>CM033475.1:6284299-6718858 GCA_019447015.1 Hymenochirus boettgeri | reverse complement strand
AGCAGAGTCCGGGAGCGCGGCGGAGGATCGAGGGAGGTAAGTTAGAGTTTGGGGGGCTTTCTAAAAAAAAAAATTATAGCGGTTGGGGCTGGGAGCCCAGGGGGGACCATATATAAAAAAAAATTTTTTTAGGGTGGACATAGCCTTTAAATGACTCTATATCATGGTCCCTATTCCCTATATTAAATGACACTATATCATGGTCACTATTCCCTATATTAAATCACACTATATCATGGTCACTATTCCCTATATTAAATGACACTATATCATGGTCACTGTTCCCTAAGCTTCCCATTACCTTCATCTCCATAATGAGCTCAGGGTCATTAGATATCACCAGATCTAACAACACATTCTGTCTAGTAGCAACTTCTACCATCTGTGAAAGAAAATGCTCATATAGAGAATTTAAGAACTTTATACCTTTTGAGGTGCTGGCAGTTCCCTTACTCCAATCAATGTCAGGGTAGTTACAATCCCCCATTACCAAAACATGCCCCATACCAGCAGCCTTCACCAACTGCATATGGAGATTCATTTCCACCTCCTCCCCGGCATTTGGCAGCTTATAACATACCCCAACAATTAATTTACCTACCTTCTGATTCCTGTACACAGTTCCCCCCATATTGTTTCTGCCTTATCGTTTACTCCCCCATCTATTCCATCTTTTAGATCTGGCTTCAATTCCTGTGTAACATACATACATACTCCTCCTCCTTTCTTATTAACTCTGTCATGTCTAAATAAGTAGTATTCTTCAATATTTACTGTCCAGTAGTGTGAATTATTTAGCCATGTTTCTGCTATACCAATCACATCATACCTTTCCTTTAAAGCTATTAGTTCTAGTTCCCCAGTTTTCTAGCTAGACTGTCTGCATTTGTAAACATACATTTTAGATTATCAATTGATTTACTTCCATACTTGGACATACATGCCTCTTTATCCTATATGTTGTCCCCTCCCCGTCTCCTCACTCCGTTGTGTTATTAGCCCCCTGATCCCTAACTTCTCTATCTACCCCTGTTTAGTTCAACGTACCCTCCCCCCCATGCCTTGTTTAAAATCTCCTCCAACCCCCTGGCCATATTCTCCCCCAAAACAGCTGCACCATCATCATTGAGGTGCAATCCGTCTCTACTAAAGAGCCTGTAGCCAAAAGAAAAGTCAGCCCAGTTCTCTAAAAACCCACTGCATGTAAAGTGCTTCAAAATATTCAATTGTTACTCTATTTAACAAGATAGTGATGACAGGGAACAGTTCCCCTTTAATATGGACGTAAGGCAGTATTGAAACCTTGATTGGTAACATGTATTTAAACCTAACCTCCATTCTAATTGATACGCCCTGACGAAGTCACATGTGTGTGACGAAACGCGCATCGGCATGTTAAAATTATCAATAAAGATATCATGTTCGTGTAACTTACACAGCTGGGTTTGTTCCCTTATTGATATCCCTAATGATGTTAATAGGCCGGATATCTAGTGCCTTTTATCTCTCCTTGATCCCTGGTAGATGTGTGCAGTGCTTGTTATGGGGCTTTTCTTCACACTCCTGTCTGTGGGAGTAGCTACATGTTACAGTCCTCCATATCTTTACCTAAAACGGCAAATCTGTTGGGATTAACCAGCTGGAAAGAAGGGCCCCCTATCCTTCCATCACCTACTTCCCCTGGTGACCCTTACAAATCTATCTTCCTTTACCACCCTATTTGCCCCATTTCCACCCTCCAGTTTATTGGCCCCTGCCAGTACCTGCAATTCCCCCAGATTTGCCAAGCCCTTCAATGCTGCAAGTTCGCCCTTAGATTCTGCACCTCAGATTCCCAGTGCTTTAAGCTTAATCAACGAGTCCCCCCACAATGCCAGCCTATTCACCTGTCCTCAATGCCAGCCTATTCCACAGTCCCACAATCCAGGCCTTTTCACCTGTCTCAATGCCAGCCTATTCACCTGTCTCATGCCAGCCATTCAACATCCCACAATGCCAGCACTATTCACCTGTCTCAATGCCAGCCATATTCAACATCCCAACAATGCCAGCCTATTCACCTGTTCATGCCACCTATCGATCTGTCTCATGCCAGCCTATTCACTGTCTCATTGCCAGCCTATTCACCTGTCTCAATGCCAGCCTATTCAACAGTCCCACAATGCCAGCCAATTCACCTGTCTCAATGCCAGCATATCAACAGTTCCACACATGCCAGCCTATTCACCTGTCTCAATGCCAGCACTATTCAACCGTCCAATGCAGCCATTCCCTGTCTCATCCAGCAATATTCAACAGTCCCCCCACAATGCCAGCCTATTTACCTGTCTCAATGCCAGCCTATTCACCTGTCTCAATGCCAGCCTATTCACGTGCCTATCACTGCCAAGCCAGCATTCACCTGTCTCAACGCCAGCATATTCAACAGTCCTACAATGCCAGCCTATTCACCTGTCTCAATGCCAGCCTAATCACATGTCTCAATGCCAGCCTATTCACCTGTCTCAATGCCAGCCTATCACGTCCCACAATGCCACCTATCACTGTCTCAATGCCAGCTATTGCAACAGTCCCACAATGCCAGCCTATTCACCGTCTCAATGCCAGCCTATTCAACTGTCCCACAATGCCAGCCTATCACTCACCTGTCTCAATGCCAGCCAAGTCACTGTCTAATGCACCCTATTCAACCTGTCTCAATGGACAATGTATTCACCAGTCCCACAATGCCAGCCTATTCACCTGTCCTCAATGACAATGTATTCACCAGTCCCACAATGCCGCCAGCCTATCACCAATCACCAGACGTTAAAGGGCTCATGGTTGCTAGAAGAATAAATTGGTGCCACTGATATTACCTAATCAAAGATAATGTATAAGTAATGTTATGTACTGGAGTTAAATGCCTTATTATTGTATATTAAATTAGACATTTTGGTTAAGTTCCCTTAATATTCAAACCAGTCCCAAATCATTAATATCATTATATCAAACCTACATTAATACTGTAAACTACGTGATTAGTCAATAAAATAAAATGCTCTTTACAATTGTTACTTTTTCTAACAATTTATCAGTTACTGTCACTTTTGATCATTTCTATTTTTCTTGTTTTTCTTTCTCCCGGACTGCTGAGCCTTGTTACAGGGTGGGCAGAGCATTGCTGGGTGCACCCCCCATATCCACCATATAGATCATGTTATTATACTACTACCACCATCATCCTCCTGGGTGTGGACATGGAGGGGAGTGCGTTATGGAAGGTGCAGTAGCTCTGGCTGTTGTCCCATTCATCATACGTCTCTGAGAAATAGTAACATTTCCCTTTGTACCAGATCCAGTCCTCCCCACAGGGGGCGCCACATGGGGTGATTGGACATTCTGGACAAGGGAAAGTTTAAATTATAATCATGTGACTAAACACACTGGTAAACATTATACAAAATGAAGTTCTCATTCATGGCTACTGGGTTTCCAACCATCCTCAGCCATCCAATAAAATGAGAGAGGCAATTCCTACCTCTCCACTTGTGCATTAATCGCTTGTGCCCAACAGGTGGCAGCTGTTCCACCTGCACCCCTCTCTCTTACACACACTCTGTTAGGACTGTGCGGCAGGACAGACAGGGACGCACTTACCATAAAGCAAACTGAAAAGGCGGCGTGGGGACTTTTATATTTACCAGTCTGTATGTGGGCACAGTCAGCCCTCCACTTCACCAGCCAAATAAAGTCAGCCTCCAGTTCATCACTAGCCAGTTGTAAAGTTAGCCCTCCAATTCTCCAGCCCACAGGGGTAATGATGCAGGGGAAGCTCATTGTAGAGTGGCACCCTGCAGGGGTGGCGGCAGATGCCAGAACCAAACCCACCACAACTTACCTAATAGAGGTTCACCGAATTACTTTTCCTAGTAGTATTCTGTGGCGGGCGATAACATCATCAGCATAGCCGGCGCAATTACATTATCACGCATTGGGGGCGCAATGACGTCATCATGCATCCATGTTGTACTACTGGAACATACCGTCCCTTGCTTCCTCTGCATGATTCCCAGCCCTCCAGCTGCTTGTTTTTTTTTTTCTTTTTTTATACACATGGCTAGAGTGAGAGCCGCATACAGATACTTCCATTAGGCTATTTAGACCCCATGTGAAGAGAACTGCACCTAATTATATTAGTGAGGCAATGCTCCCACTGCCAGCACTAATATTTAAATGAGTGGATTGCCCTGTTACATAGGGTAGTTAATAGGCCTCCCCATATATAGATGAAATCACAGTTGTTTGCTGTCTATGAATGTGATTAAATTCCCATGGCTAACCCAGTATGTAATGAAATTCCCATGGCTACCCGTCTGAATGAAAATGCCCATGGCCTACCAGTATTAATGAAATTCCCATGGCTACCAGTATGTAATGAAATTCCATGCCTACCATATGTATTAATTCCAAGGCTACCAGTATGTAATGAAATGCCAACTGGCATCCCAGTATTTAATGAAATGCCTATGGCCACCATATTAAATGAAATTCCCATGGCTAACCCATTATGTAATTGAAAATTCCATGGCTTACCAGTAGTAATTAAATTTCCCCTGGCTAACCTAGTATTAATGAAATTCCAGGCCACCAGTATGTAAGAAATTCCCATGGCCACCAGTATTAATGAATTCCCCCATGGCCACCAGTAATGTAATGAAATTCCCATGGCCACTCAGTAATGTAATGAAATTGCCCAGGCTTACCAGATGTATGAAATTCCCCTGCAACCATTTATGTAAAATGAAATGCCGCTGGCTCCTTATGTAATGAAATCCCATGGCTACCAGTATGTAAGGAATTCCATGGCCAACCAAGTATGTACTGAAATGCCCATGGCTACCAGTATGTAATGATATTCCCATGGCCACCAGTATTTAATGAAATTTTCCATGGTCTACATATGTATGCAATTCCCAATGGCTACCAGTATGTAATAAAAGGCCCCATGGCTATACAGTATGTTATGAAATGGCCATGGCCCGTAATGTAATGAATTCCATGGCCCCCATTACTGAAATGAAAATTCCCATGCCACCATTATGTAATGAATTCCCATGGCACCATATGTAATGAAATTCCCCGGCTACATAATGTAATGAAATTCCCCATGGCGCACCAGTAATGTAATGCAAATTCCCATGCTACCATTATGTTGGAAATGCCCATGGCTGACCAGTATTCTGAAATGGCCCATGGCCCAACCAGTATGAAATGAAATTCCCATGGCCACCAGTAATGTACTCGAAAGTCCCATGCTACCATTATGTATGACATTCCCATTGCTACCAGTATGTAAGAAATTCCCATGTTGACCATGTGTAATAAATGCCAATGGCTACCAGTAATGGTAATGACATTCCCATGCCACCAGTATTAATAATGCCTATGGCACACCATTCATGAAATGAAATTCCCATGGCTATAATACCTTATGTAATGAAATTCCCATGGCCAACATATGTAATGAAATGCACATGGCCACCAGTATGAAATGAAATTCCCATGCGGCCCACCAGTATGTAATGAATTCCGCATGGCCACCATTTGTAACGGAAATTCCCAATGGCTACCAGTATGTAATGAATTCCCATGGCTACCATATGTAATGGGAATTCCCATGGCCACCAAATATGTAATGAAATTCCCATGGCTACCAGTATGTAATGAAATTCCCTGGCCACCAGTATGTACTGAAATTCCCAGGCTACCAGTAATTAATGAAATTCCCATGGCTACCAATATGCTAATGAAATTCCACTGGCCACCAGTATGTAATGAAGTCCCATGGCTACCAGTATTTATGCAAATGCCCATGGCTACCCAGTAATGTAATTAAGATTCCCATGCTACCAGTATGTAATGAAAATTCCCATGGCCACCAGTATGTCATTGAAAAGTGTGGAACCACCGAACCGGCCCTCCAAATAGTCTATTCTAGTCAGTAGCAAAAAGCATAGAAATCACATTATTCAACTAACAATAAAACCACATGATTTATCATATATAAGAAAAGGAACCGTTTAATATAACGTCCAATCAATAACTCACGCGTAGTCTTTCCCACATTAACCCCCCCATTAGAGTCTCCTGAACTCACCTTTATGCAAGAAAGCAGCCAAATGGCTAATCGCAAACTGTTGACCGATAAGCATACAACCAGATTAAACCTATTACAGGGGGGGAGGCGTTAGATCACATTAAAATGAGACCCCGTTGAGATTTCAGACATTCCATCCCATCTGGTAAATAAAGAAACATTTCCTGAGTATGGGAGATGTGAATAAACTATAACTATAAGTTAATTATAGACAGTAATGCCGCTACATGGACTTAAAGCCAAAGCACACTGTAGCGCGGACAAGCGCTCCGGAAAATGCACGTACATGCGTGATTATGTTCTCTGCGATCATGCATGTTGACAACACAACAATTTGGCCACAACTATTGTCCTCTTTTTAACACACGATCGTTCGCAATCGTAATTCAATGTTACAATGCTTGGATGTGTTCTCGCCTCCCGCCCCCCCCCCCCAATACTTTAATCTAGACTTTGGGTCTCGATCATCCCTCTGTATTCTCAGGCACTTTAACATGAACATGTGTCTATCTTACTCTACAATCAGAATCCATTATACTAGGTAACACCCCAAGAGGTTCTCGAACCCCTGTAATTTTACAGTACTAGTCCTTGGGTCTTATCCATACTCTCCTGGCATACCTACCGCCCCATCCCCCCCGTGACCACAGGGGGCCGTACGGTCTAGGGCCCCCCTCCACAAGCCCCTAATTCTTTGCGGCGACATACAGGTTTTATCGTTAATCGCACGTATGAATGAAAACAATACGCAAAATCAGCTGTTTAAAAAGACCGGATCCGAACTTCCGGTTTCAGTTTCTGGAAGTTCGGCCCAGTTTTAAATAGCTGATTGTGCGTGTTTTTTTTGCAGTCATACGTGCGATTAACCGATTAAAACCTGTAATGTCGCCGCACAGATCTTGCCGTCTGCGGAGGAGAGGAGGTATTCGGGCCCGGCCCCTTCGGTACGCCCCTGATACTACTACTCACACCGTTGGATTGTGTGTCCATTATCCATAGCCTTGAGAAATCATGGGCAACTTTTTGTATATAAACCATATGCTGTTTTCAATACAGCGCAAAACTCTACTTTCACCAAAATAGATTTTTTTTATCGAATTAGATTTTTGGTGCTACAGTTTTTTTTGTTGAACTAAATGAATGTTTTTTAATTTCCCCAGAATTTCATTTGGGTTGACAATATCTTTTTGTTTGTCACCAAGGTGGTCATTTTTTTGTTAACTAACTTATGTTTTATTCCGCAGAGATGCATTTGGTCCGACTAAATCTATTTTTTGTTTACCATAGTGTTTTTTTGTTTACAATTATCCTGGAACAAACCACACCCCCTAGGGATGCCACTGATTGGAAAGTATTTAAATCACAAGTCAATCATGCGTGTGTGTGATTGAATATTGTGCCCGTCTGGTAACCCTGTTTGGTACTTACCTCCTATCCTCCTCCCTGGGTTGTGTACCACTGCTGACATTCACTGTCCCTGGATCCTTCCATGTCTGCCATCACACACAGTAATAGAAAGTACATATGGAGGGTGGATTATATCATTAAGAGAGGGAACAGATTCCTGAATAGCCAATAGGAGAAGGGGGTGAGGGTTTATACAGGAGATGTGTTCCGTTACAGATGTGGGTTAATCTTATGCAATGAGATGACATGTGTCGGGTGGTGGGGTGTCAAGCTTGATACTGATTACTGATACACTTCTTCATTACTGGTTCAACCTATTTAACCACATTTATAGACCAAGAATAAAAACACACTCTCTAAAGAGCAATAGCAGTGTCAAAAATCAACTCCATAAATCGCTCTGTTTGGTTCACAAAAACAAATCCTAAAAAACAACAACCCAACTGTTCTCCTCATTCAGCAAGTCTTCCCAAAGACCATAAGAAACCGTACGTCATAAAGTTCGGTTCCTAATCCTACAACCACCGGGCAGAGAATTCCCCAGCTTCTCTTCCGCCTGCTCCTACTCAGGGCGTAGACTACAGGGGAGCAAGCGGGAAAAACAAAATAATAGAAAAAATCCACTGCACTCGTACCAAGTGTGGGGTGCTCACGTCCGCAAAAAAATCCAAACCCTTGATGGATAAATCATACGAGAATAACGAAGAAGCAAGGGTGGCACTCCAAAAACCGTAACTTTATTTACTATGAGAAGAACCAGACAACATCTCACAACTTTTCGGGGGATACGGTGCCCCTTCCTCACCTGATATAGCCTCCCCAGAAACACTGTGGATTAAGCAGGATAGGGGGCCCCTCATAGTTTCCATGGGGGCCCAGTGATTCCCTAGTTGCTCCACTGCTCCGCGGTGCTTCATTGACGGTCCAACATCTTCCACTTCGGCCTCCTCCCCATATGATAATGTTCAGTGCCAAATGTACCTCCCGTCCATCTTCGGGAGCCACACTGGGTGACCCACTGGAAGGTTCATTCTTCTTCTTTTCCCGCTGACGATCTCAGAACCAGAGAACATGTCGGTGATGAACATGGTCCATACGAAGGGGGGACGATTGAACATGTTGGTGAATCAGGGATGAATGTTTCGGTCTCCTGTAGACAACATGAATCAACCGTGAAAAAATGTCACATCGATCCTCTGTTTGACAACACTTGTGACCTTTTCGGCTGGCCAAAAAACAGCCCATGTTACCAGCCTTATTCAGCCAGTTCTTGTAGATATCAGTAGATACTAAAAGGGGACTTTAAGTATAAACTTTTGAATTTCGCTGCCTTTTAGAATCCTGTTACGGAAATGAAGCGCTTTAAATGTCATCATTCATTTCTAATTAAACCCATATCTTTTGTATTTTGGTTAGCTATCCATGGAAACAAAAGAGGTGGGTGGTGTTGGGTTACATAGGTGTGTTTATCTGTGTCTGGGGGGCTTAGGTGGTATATTTTGCATGATGACGCATACACTAACTTAAGGATGATTTATGGCTGCGGGTGAAAAGGAAAGCGTGGGGGGCTGGGGGGCATTAGTAGCTGTGTTCTTTTTTTGGTTTGTTTATAACTGCAAAGACTAGATTTTTGATGATTTCAGTCACGGTACCGTGGAAAAGGAAAGGGGAGAAGGTAAATCTGTGGTCCGGTAGTAGTTATGCAGGGCCTCAGTCCCCAGTGCAAGCTCATACAAAGTGACAGTTGGGACTTTGAAATTACAAACTGCAGAATGTTTTTCCCCGGTTTAAAGATTCTAGTCTAAACCCAGTACGTTAATGGCAAAAATAATGTGTGTACGTGAGGTTATCCAAGGTAAGTGTACGTAATTCCCCAATGATGTACGGTGAGATTCTCCAATGTAGTGTACGGGAGATTATCCAATGTAGTGTAACAGTGATATTATCCACTGTAGTGTACGGTGAGATTGGGTCCAATGTAGTTGTACGGTGATATTATCCATGTAGTGTACGGGAGAATTATCCATGTATTGTATTGTGGAGATTGTCCAAGTAGTGTAATGTGAGATTATTCCATGTAGTGGGTACGGTGAGATTATCCAATGTAGTGTACAGTGCAATTATCCAATGTAGTGGTACGGTGAGATTATCCAATTAAAGTGTACGGTGAGATGGCCAATGTAGTGATACGGTGTCAGATTATCCAGATGTAGTGACGGGGAGATTGTCCAATTTTGTAAACGGTGAGATTACCAGTGTGTACGGTGAGCTCCACCGATGTAGTGTACGTGAGATTATCCCAATTAAGTGTACAGTGAGATTAAATCCCAATGTAGTGTAAACGGTGAGATTATCCCATGTAGTGTCATACGTGTTATTATCCAATGTAAGTGGTACGGTGAGATTGTCCCAGTAGGTAAACGGTGAGTTATCCCATGTAGTGTACGTTTAGATTAGCCATGTATTGTAACGGGTGAGAGGTATCCAATGTAGGGTACGGTGAGATTATCCAATGTAGTGTATCGACGGTGAGATTATCCAATTTAGTGTCGGTGAGATTATCCATGTAGTGTACGGTGAGATTATCCCATGTAGTTACGGGTGAGATTATCCAATGTGATGGTACGGTGAGATTATCAATGTAGTGTACGATGGCAGAATTATCCAGTATGTACGGTGAGTTATCCAATGGTATGGAACGGTGAATTAATCCAATGTAGTGGTACGGTGAGATTCCCCCAATTTTAGTGTACGGTGAGATATCCAATGTAGTGTAGTTTCCATGAGGCATCCAGAAGCATAGCACATCAGTAATGAAGTCACAGACAAAGTATGATATATCAACATATTATAAAGAGGCCATTCTTTCTAAAATATGTTCTTAATGAGTTGTAGATGCCCTTTAAGCTTTGATTTAAAAATTTTGGAAGTCTTCCTGGAAATTTTAAATGTAACACTAAATGCAGGATGATTTGGTCGATATCAGCCGTCCAGTTATTTACACAAGACGCTGCGGGCCTCTGTTGGTTGCGGGGTTATATGGGCGTTTATTGGTTTTTCAGTGAGGTGGCCTCAGTCATTATCTAATCATCTGAGTTTGACGAATTTGTTTATTGGGAAATCTCCCTATTTTCCTTCTCTCTCTGCATGTGGGGCAATAAACTACATGATAAAAGGTTATTAATCATTGTTGACAACGGGGTGTATTGTTATGTATCAATCTTTATCTTTACTTCCCCTCCTGTCATGACAGTAGCCAGACAAGATTGTTTTATTAAAAGCTCTCAATATAACATCTGGATTAAAGCATGTCCCTTTCCAGGTCATGTAATAACATATCTGATGCTAGGTCAGCCAGCATGTCACGTCGATTCCAAGGCTGACAAGAGAGACGTGCGAGTACAAAAATGAATCCCGAAGAATATTTGGGAGCTATTACTTCCAGTTTTAGAACCTTCTAAGAAGATCGATTTCAGCTCGTTCATGGCATATTAATCGTCAGCCTTGAGAAATGTCTCTCATTTAGAAAAAGACTTTAAACTAATTTAACTGATTTATATTTGTATTATTGGTGTTAACTTCCCTGTTTGAAGTCGGATCTCAGCTCCTGTGACTATTAGGAACCTTTTGTAGGGCATTTCCTATTTTTATAAGTTAAATCGAGGTCACAAGTCGAATATTTTTGGATTAAGGCCAATTGTTTAAAAGGAATTTTCTTTGTTAACACCCGCAGACCTATCACCTTTCACATACTCACCAGACCTAATTACAAATCTTTAACAGGCAGTTTGTAGCTCTCCGTATGAAATTGCCCTATTTCCTTTAATCATTCATTTAGCATTTTTCTGGCGCTTATAATAGCGAATTGATATCGCCTTCTAGGTCGATTCCAGGTTGGTCTTCAAACTCTGATGTGCAACTCTACACAGAGGGCGATGCACCGAGCCGCCGCTATCGGCACCGTTATTACTGCAAACAGCCCGCGATGTGATATGCCCGATAGCGGCGCTTGGAACATCGCTACTTGGGCGTTGTTCTATTGCGGCACTTTCAACACCGCTATTAGCTGGCGTTGACAGTGCCGCAATAAAATGTCCGATTTCGGCTTTAACATCACTTTTGCGTCGGGTCTGCGCTTTAACTTTTCATCGCGTTTGCCACGCACTCCCGCAAGGAAGGAGTTAAGTCACGCAACGATATAACACGGTTAGCGTGACTTAAACTCCAAATCAGGACGATGCTCCGTGGTGCATCGCCCTGATAAAAGCGTAAACTCAGGGTGTCTATTTCCAGATCAAAAACAGATCTGGAGGGTAAGGTCGGCACCTGGTTAGGTGAGGTGATCACTTTATCTATGTCCAGTCTGTCTGCTTACATGAATTTATTAGGTTAAAGGTCTTACACCCAGGCCTTTGTTGTTCACTCAGACAGCTCATTTTTGTCAATTTCAATTAGCAAGGTTTAACTCTTGTGGTTTAAACACATTTAGCTGGTCCTTCTCATACACATCCTCATTCTTTCAGAAGCGTTGCAGCCACTCAAGCAGCAATTTTCCAATTTCCCCTATAAAATTACAAGGTTTTGGTCGTTTGGGAATCTGACATATATAAAGCTTATGTCCTCTTGTCTTTCTGTAGAGTTTTTTATGTCATTTCTTTTCAGACCAGAGACAACTAGAATCTGATTAGGTCATTCCTCTCGTCGTCTTCTGGGCTAATCAGAGGAAATTCGTCTCAATTTATCATTTTTCCTTCTTCATTATTTAGATTCACTGGATGGGTCTGATTTATTCCCTTGCTTTCCGAAGTCTCTAATCTTTGGGTATTCATTCCGGTATTATTGTAGTTCCATCTCGAGGCAATGATATGGAAATTTAAAATCATTAGAGCTAATGACAAGAATTCGTAAGAGATTTAGCTCATGTCCAAATTTTATGTTTCAGAAGAGCAATATTGCTTTCCTCTCTTCTCGAGATTACCCTCCGCATGTATGGTTAGTTGACCCGATTTAAAAGCTTAGCAAAATTTCGCAGGGAAATTAATTCCTAATATTTCTAAATTTGCTATTCAATTTCAATTGTCACGTATCGCCACATGATTTGGAGAACGGAGGGATCTGGTCTTACACGAAGACTGAATCAACTTCTCTGTATCTAGGTCTAGATATTTTTTTGTGTTGGCTTGGCCGATTGATAAGCAAGCAGTTTTGCAGTGGAGGCTTACCATGGACAATTGTTGACAATGTCCATGGCCATTGAGGGTGCAGATCATCTGGGGCTATAGACTTTATGGTTAAGCCAGCTTTTGTTGGTTAATTTACCAGATACAGCTTAAAATGTTTAAAATAAACAGCAACGTGTTAAGTTGAAAATGAAATTGGCTTTTTTTGGCAAGTTTGTGTAATTAATTTATAAAATATTCAAGCTGCGTGCGCAGATTCCTCCACTTAAGGACGTCCCCCCAAAACTACTTTTTATATTTATTTGGCCCAAATAATTGCTCCAAAACAAACCTTTACAGCATGTAAATCGGTCCAGTGTCAAAAGTTCACAGACCTTTGAGAATCTATTCAGGCTGCACTTTCTCTCCACTTAGATGACCCGATCTGCAGCTTAGAAAAAAAAAAAAATTCTTGCCTGTTTTTGTGTGTGTCTCTCTCTCTAATCCTCTCTCCTCTGGGCTGGCTGGCTCAGCGTGTTGATCCTGGATTTCTTTCAGTACACAAACTTGTACAGCTTTGATGGGTTGGAGAGGGAAAAGAGGGCGATCCAGGGTCAGACCCATTACTGATGCACGTCCTCTGTTCTCACGCTGATGCCTAACATACTGGCTCAAGACCAGGAAAGAACAGAGGCAAGGTAATGTAACCTGTCCTCTTCTCTGTCCATCAGCTGTTTGGTCCATGCTGGCAGAGAATTAAGCCAGCTTACAAAAGGTCCTGTAAACTTTTGAACCACTTGACCGATTTTACATGCTGTAAAGTTTTGTTTGGACACTTATGTGGGCAAATGAATAAAAAAGTTAGTTTTGGGGGTGGACATGCCCTTTAAATCTTTGGCAATCAATTTATTGTGTTTGTTATTTATTCATTGTGCAGCTTAACATTCCCAGGAGGTGGACAACGGCTTTGAATGGCCGTTTCAGTCCACATGGGATGTGGGCGGGCCATGTGTTGATGTGGCTCACCTGCCGGGTTTTTCCTCACAAGCAACAGGTGCGTGCCGTGATCGCGATGCCCTCTCTCCCATTGGCCCGGGCCGGCGAGATTCGAGCGGGAGTTCTAGGCAGCGGCTGAAAGACTGCCTCAAGGAGCGGGCTCCAATCGGCAAGTCCTCCGTTTAGCTGGAAACACCCACCCTCCCTCTATCTACAGGATCATTTACGGTCCGTTATTATACTTAATTAAAATAAATAACTAAATAAAAATACCACATATAATCACAAAAAAAAAAAAAAAAAAAGAAAAGAAACAGAAGAAATCAATAATAATATTTAAGATATTAATATAAGATGAGTTCAGTTATGTCTCACTTGGAGGGTGCCTATAATCTTAGCTCTAGACCTTTAGGTTAGCCATCTTTGTTTGTTAATTTACCAGCTACAGCTTGAGAATTTTAAAATAAACAGCAGTGTGTACGTTTAATGAAATTGGCTTTTTAATTGCAAGTTGTATTAATTAATAAAATTCAAGCTGCGCCAGATTCCTCCAACCTTAATCTTTTGTGGCGTCAATTTATTGTGTTTGTATTATTAATTTGTTAACAGCTTAACATTCCCTCCCATGTCTCACCACCACAATTTCATGGAGATTCATCCAACAACCTCACGCACTCTGGGAAATCTCCCGGAAGATATACTGAGGCTTGCCAGTTAAGATTTAAAAGGGGGTTGCGGTGGCTGTGCGGGTGTCCCTCGCTAACTAATCGTAAATCTGTTATTGTGACTTTAACCCCTTAGGGAGATGATGGGCCATATTTTAACCACCCGCGTAAATCACTTTTTTAAAGATACTGCAGGTTAGTTAATGTACGATTGCCCGTTGTAAATGTTTCAGCCCGCGATCATCATTTACGCGCGATTTGGGACTTAAGACTACCATGTGGTAGTAGTAAGCTACCGCAATGGTCTTCTATGGGGATTGTAATCTACAATTTCGTTAATCCGTCACATTTACGATCTCTAAACTGCGGTACTCGCTAAAAAGCGGGCCCGATGCTGTCACCTTCCCTATGCCCGCCCGTTTTTTCATCGTATGCCAACATTCCGACAAATGAGACAAACCCCACACCAGCTCCATACATCTAAACACCACAGAACTCAGATGTTTTGCTTTTATTTATTTACCATTCTAACATGATTGTGTATATTGGGTATGTTGATGGAGCCATTGATGGAAGCCATTTTGAATTTCAGACAATCTCATATCAGTAGTATTATGAATGTTGTTTCGGTGATGGTCCAATGAGATGGTTCTTATATCTCCTGTAAAACTATTCATGAAGACGAATGTTTAGAAATTGAGGTATTAACTTCTAAATGATTATTTTACAAGATGCACGTGTTAAATGTGGACACAATATCACACTAATTACCACAGAGTTCATGGTTACACCAGGATGATGAGTATTAGTCTACAAGCCAATTATTATCCCCTACTATAATGTTTCCAGCTGTCCATGAAAGACAGTTGTACATGACAGCTACATGTGACATCTACACTGCCCGCATACATAACGCCTGCACTACTCACTGCTATTGGATTGCAACAATTTTCTTACACGCAGCTCATCACTATTACATGTTGCTATAGTATTGTAAATACTTTTGCTGGTTAATGTGGATGAGTTAATGGATCCTGTACGTATGGATCAGGGCAAGGGCCGCCATCGACTTTCCTGGCCCCATACTGGGGTACATTTCTGGCCCACCTACACAACCAACTCAGACCGTCCATACCTCCCAATATTTTAAAACGGCAAAAGAGGGACCCATGGGAGAAGGAGAGCGGCAATGTGGAGTTTTTCCTTCCCCCACAATCACTTTAAACCACTCCCACTTGTTAAGGCTTACACCCATTTAAGAACTTATTCCCGTTTTATCTTATTGCCTGCAATATTATATGTCAACTAGACATTAAGAAGCCCGTTAATTAAACAGGCGCGAGAACACATTCTCTACTCCCCGACCGCACACAGCCCTAAATATAAAATGTCCCGTGTCCCTTAACACACACTTTGCCCAGAGGGCCAACTGTGGAATATAACATACCCATATATACTCGAGTAGCAAACGGACCCTAGTATAAACCCGAGGCCCGCCACTTTTTACCCTAAAAGGCGTAAAAAAATAGGACCACAACTGACTTCTGATTCTGTATTTTTTTAAGGCTTTATTGCCCTTTAATGGACAGCATAATTCCCATCGTATCCCATACGTAATAGCCAAATCCATAGGGTTATTACTGTATGGACTACTTATGGGAAGCTGCGTCCATTTAGAAGGCAACTAAAAGCCTCAAAGCAATAACCGAATCATAAGGCCAGCATAGGGCTCATCCTCCTTCTGATTCTGTAATTGTTTTTAGGCTTTAGTTGCCCTTTAAATGAAACATCAGAGCTCCTATACATAATAATCATACTGGATTTGCTTTACTGTATGGGGAATTTCTTATGTCCATTTAAAAGGCACTAAAGCCTCATTCTGCCTTGGCACTGCCAGATGTTTGGAAACTAACACCTCACAGCAGGCTTTAGTCGCTTATAGTTTCTAACACTGCAGTGGCCACACTCAAGAATTACTCTACATCCCCCCCTTCTGAGGTCCCCACATTTGCCTTCTCTACCTGCTCCACATGTTCCCCTGCAGGCTGCTCTGGATCCTCTTCTCTGCTCCTGCACCACATGCCTCCCTTTCCTCTCTTGTCTGACTCACTACTCCACCGACCTCACGGCCCGGCGTCAGCAGCAGAGGATGCGGAGCGCGCGCGCCGTAGCAGTAAGTGTTTTTGACTCGAGTATAAACCAAACTCTTTTTAGGTTAGCTATTTTTTTTAGCCTGTGAAATTCTCGGTTTATACTTGATTACTAATACGGTAACCTTTAAGCAAGCCCAACACAGACTGGATCCCATTTAGACCCCATATATATATTCTACATTAATGTTGCCTAACGTATTTCTTTTGATATATCACCCCATTCTCCATGCTCAATCCTTACACCTACCCACTGTGTGCACTGTTCTGGAAAAGGCTGGCCACTATTACCACAAAGCATGGCAGCGCCACACTCTGCCTGCCTATATAAACTATTTCTATCTCAGATTGCAGCTCACACACCATCTCTATCCTGTCTCTTCCTGATAATAGAGATGGTGTGGTTTGCAATTTGACAGACACAGAGATAGAAATTGGATATGGGCAGGGATAGGGATGGTGTGAATTGCCATACTGCTATTAAGACACAACTCTATCCTGCTTATATCCATAAAATCTCCATCTCAGTGTGGAGCTGGCCATAGGCTATGTGACAGAGATGGTAGATATGTATAAGGCATGATAGAGAGCGTGTCGCTGCCTGCTGCCCCCATGGGGTAGGTCATATAGCCCAGTAAGCCCATTAGGCTATTACCATTACCCTATGGTGCTGCATGCCTTAAGACAGAAGGCAACAATCAGGCTGGATTTTAAGTTTTTAACATTGGGACGTTACAAGGTTTTCGATCGCTGCTAGATAGGTTCTGGCCTCAGCACCCCATAGAGGAAGTTTCCATCATCCCCTGTACACAGTGGAGAACAGAGGGTTAAACAATGCCCCCATGGACTCTCACAATCAGAAAATGGGATCAGTGTAACTTACGTTACGCCCTCCTGCTCTCTATGGAGATCACAGCACGAAGATACAAGTTCAGGGGAGGGGTGGAGGGGGTGGAGCACATAGACAGAAACACCCTGTTTTTGTCTTCTCTATCTAGGAAGGAGTTTTGCCACCTAGTGGCTGAATTTCAGTATTGCAATTTTTTTTTTTTTCCCTTCCTTTCACTCTCCTGGCCCCTTTAAAGTCTGGGCCCCAATACAGGTAACCCCTGTACCCCCCTGATGGCGGGCCTAGTGTGTGGATCGGGTTGACTGGTGGTGGATCCGGTAACCTGTTGGTTCGTATCCGGGTAACTGTGTCGGATCCCTGGGTAACTGTTGCGGATCCGGTAACTTATGGATCAGGACTGTGTGGATCAGGGTAACTGTGTAAACAGTGGTAACTGTGTGGTTCCGGGTACTTTGTACCAAAATCAGGGTAACTATGGATCAGGTAACTGTGTGGATCAGGTAACTGTGTAAATCAGGGTAACTGTGTGGATCAGGGTAACTGTGTGGATCAGGGTAACTGTGTGGATCAGGGGTATGTGTAAATCAGGTAACTGTGTGGATTCAGGGTTAATGTGGATTCAGGGTACTGTGTGGATCAGGGTCACTGTGTGGATCATCACGGTACTGTGTTATTCAGGGTAACTGTTGGATCCGGGAAACTGTAGGAGCCGGTAAACTGTATGGATCTGGGTACTGTAGGATCTGGGTACCATGTATGGATCTGGGTACTGTATGGATCTGGTTACCCTCTGAGTCACTATGCAGAGCAGGGATGTGTGAACACAGCGATTCCATTCTCAGCTGGAATAGATAATAGACAGGATGAAATGTGCACAAGATAAAATTCACTATGGCTGCAGCTTCATCTAATAACCCACATCCACAGGATAACACACATTGAAACCTAATTACCTGGTTCCACCGTGGAATCAGAGAACGTAAACCCACTGGGACTTGATTTCTCAACTTTGTTCCCATCTCAACCATGCAGAGAAAAATCGTTCAATAGAGACCTGTAGAACCAATAAATGGACAGTGGGCACCCAGGTAATGGTGGGTAAGGAACCAATACATGTACTGAATGGACAGTTGGCACCAGGTGGTGGGGTAGAAACCAATACATGTAATGATGGACAGTGGGCACCGGTAATTTGGTAAAGGAACCATATACCTGTAATGATGGCAGTGTGCACCAGGTAATGTGGGTAGGAACCATACATGTAATGAATGGACAGTGGGCACCAGGTATGTGGGTAGGAACCAATACATGTAATGATGGACAGTGGGCACCATGTAAACTGGTAAGGAACCCAATACATAGTAATTGATGGACAGTGGCACCGAGGTAATGTGGGTAAGGAAAACCAATCCTTAAATTGATGGAATCAGTGGGCACCATGTAATTTGGTAATGAGAACCAATACATGTAATTAATGGGACAGTGTGCCCAGGTACTGTGGTATGGAACCAATACATTAATGGAATGGACAGTGGCACCATGTAAACTGGTTAATGAAAACCAATACATGTAATGAATGACAGTGGGCACCATGTACACTGGGTAAGGAACCACCATACATGTATGAATGTACATTGGAGCACCAGGTAACTGTAAGGAAACCAATACATTAAGAGGACAGTGGGCACCAGGGTAAACTTGGTAAGGAAACCAATACATGTAATTGATGGACAGTGGGCACCAAGGTAATTGAGGTAAGTAACCAATGACATTATGGAATGGACAGTGGGCACCAGGTAATGTGGGTAAGGAACCAATACATGTAATGAATTCCATGGGCAACCAGGTATGTGGGTAGGAAAACCAAACATGTCATGAATTGTACAGTGGGCCCAGGTAATTTGGGTAAAGGAAACCAATACATGTATGAATGGACAGTGGGCACATGTTCATTGGTAAGGAACCAATACATGTAATAATGGACAGGGGGCCCAAGTACTGTGGGTATGAACCAATACAATGAATGAAGTGGACAGTTGGGCACCAGGTACACTGGGTAGGAGAACCAATCATTAATGTAATGGACAGTGGGCACCAGGGTAAAACTGGGTAAGGAAACCATACATGTATGGAATGGACAGTGGGCCCAGGTAAATGTGGGTAAGTAAACCAATACATGTAATGAATGGACAGTGGTCACCAGTAACGTGGGAGGAAACCAATACATGTAATGAAATGGGACAGTGGGCAGCAGGTAACGTGGGTAAGGAAAACCAATACATGTCATGAAATGGACATGGGGCACCCAGGTAATTGGTAATAAAACCAATACATGTAATTAATGGACAGTGGGCACCACGTACTGTGGGTAAGGAACAATACATGTAATGAATGGACATGGGCACCAGGTACTGTTGGGTAGGAACCAATTACATGTAATAATGGACAGTGGGCACCAGGTAATGTGGTTAAGGAACCAATACAGTATGAATGGACAGGGGCACCAGGTAAAACTGGGTAAGGAAACCAATACATGTAATGAATGGACAGTGGGGCACCAGTAATGTGGGTAAGGAAACCAATCATGTAATGATGGACAATTGGGCACCAGTAATGTGGGGTAAGGAACCACTACATGTCATGAATGGAACATGCACCATTAATGTGGGGGTAAGGAACCAATACATGTAATGAATGGACATTGGGCACCAGGTAAACTGGGTAGGAAACCAATACATGTAATGATGGACAGTGGGCACCAGGTAAACTGGGTAAGGAAACCAATACATGTAATGAATGGACAGTGGCACCAGGTAAACTGGGTAAGGAAACCATACAATGTAATTATGGACAGTGGGCCCATGTACAAACTGGTAGGCAAACCATACATTTATAATGGACAGTGGGCACGCAGGTAATGTGGTAAGGAACCAATACATGTAATAATGGACCGTGGTGCACCAGGAATGGGGAGGAACCATACATGTATGAATGGACAAGTGGGCACCAGTAATGTGGGTAAGGAACAATACATTAATAATGGACAGTTGGCACCAGGATGAAATGTGGTAGGACACAATCATGTTAATGAATGGACAGTGGGCCCATGTCATGTGGTAAGGACCAATACAGTATAAATGGCAGTGGGGCACCACGTAATGGTGGTAAGGACCATACATGTATGAATGGACATGGGGCACCAGGTAACTGGGTAAGGAACCAATACATGTAATGAATGGACCGTGGGCACCAGGTAAACTGGGTAAGGAAACCATCCCTGTACTGAATGGACAGTTGGCCCAGGTAATGTGGGTAAGGAAACCAATACATGTAATGAATGACAGTGGGGGCACCAGGTAACGTGGGTAAGGAAACCATACATGTAATGATGGACAGTGGCAGCAGGTAACGTGGGTAAGGGAAACCAATACCTGTAATGAATGGACGTGGGCAGCAGTAACGTGGGTAAGAAAACGCATACAATGTAATGAATGGACGTGGGCAGCCAGGTAATGTGGGTAGGGAACCAATACAATGTAATAAATGGACAGTTGCCCAGGTTAAACTGGGTAAGGAAACCACTACATGTAAGGACATTTACAGTGGGCCCAGGTAAAATTAACTGGGTAAGGAAACCAATACTGTTAAATGAATGGACAGGAGCAAGCCAGGTAATGTGGGAAGGAAAACCAATACATGTAATGAATGGACAGTGTGCACCAGAGAACGTGGGTTAGGACACCCGTACATTATGAATGGACATTTGGGCACCATGTTACCGTGGTAAGGAAACAATCATGTAAGACTGGACAGTGGGCACCAGGTAACGTGGGTAAGGAACCATAATGTAATGATGGACAGTGGGCCAGGTACGTGGGTAAGAAACCAATACATGTAAAATGAATGGACACCGTTGGGCACAGGTAACGTGGGTAAGAAACCAATCAAGGTAAGAATGGACAGTGGGCCCACCAAGTAATGTGGGAAGGAAACCATACAATGTAATGGGAAATGGACAGTGGGCACCAGGTAATGTGGGTAGGGAACCAATACAGTATGAGTAATGGACCGTGGTGCACCAGGTATGTGTGTAAAGAAACCAATACATGTAATAATGGACGTTGGGCACCAGGTAATGTGGGTAAGGAACCAATACATGTAATGAATGGGACATTGGGCACCAGTTAATTGGGTAAGGACCAATACATGTAATGGAATGGACCTGGGCACCAGGTAATGTGGGAATGGACCAATACATTACTGAATGGACAGTGGGCACCAGGAACGTGGGGTAAGGAAACCAATCCAGGTAATTGAATGGACAGTGGGAACCAGGTAACGTGGTAGGAACCAATCCATGTATGATGGACAGTGGGCACCAGGTCTGTGGGTAAGGAACTCATACATTAATAAATGGACATGGCACCATGTATGTGGTAAGGAACCAATACATGTAATGAAGGACAAGTGGCACCAGGTAACGTGGGTAAGGACACCAAACATGTAATGAAATGGCACAATGGGCACCAGGTACGTGGTAGATGAAACGCCATACATGTATGAATGGACAGTGGGCACCAGTAAACGTGGGTAAGGAACCAATACATGTAATGAATGGACAGTGGCACCCAGGTAATGTGGGTAGGAAACCAAGACATGTAATAATGGACATTGGCACCGGTAATGTGGGAGAACCAATACATGTAATGAATGGAACATGGGCCACCAGTTAACGTGGGTAAGGAACCAAATTACATGTAATGAATGGACATGGGCACCAGGTAACGTGGGTAAGGACCCAATACATGTAATGAATGGCACAAGTGGCACCAGTAATGTGTGTAAGGAACCAATACATTGTTAATGAACTGGACATTGGGCACAGTAATGTGGGTACGGACACCAATACCTTAATGACTGGCAGTGGGCACCATGTAACGTGTGTTACTATGTTGGGGGATCGTGTCCCATGTGAGAGTCCGAAATGGAGAATTGAACAGCTCATATACCCTGGTTCATTTACCTGCGACGTCCTGCAATGTTTTCTTTAACCGGATTTCCAAAAGCACTTTACGAAGGACGTAACCTGCTGTAACGTCAATAATAAAGTGTCAAATCCCGCCTTGGACCAGGTAAGAACACTTGTAAAAAGACACCACGGTATTAAAAGTCAATTCCTCATTCAGCAGATCGTAAATCCACCAAAGCCTCAAGAGTTAGAAATATGTTAGAATGTTCTTCTCCTTCTTTCCCCCCTGTCCTGCTTCTCTAAAGTTTTCCGCCTCCTGTTCACGTCTCCAAGCTTTTACATGCTCAAGAAGCAAGCCATGGGGGAATAGCATTCAGTCATTGGCTATGTGTCATCTGTTACAATCCCATAACTGACAGCTGCTAACTGGAAGAACCAGAACACAAAAGAGGATTCCGAATAGAACATTTCAGTGTAGACTTACATCGCTAATCAGCTATAGGCAGTTTTTGTGCTTGGGGAGTTTGCCTATCTACAAATTATATTGAAGGATGTACTTCCCCTACTTTTCCTTTACATCTTACTACAGTAGTGCATGGCCAGCTTTACAATACTACCGATCAGTGCAGTCCATATAATACTTTCCCGTATCCCAGACATTTTAATAGAGAATACATGGCAGGTCTACACCCAGGGATCACGAATGAAATACAATGAGAGGATTTAATAAGATGTGCAATCTTTATACATAGTTTTTCTTAATCTGTAGTAACCAATCAGACGGTTATAATCAGTCAATAGTATTAATCATCTTTTCTATTGGGTGGCCAGAAAAGTAACATCTGATTGGTTGAGGCTCCTCATATTGAATACCTTCCAACTGCCTTTCATTACTATACTGTTTTTTCCCTCCCATTTTACTATTCAGTCACCTGTCCTCTGTGGTAGATTACCTCCTCATTTTGTTCTTCTTTGTTCTTTCTTCCCCTTTCGTCTCCATTTAACTATCATATTTTCATTAATCTTCCAACATATTCTCTCTTCCCATGACCACCACTGCTCTTCCGAGTAGAATGCTCCACTACCTGTCAGCCGGCCCAACTTCCCAGACCAAACTCATGGCCGATCATGTCCATGTCCAGTTAAGACCCTACCGGAGGGTGGGTTTGAACCACAGATAAATATAATCTAAGGGCTTGTGACTCACTGATTTCGGTACAGGAGAGATGGTATTGATCCTGCTCCGTGGCGGGGACATAATTTATCAACTGCGGAGAGAGAGGGTATTCCATTACAAGCCCATTGTATTCTATACCTGAGCATTTCATCCTGTACCCTATCATGAGCTGACACATTCACAATACAGAACTACCCCCTAGAGTGGTAAGCTCACTGGGCAGGGACCTTCTTTCCTCTTGTGCCAAGCTCTATCACTCTAATTTATATATCATTTCTATTATTTTGTACTGAACTATCTATGTATTTATCCCCCTTGTATGAACTTTATGTATTTATTTCTGTAACTACATACATAAATACATATCATACATAAATACATACATACATACAAACACAAACACACACCACATCACACAGCATACATACATATATATATACAGACACACATACATACATATAGTACATTACATACACTCCTTTACCACCCTATTTGCCCCATTTCCACCCTCCAGTTTATTGGCCCCTGCCAGTACCTGCAATTCCCCCAGATTTGCCAAGCCCTTCAATGCTGCAAGTTTCCCCTTTAGATTCTGCACCTCAGATTCCCAGTGCTTTAAGCTTAATCAACAGTCCCACAATGCCAGCCTATTCACCTGTCTCAATGCCAGCCTATTCAACAGTCCCACAATGCCAGCCTTTTCACCTGTCTCAATGCCAGCCTATTCACCTGTCTCAATGCCAGCCTATTCAACAGTCCCACAATGCCAGCCTATTCACCTGTCTCAATGCCAGCCTATTCAACAGTCGTAATGAAATTCCCATGGCTACCAGTATGTAATGAAATGCCCATGGCTACCAGTATGTAATGAAATTCCCATGGCTACCAGTATGTAATGAAATGCCCATGGCTACCAGTATGTAATGAAATTCCCATGGCCACCAGTATGTAATGAAATTCCCATGGCTACCAGTATGTAATGAAATGCCCATGGCTACCAGTATGTAATGAAATTCCCATGGCTACCAGTATGTATCTGGATTAAAGCATGTCACGTTCCCGGGCATTGTAATAACATAGCTGATGCTATGTCACGCCAGCAGGTCACTCGATTCCAAGAGCTGACAAGAGAGACAGTGCGAGTACAAAAAGGAATCCCGGAAGATATTTGGGAGCTATTACTTCCAGTTTAGAGCCCCTTCTAAGAAGATCGATTTCAGCTCGTTCATGGCAATATTATGAGTCAGCCTGGAAGAAATGTCTCTCATTTAGAAAAGACTTTACTAATTTAACTGATGTAGAGTTTTTATTATTGGTGTTAACTTCCCTGTTTGAAGTCGGTCTAGCTCCTGTGACTATTAGGAAACATTTTGTAGGCATTTCCTTCTTTTATAAGTTAAATCGAGGTCAGCAAGTCGATAATATTTTTGTTATTAGGCAATTGTTAAAAGGGATTTTCTTTGGTAGACACCCGCAGACCTATCACCTTTCACATACTCACCAGACTAATTACATCTTTAACAGCAGTTTGTAGCTCTCCGTATGAAATTGCCCTATTTCCTTTATCATTCATTTTAGCATTTTTTCTGGCGCTTATAATTAGCGAATTGATATCGCCTTCTAGGTCGATTCCAGGTGGTCTTCAAACTTCTGATGTTCAACTCTTACAGGGCGATGCACCGAGCGCCGCTATCGGCAACCGGTGCAAACAGCCCGGCGATGTTATATGCCGATAGCGGCGCTTGGAACATCGCTACTTGGCGTTGTGCTATTGCGGCACTTTCAACACCAGCTATTAGCTGGCGTTGAAAGTGCCGCAATAAAATGTCGATTTCGGCATTTAACATCACTTGCGGCGGCTGCGCTGTTAACTTTCGCGTTTGCCACGCAGCTCCCGCAAGGAAGGAGTTAAAGTCACGCTAACAGATATAACATCGGTTAGCGTGACTTAAACTCCAAATCAGGAGCGATGCGCCCGTTGGTGCATCGCCCTGATAAAGCGTAAACTCAGGGTGTCTATTTCCAGATCAAAAACAGATCTGGAGGGTAAGGGTCGCACACAATGGTTAGGTGAAGTTGATCACTTTAATCTATGTCCAGTCTGTCTGCTTACATTGAATTTATTAGGTTAAGGTCTTTAAACCCAGGCCCTTTGTTAGTTCACGCAGACAGCTCATTTTTGTCAAATTTTCAATTTAGAAAGGTTTAAGCTCTTGTGTTAAACACATTTAGCTGGATCCTTCTCATTACACATCTCATTCTTTCAGAATCGGTGCAGCCACTCAAGCAGCAATTTTACAATTTCCCACTAATAAAATTAAAAGGTTTGGTCGTTGGGAATCTGACAGATATAAATCTTATGTCCGCTTGTCTTTAGTGTAGAGTTTTATTATGTCAATTTCTTTTCAGACCAGAGACGACTGAGAATCTGGATTTTAGGTCATTCCTTCGTCTTCTGGGCTAATCAGAGGAAATTCGGTCTCAATTTATCATTTCCTTCTTCATTATTTAAGATTCACTGGATGGGTCTGATTTATTCCCTTTGCTTTCGAAGTCTGCTAATCTTTGGGGTATTCCGGATATTATTGTAGTTCATCTCGGAGGCAATGATATAGGAAATTTAAAATCAGTAGAGCTAATGAAAAGAATTCGTAGAGATTTAGCTCATGTCAAATTTATGTTTCCGAAAGCAATATTGGCTTTCTCCGAGATTATCCCTCGCATGTTATGGTTAGTTGACCCAGATTTAAAAGCTTTAGAAAAATGTCGCAGGGAAATTAATTCTAATATTTCTAAATTTGCTATTCAAATTTCAATTGTCACGTATCGCCACATTGATTTGGAGAACGGAGGATCTGGTCTGTACAGCGAAGACTGAATACACTTATCTGATATAGGTCTAGATATTTTTTGTGTTGGCTTGCAGAATTTGATAGAGCAAGCGGTTTTGCAGTGGAGGCTTACCATGGACAATTGTTGAAGCAATGTCCATGGCTTGGAGGGTGCAGATAATCTGGCTATAGACTTTATGGTTATAGCCATCTTTGTTGGTTTAATTTACCAGATACAGCTGAAAATGTTAAAATAAACAGCAACGTGTTACGTTTAAATGAAATTGGCTTTTATTGGCAAGTTGTAATTAATTATTAAAATATTCAAGCTGCGGCCAGATTCCTCCAACCTTAAAGGGCAAGTCCACCCCCAAAACTAACTTTTTATATTTATTTGGCCCAAATAAGTGCTCCAAAACAAACTTTACAGCATGTAAATCGGTCCAGTGGTTCAAAAGTTACAGACCTTTGAGATATATATCAGGCTGCACTTCCTCTCCACTTTAGATGACCCCGAGCTGCAGCTTAGAAAAAAAAAAAAATTCTTGCCTGTGTTTGTGTGTGTCTCTCTCTCTATCTCTCTCTCTGGGCTGGCTGGCTGCAGCTGTTGATCCTGGATTTCTTCAGTACACATAACTTTACAGCTGTGATTGGTTGAGAGGGAAAAGAGGGCGGGATCCAGGGGTCAGACCATTACTGATGCAACTTCCTCTGTTCTCACTGCTGGATGCTAACAGACATGCTCAAGACCATGAAAAGAACAGAGGCAAGGTAATGTAACCTGTCTCTGTCCATCACTGTATTGGTCCATGCTGCAGGATTAAGCCAGCTACAAAGGTCTGTAACTTTTGAACCACTGGACCGATTTACATGCTGTAAAGT
The DNA here is from genome assembly GCA_019447015.1 of Hymenochirus boettgeri. Lineage (NCBI taxonomy): Eukaryota > Metazoa > Chordata > Amphibia > Anura > Pipidae > Hymenochirus > Hymenochirus boettgeri. Next base: position 6,691,633 of record CM033475.1, on the reverse strand, counting down.
TTGTTTTGGAGCACTTATTTGGGCCAAATGAATATAAAAAGTTAGTTTTGGGGGTGGACATGCCCTTTAAATCTTTGTGGCATCAATTTATTGTGTTTGTTATTATTAATTGTGCAGCTTAACATTCCCATGGAGGTGGAACGGCTGAATGGCCGTTTCAGTCACATGGGATGTGGGCGGCCATGTTTGATGTGGGCTCACCTGCCGGTTTTCTGCACAGCAACAGGGGGCGTGCCGGATCGCGATGCCTCTCTCCCATTGGCCAGGTCCGGCGAGATTCGAGCGGGAGTTCAGAGCAGCGGCTGAAGGACTGGCCTCAGGGAGCGGGCTCCAATCGGCAGGCTCCGTTTAGCTGGAAACACCCACCCGCCCTCTATCTACAGGATATTTAAGGTACGTTATTATAATTAAATTAAAAAATAAATAAATAAATAAAAATACACATATATATAAAAAAAAAAAAAAAAAAAAAAGAAAAAAGGAAAAAAGAAGAAATAATAATAATATTTAAGATATTATATAAGAGAGTTATTTATGTCGCAGCTTGGAGGGTGCAGATAATCTGGCTATAGACTTTATGGTTATAGCCATCTTTGTTGGTTTAATTTACCAGATACAGCTGAGAATTTTAAAATAAACAGCAGTGTGTTACGTTTAAATGAAATTGGCTTTTATTGGCAAGTTGTAATTAATTAATAAAATATTCAAGCTGCGGCCAGATTCCTCCAACCTTAAATCTTTGTGGCGTCAATTTATTGTGTTTGTTATTATTAATTTGTGCAGCTTAACATTCCCATGTTTCACACACCAACAATTTCAGGGAGATTCATCCACAGCCGCACGCACTCTGGGAAATCTCCCGGAATAGATATACTTGAGGCTTGCAGTGGATGATTTAAAAAGGGGGTTGCGGTGGCTGTGCGGGTGTCTTGCTAACTAATCGTAAATCTGTTATTGTGACTTTAACCCCTTAGGAGATGATGGGCCATATTTATAAACCCGCGGTATCACTTTTTAAAGATACTGCAGGTTAGTTAATGTACGATTGCCGTTGTAAATGTTCAGCCGCGATCATACATTTACGATCGATTTTGGACTTAGACTACCATGTGGTAGTAGTAAGCTACCGCAATGGTATTCTATGGGGATTGTAAATCTACAATTTCGTTATCGTACATTTACGATCTCTAAACGTGCGGTATCGCTAAAAAGCGGCCCGATGTGTTCACCCTTCCCTCATTGCCCGCACTGTTTTTCCATCGTATGCCAACATTAAGACAGAGGGAGACAACCCCACACCAGCTCCAGACATCTAAACACCACAGAACTCAGATGTATTTGCTTGTGTTTATTTAACATTCTAACATGATTGGGTATATTGGGTATGTTGATGGGAGCCATTGATGGAAGCCATTTTGAATTTAGACAATCTCAGTAATCAGTAGTATTATGAATGTTGTTTCGGTGATGGTCCAATGAGATGGTTCTGATTCTCCTGTAACGTGATCAGAAAGACGAATGAGTGAGAAGATTGAGTATTAACTTCTAAATGATGATTTTACAAGATGGCACAGTGTTAAATGTGACACAATATCAGCACTAATTACCCAGAGTTCCATGGTTATCACCAGGAATGATGAGTATTAGTCTACAAGCCAATTATTAGCCACTACGATAATGTTCCAGCTGGTCAGGAAGAACAGTGGTACATGACAGCTACAGTGTGACATCTACACTGCACACTCATACAGTAAACGCACTGCACTACTCACTGCTATTGGATTTGCACATTTCTTACACTGCATCTCATCACTATTACATGTTGCTATAGTGGATTGTAATACTTTTGATGGTTAATGTGATGGAGTTATGGATCCGGGTAACTGTATGGATCAGGGCAGGGCCGCCATCAGACTTTCCTGGGCCCCATACTGGGTACATTTCTGGCCCACCATAGCACAAACCAACTCAGACCGTCCATACCTCCCAATATTTTAAAACGCAAAAGAGGGACCCATGGGGAGAAGAGAAGCGGCAAATGTGGATTTTTTCCCCCACAATCACTTTAAGACCACTCCCACTTTGTTAAGGTTACACCCATTTAAAGACCATTATTCCCGTTTTATATTATTGCCTGCAATATTATATGTCAACTAGACATTAAGCCCGTTAAATTAACAGGCGCGAGACATGCTCTACCTCCCCGACGCACACAGACCGGTAAATATAAAATGTACCCGTGTCCTGTACACACACTTGCCCAGAGGGCACAGACTGGTAAATATAACATACCCATATATACTCGAGTATAAACCGACCCGAGTATAAACCGAGGCACCCACTTTTACCTCTAAAAAGGCGTAAAAAAATAGGACCACAACTGACTTCTGATTCTGTATTTTTTTAAGGCTTTATTTGCCCTTTAAATGGACAGCAGAATTCCCATACAGTAATCCCATACAGTAATAGCCAAATCCAGTATGGTTATTACTGTATGGGACTACTGTATGGGAATGCTGCTGTCCATTTAAAGGGCAACTAAAGCCTCAAAGCAATACAGAATCAGAAGGCAGCAATAGGTATCATCCTCCTTCTGATTCTGTATTGTTTTTAGGCTTTAGTTGCCCTTTAAATGAACATCAGAAGTCCTATACAGTAATAATCATACTGGATTTGGCTATTACTGTATGGGAATTCTTATGTCCATTTAAAAGGCAACTAAAGCCTCATTCCTTGGCACTCCAGATGTTTGGAAACTACACCTCCCAGCATGCTTTAGTCGCTTATAGTTTCTAAACATCTGCAGTGGCCACTGCAAGAATTACTCTACATCCCCCCCTTCTGAGTCCCCACAGTTGCCTTCTGCTACCTGCTCCACATGTTCCCCTGCAGGCTGCTCTGGATCCTCTTCTCTGCTCCTGCAGCCACATGCTCCACTTTCCTCTGCTGGCTGACGTCACTACTCAGCACCGACCTCACTTCCCGGCGTCAGCCAGCAGAGGATGCGGAGCGCGCGGCCGCCGGAGCAGGTAAGTGTTTGACTCGAGTATAAACCAAGACTCTTTTTTAGGCTATTTTTTTAGCCTGAAAATCTCGGTTTATACTTGAGTATATACGGTACCTTTAAGCCAAGCCCACACAGACTGGATCCCATATTAGACCCCATATTATATTCTACATTAGTGTTGCCTAAAACGTATTTCTATTGATATATTCACCCCATTCTCCATGCTCAAATCCTTACACCTACCCACTTGTGCACTGTCTGGAAAAAGGCTGCCACTATTACCACAAAGCATGGCAGCTCCACACTCTGTCCTGCCTATATAAACATATTTCTATCTCAGATTGCAGCTCCACACACCATCTCTATCCTGTCTCTATCCTGATAATAGAGATGGTGTGTTGCAATGTGACAGACACAGAGATAGAAATTTGGATATGGGCAGGATAGGGATGGTGTGAAGTTGCCATACTGCTATATAAGACACAATCTCTATCCTGCTTATATCCATATCTCCATCTCAGTGTGGAGCTGCCATAGTGCTATGTGACAGAGATGGAGATATGTATATAGGCAGGATAGAGATGCTGTGTAGCTGCCATGCTGCCCCCATGGGGTAGGTAATATAGCCCAGTAGCCCTATTAGGCTATTACCTACCCTATGTGCAGTGCATGCCTTAGTAGCAGAATGCAAACAATGCATGCTGGGAGTTGTAGTTTTTTTAACATTGGAAGTTACAAGGTTTTCCATCGCTGCTATATAGGTTCTGGCCTCAGCAGCCCCATAGAGGAAGTTCATCAGTCCCTGTACACAGCAGTGAGACAGAGGGTAACAATGCCCCCCATGGACTCTCACAATCAGAAATGGGATCAGTGTAACTTACAGTTACTCCCTCCTGCTCTCTATGGAGATCACAGCACAGAAGATACAAGTTCAGGGGAGGGGTGGGAGGGGGTGGAGCCACATAGACAGAAACACCCTGTTTGTCTTCTCTATCTAGGAATGGAGTTTGCCACCTAGTGGCTGAATTCAGTATTGCAGATTTTTTTTTTTTCCCTTCCTTTCACTCTCTGGGCCCCTTTCAAGTCTGGGCCCCATACAGGAGTACCCCTGTACCCCCCTGATGGCGGCCCTGTGTGTGGATCAGGGTGACTGTGTGGATCCGGGTAACTGTGCGGATCCGGGTAACTGTGCGGATCCGGGTAACTGTGCGGATCCGGGTAACTATGGATCAGGGTAACTGTGTGGATCAGGGTAACTGTGTAAATCAGGGTAACGTGTGGATCCGGGTAACTGTGTAAATCAGGGTAACTATGGATCAGGGTAACTGTGTGGATCAGGGTAACTGTGTAAATCAGGGTAACTGTGTGGATCAGGGTAACTGTGTGGATCAGGGTAACTGTGTGGATCAGGGTAACTGTGTAAATCAGGGTAACTGTGTGGATCAGGGTAACTGTGGATCAGGGTAACTGTGTGGATCAGGGTAACTGTGTGGATCACGGTAACTTGTGGTGGATCAGGGTAACTGTGTGGATCCGGGTAACTGTATGATCCGGGTAACTGTATGGATCTGGGTAACTGTATGGATCTGGACTGTATGGATTGGGGTAACTGTATGGACGGGTTACTCTGAGGTCACTATGCAGACAGGGATGTGTGAACACAGCGATTCCATTCTCATCTGGAATAGATAAATACAGATGAATAATTGCACAGATTCAATTCACTATGGCTGCAGCTTCATCTATAACCCACAGCCACAGATAACCACATTGAACTAATTACCTGGGTCACGGAACAGAGACGTAAACCACTGGGACTGGATTTCTCAACTTTGTTCCTCATCTCAACAATCGCATAGAAAGAATGGTTCACTAGAGACCTGTAGGAAACCAATAATGGACAGTGGGCACCAGGTAAATGTGGGTAAGGAAACCATACATGTAATGAATGGACAGTGGGCACCAGGTAATGTTGGTAAGGAAACCAATACAGTAATGAATGGACGTGGGCACAGGTAATGTGGGTAGGAACCAATCATGTAATAATGGACGTGGGCACAGGTAATGTGGTAAGGAACCAATACATGTAATGAATGGACAGTGGGCACAGGGGTTAATGTGGGTAAGGACCAATACATGATGAATGGACAGTGGGCACAGGTAATGGGTAGGAACCATAATGAATGAATGGACAGTGGGCACCAGGTAATGTGGTAAGGACACCATACATGTATGATGGACAGTGGGCACCAGTAAGGGGTAGAACCATACTGTTGTGGCAGTGGCACGTAATGGTAAGGAACCCATACATGTAATGATGGACAGGGCACCGTAACTGTGGTAAGGAAACCATACATGTATGACTGGACAGTGGGCACCAGTAAACTGGGTAAGGAAACCAATACAGTAATGAATGACAGTGGCACCAGGTACTGGTAAGGAAACCATCATGTATGAATGGACAGTGGGCACCAGGTTAAACTGGGTAAGGAAACCAATACATGTAATGAATGGACAGTGGGCACCAGGTAAGGTGGGTAAGGAACCAAATACATGTAATGAATGGACAGTGGGCACCAGTAATGTGGGTAGGAACCAATACATGTAATGAATGGACAGTGGGCACCAGGTAATGTGGGTAAGGAACCAATACATGTAATGAATGGACAGTGGGCACCAGGTAATGTGGGGTGAAACCAATACATGAATGATATGACAGTGGCACCTGTAATGTGGGTAAGGAACCAATACATGTAATAAATGGACATGGGCACCAAGTAATGTGGGTAAGGAACCAATACATGTAATGAATGGACAGTGGGCACCAGGTAAACTGGTAAGGAAACCAATACATGTAATGAATGGACAGTGGGCACCAGTAAACTGGGTAAGGAAACCAAACATGTAATGATGGCAGTGGGCACCAGGTAATGTGGGTAGGAACCAATAAATGTAATGAATGGACAGTGGGCACCAGGTAACCTGGGTAAGGAAACCAATACATGTAATGAATGACAGTGGGCACCAGGTAACGTGGGTAAGGAAAACCATACAGTAATGAATGGACAGTGGCACCAGGTAAAGTGGGTAAAAACCAAATACATGTAATGAAATGGACAGTGGGCACCATGTAATGTGTGTAAGGAACCCAATACATGTAATGAATGGACAGTGGGCACCAGGTAATGTGGGTAGGAACCAATACATGTAATGAATGGACAGTGGGCACCAGGTAATGTGGGTAAGGAACCAATACATGTAATGAATGGACAGTGGGCACCAGGTAACTGGGGTAAGGAAACCAATACATGTAATGAATGGACAGGGGCACCAGGTAAGTGGGGTAAGGAAACCAATACATGTAATGAATGGACAGTGGGCACCAGGTAAGTGGGTAAGGAACCCAATACTGTAATGAATGGACAGTGGGCCACCAGTAATGTGTGTAAGGACCAATTACATGTAAGAATGGACCAGAACCAATCCCCCCAATTATGAGCAGGAGTGATTCCTTTAACAGCATAAAATTAGCTTTCTAAAGTTTTGTTAAACCAGTTTACACTTAGTTTTTGTGAACCAGTATTTAAAGGACAACTATATAATGGTCACTATTCCTATATTAAATGGGACAATATATCATGGTCACTATTCCCTATATTAAATGGACACGATATCATGGGCACTATTCCCTATAGTAAATGACACATATATCATGGTCACTATCCCTTATTAAATGAACCACTATATCCATGGTCACTATTTCCCCTTATTAATGACCACTATATCATGGTCGCTATTCCCTATATAAATGAACTTATATCATGGGATCACTGTTTCCCTATATGAAATGCCCCTATATCATGATACGCATGCCCTATATCAAAGACGCTCTCTCATGAGTCACTATTCCCTAGATTAAATGACACTATATCATGGTCCCTATTCCTATTATTAAAGGACACTATATATGGTCACATTCCTAATATTAAATTGACATATATATGGTCACTTATTCCCATATTAATGGACACATATCATGGTCACTATTCACGATATCAAATGACACTATTCATGGTCACATTCCCTATATTAAATGACCCTATATTCATGGTCCACTGTTCCTATATTAAATGACACATATCATGGTCAACGTTCCCTATATTAAATGACACTATATCATGGTCACTATGCCTATATTCAAAATGACAATATATCATGATCCGCTATTGCTATATTAAAGGCACCACTATATCATGGTCACTATTCCCGATATTAAATGAACCGTATTATGGCACTATTCCCTATATTAAATGACACTATATAATGGTCACTATTCCCTAATTAAATGACAACTGATATAATGGTCGCTACTTGCCTATTTAAATGACACTATATCATGGTCACTATTCCCGATATTAAATGACACTATATAATGGTCACATTCCCTATATTAAATGACATAAATCATGGTCACCTATTCCCTATATAATGACCACTATATCATGGGCCATATTCCCTATAAAATGACACGACATCCATGGTCACTCCATAACGAGTCCCTATCTATTAAATGACCCACATATCAGATACTATTCCTATATTAAACTCACACTATATCATGGTCACTATCCCTATATTAAATGACAACTATTCATGGTCCACTATTCCCTATATTAAAGACACTATATCATGGTCACTGTCCCTATATTAATGACATAATCATGGTCACTGTCCTGTATTAAAATGAACACATATCTGATCACTATTCCCTATATTAAATGACACTCTCAGGTCACTATTGACATATTAAATCACACTAGATCATGGTCACTATTCCCTATATTAAGATCTATATCATGGTCATTATTCCCTATATTAAATGACACTAATCTGGTCACTATTCGCCTATATTAAATGACATATACATGGTCACTATTCCCTATATCAAATGACCTATATCATGGGTAACTATTCCCTATCATTAATGACAATATATCATGTCACTATCCCTATATTAATGACACTTATCATGGTCATATTCCTATATTAATGACACTATATCATGGTCACTATTCCCTATATATAAATGACACTATATCATGATCACTTTCACATATAAATGACACTATATCATTGGTCATTATCCCTTATTTAAATGGACACTATATCATTGGTCACTATTTCCTATATTAAATGACACTTTCATGGTCACTATTCCCTATCTTAAATGACACTATATCATGGTTCCCTCTTCCCTATATTTAAATTCACACTTATCGAGGATCATATTTCCCTATATTAATGACACTCTATCATGGTCACTATCCCATTATATGAAATGACACTATATCATGCGTCACTATTCATATATACAATAACACTATAGCATGGTCCACTATTCCCTATATTAAATGACACTATATCAGGTCACTATTCCCTATATTAAATGCCACTATATCATTGGTCACTATTCCTATATTAAAGGGTCAGGTGCCACCACCAAAACTATAATACCCAATCGGCCCCACCAATGTAGTGTAGTTTAATCCACCTCACATCGCTCAATAGGGTTCTCCTGTAGTCCCCCCTCCAAAGTCCCAAAAATGACTACCAGGAGGTAGCAGAGTCCAGATAGGACACTGCCTGCTAGCTGGCCTCAGGTAGATTTTTGCCATGCGTTACTGCAGCCTTTCTCCCCCCTCCCTCCACCCCTCTCCCTCCGCTCTCCCCTCCCCGTTCTACGAGCACTCCCCTAGCATAAAACCCCTTAAGATATCATTTCACCCATGTCTCCCAGTCCCCAACCGCATAGTTGTTTTTTTTAGAAAGCTCCCCAATTTACTACCTCTCCTCGTTCCTCCGGGAGTGGGCTGCCGCAGCCGGTCTGTGATTGGCTGCCGCTCAAGCCAATCACAGACGCGGCTGCGGTCCAGCCCCCTCTGCTTGCATTCTTGCAAGCAGCGGGCCGGGGGAGGCGGAGAGGATCGAGGGAGGTAAGTGAGTTTGGGGGGCTTTCTAAAAAAAAAAATTATTAGAGGTTGGGGTGGGAGCCCAGGGGGGACATCTATAAAAAAAAATTTTGTTGGGTGGACATAGCTTTACTGACTCATATCATGGTCCCTATTCCTTATATGAAATGACACTATATCATGGTCACTATTCCCTATATTAAAATAACACTATATCAATCTGGTCACTAGTCCCCATATAATAAAGGACCACTATATCGGTCACTGATTCCCTAGTTCCCATTACTTCATCTCCATAATGAGCTCAGGTCATAGTATCACCAGATCTAACAAACACATTCTGTCACTAGTAAGCCACTTCACCATCTGTGAAAGAAAATGCTTCATATAGAGAATTTATAACGTTAACCTTTGAGGTGCTGGCAGTTCCATTACTGCCAATCAATGTCAGGGTTTAGTACAATCCCCCATTACAAAACATGCCCTACCAGCAGCCTTCATCCAATGCATATGGAGATTCTTTCAACTCCTCACCGGCATTTGGCCAGCTTATAACATACCCCAACAACTTAATTAAACCTACTTAGGATCTGGACACAGTTACCCCCATATTGTTTTGCCATTATCGTTTACTCCCCAAATCTATTCATCTTTAGATTTGGTTCAATTCTGTGTAAAATAATACATACTTCCTCGTCCTTTCTTTTAAACTCTGTCATGTCTAAAAAAGTAGTATTCTTCAATTTACTCTGTCCAGTAGTGTGATTTATTAGCCATGTTTTGCGATACCAATCACATCATACCTTCCTTTAAAGCTATTGTTCTAGTTCCCCAGTTCTAGCTAGACTGTCTGCCATTTGTAAATATACATTTTAGATTATCATTGATTTACTTCCATTACTGGACATAATCGCATCTTTATCTATATGTTGCCCCTCCCGTCTCCTCACCTACGTTGTGTTATTAGCCCCTGATCCCTAACTCTCTAATCTACCCCTGTTAGTTCAAAGTACCCTCCCCCCCATGCCTTGTTTAAAATTCTCCAAACCCACTTGGCCATATTCTACCACCAAACAGCTGCACAACTCATCATTAGTGGTGCAATCCGTTTACTGAAAGAAGAGACTGTAGCCAAAGAAAGACAAGTCAGCCCAGTTTCTCTAGAAAAACCCCACGGATGTTAAAGTGCTTCAAAAATTCAAAATTAATGTTACTCTATTTAAAAGGATTAGTGATGAACAGGGAACAGTTCCCCTTAATAGTGGAGTGACAGGGCAGTATGAAACCTTGATCGGTAACATATGAATTCAACCTAACCTCCATTCTAATTGGATACGCCCTGACGAAGTCACAGGTGTGGTGACGAAAGCGCATAGGCCATGTTTAAAATTACATCCCAATAAAGATACTGGGTTGTGTAAACTTACCACAAGCTGGGTTTGGTTCCCTTAGTGAATCCCAATGAGTTAATAGGCCGGACTCTAGTGCTTTATCTCTCATTGTACACTGGTCAGATGTTGTGCAGTGCTTGGTTCATGGGGCTTTCTTCACACTCCTGTCTGGGGGGTAGCTACATGTACAGTCCTCCATTTATCTTTACCATGTAAAACGGCAAACTGTGGGACTTAACCAAGTGGAAAGGAAGGGACACCTCCTATCCGCCATCACCTACTCCCATGGTGACCCTTACAATCTCTTCCTTTACACCCCTATTTGCCCCATTTCCACCTCAGTTATGGCACCCTGCCAGTACCTGCAATCCCCCAGATGTGCCAACAAGCCTTCAATGCTGAAGTTCCTTTAGATTTTGCACACCAGATTCCCAGTGCTTTAAGCATAATCAACAGCCCACATGCCAGCCTATTAACCGGTGTGCAGATGCTCGCCTATTAACAGTCCACAATGCAGCCTTTTCACCTGATTTGCAAAAGCAGTATACCTGTCTCAAATGCCAGCCTATTCAACAGTCCATCAATGCCAGCACTATTCACCTGTCTCAAGCCAGCCGATTCACAGTCACACTGCCTAGGCCATTCACTGAATTCAATGCCAGCTATTCATCTGTCTCAATGCCAGCGCTATTACCTGTCTCATGCAGGCCTTTCACACTGTCTCAATGCCCAGGCCTATTCAACAGTCACAATGCAGCCCAATTACACCTGTCCACTGCCAGACTTTTCAAAGTCCCACAATGGCCAGATATTCAACCGTATCATGCCAGCCTATTGCACCTGTCTACAATGCCAGCCAATCACCTGTCTCCCATGCCAGCATATTCAACAGTCCCACAATGCAGCCATATTTACCGTCTCAATGCCAGCCTATTCACCGTCCAATTGCAGCCCTTCACGTGTCCAATGCAGCCAATTCACGCTGTATCTCAACGCCAGCATATTCAACAGTCCTACAATGCACAGCCTATACCTGTATCAATGCAGCCGAAGTCACATGCTCAATGCCACGCCTATTCCACCTGTTTCAGCCAGCACTATTCACAGTCCCACAATGCCAGCCTTATTCACCTGCCAAATTGCCAGCCTATTCAAAACAGTCCCACAATGCCGCCGATCACCTGTCTCAATGCCAGCCTATCAACTGCTCCACAAGCCAGCCTATTCACCTGTTTCTCAATGGCCAGCCAAAGTCACCCCTGTCATAATGCCACGGCCTGCTATTCACTTTGTCTCATGACAATTTTGTATTCACCAGTCCCACAATGCCGCAGCCTATATTTCATCTGTCTCAATGACAAGTGTGTATTCACCAGTCCATGCCACCAGCCAGCCTAACTCCTACCAATCACGACAGAGTTGTTTTTAGATTTTTAAAGGGCTCATGGTCTGCAGAATGCAAGAAATATGGTTTGCACTGATATTACCTAATCAAAGAAATGTTATAAAGTAAATGTTATGTACTGGATTTGTTAAATGCCAATTTACTTATTGTATATTAAATTAGGAATTTGGTAGCATTCTTGGTTTTTAGTTCCCCTTTAATATTCAAAACCAGTCCAATCATTAATATCATTAATTCAAACCTACATTAATACTGTAAACGTGTATTTAAGTCAATAAAAATAAAAATGCTCTTGTACATATTTGTTACTTTTCTAAAACAATATTATCACGTTATGTCAATTTTCTGATACTTGTCATATTGTTTTTGTTTGACTTTTCTCCACGGGACCTGTGAGCCTTCTTGTTCATAGGGCAGGGTGGGCCAGAGCATTGCTGGGTGCCACCCCCCCCCCATAGTCACCATATAGATACATTTATATTACTACCTACTCACCATCTCCTCCTGGTGGGACAATGGCGAGGGATGGCGTTATGGAAGGATGCTAGTAGTAGCTCTGGCTGTTGTCCCCTTCATCATACGCTCTGAGAAATAGTAACATTCCCTTGACCAGATCCAGTACCACCCACAGGGGGCGCCACATGGGGGGTGATTGTTGACATTCTGGAACAAGGCGGAAAGTTTAAATTTAATCCATGTGACTAAACACATGGTAAACATACTACAAAGTGTAAGTTTCATCATGGCTACGGGTTTACCAACACATCCTCAGCCAACTCCAATAAAAAAACGGGAGAGAGAATTCCGTACTCTCACTTGTATGCATTATTGTACGGTGCCCAAGGTGGCAGCTGTCCACCTGCACCCTCTCTCTACACACTAGTTAGGGGACTGTCGGGCAGCGGACAGACAGGGACGCATCTTACCAGAGCCACTTTAACAACCACATTGCAAACTGAAAAGGGGCAGTGGGGACTTTTTTATATTTACAGTCTGTATTGTGGGCACAGTCAGCCCTTCCATTCACACCAGCCAATATATAAAGTCAGCCCCTCCGTCACCACTAGCCAGTGTAAAGTTAGCCTCCAAGTCTCCAGCCACACCGGGGTTAATTGAGCAGGGGGAAGATATATGTAGCATGGCACCCTGCAGGGTGGCGGCCGTGCCAGAACCTAAACCCACCACAAACTTACCTAATAGAGGTTCACCGAACTCTCTTCCTTAGTAGTATCTGTGGCGGGTCGGAGTATCACATCATTCCATGCATGCCGGCGCCAATTACATTACACGCATTGGGGGCGCAATGACGTCATCATGCATCCATGTGTACTACTGGAAAAAATACCGTCCCTGGCTGTACTCTGACATGAATGTCCAGCTGCCAGAGCTGTGAACATGTGTCAGGTGATAGCCGAACAGTAACTTCCATATGGCTATTACGCACGCCCATGTGAAGAGCAATGCACTCATTATATTAGTGGAGGGCAATGATGCCACTGCCAAGCACTAATATAATGAGTGGATGCCCTGTACATCGGGTAGGTATCAGCCTACCCCAGTATATGATGAATCACAGTGGGTCTATATGAGATCAGGCTTCCGTATGTGCCCGGCTAGTATGTATGAAATTGCCCATGGCTACCAGTATCGTATGAATACATAAGAAAGAATGCCCATGCTACCAGTATGTAATGAATTCCCATGGCTACAGTATTGTAATGAAATTCCCATGGCTAACATGTACATGATTCATGCTACGATTGAAAATGCCCATTGGCTACCCCAGTATGTAACTGAAATGCTATGGCCACCAGTATGAAATGGGAAAAAAATTCCCATGGCTACCATTATGTCAACTGAAATTCCAGGACTACAGTATGTAATGAAATTCGAATGGCTTACCAGTATGTAATGAATCACACATGGCCACCTACAGATTGGACAATGTAATATGAAATTCCCATGGCCACCAGTATGTAACTGAAATCCCATGGACCCCAGTATTGTAATGAAAATTCCATGGCACCCGGTATGTAATGAAATTCCCATGCACCAGTTATGTAATGAACATGCACGCTATAGGAACTGACCCAGTCATATGTAATGAAATTCCCATGGCTACCAGTATGTAAGGAAATTCCATGGCCACCAGTATGTAAGAATGCCCATGGCCTACCGTATGTAATGAATTTCCCATGGCCACAGTATGTAAGAAATCCCAGGCTTACCAGTATGTAATGACAATCCCATGGCTACCAGTATGTAAGTAAAATGCCAGGACTACAGTATGTAATGATAAATTGCCCATGGACTACCAGTATGATGAAATGCCCTGGCCACCATATGAAATGAAAATTCCCATGGCCACCTTAGTAAAATTCATGGTAAGTATAGAAATCCCATGGCTACCAGTATGTAATGAAATATGCCACCAGATGTATGATTCAGCACCAGTTATGTAATGAAATTCCCAGACTACCCAGGTAGTAATGAAATGCCCATGGGCATACAGTATGTTAATGAAATGCCCAGGCCACCAGTATGAATGAAATTTCCCATGGCCACCAGTATGTAATGAAATTCCCATGGCTACCATTATGTAATGAAATTCACATGGCTCCAGTATGGTAATGAAATTCCATGTGCAAGTGTGTAAGAAATGCCAAGGCTACCAGATTGTAATGAAATTCCCATGGCCACCAGTATGTAATGAAATGCTATGGGACCACCAGTATGAAATGAATCCCATGGCTTACCATATGTAATGAAAGTTTCCCATGGCCACCAGTATGTACTGAAATCACATGGCCCACAGTATGAAATGAAAATCCCCATGGCCACCAGTATGTAATGAATTCCCATGGCCACCATTAGTAATGAAATTCCCATGGCACCAGTATGTAATGAAATTCCTGCTTTACAGATGTATGAAATTCCATGGCACCAGTATGCTAATGAAATTCCCATGGCACCAAGATGTAATGAAAATTCCCATGGACCAGTAGTAATGAAATTCCCATGGCTCACCAGGTATGTAATGAAAAATTCCATGGCACCAGTATGTAATTGCAAATTCATGGCACAGTATGTAATGAAAATCTGACTTGAATCCATGGCTACCCGTTTTATGTCTGGAAAGGCCATGGTACCAGTATGAATGAATCCCATGGTACCAGTATGTAATGAAATTCCCATGGCCACCAGTGATGTCAATGACAGGTGTGTGAAACCACTCGCAACAGCCCCTCCTAAAACTCGTCTAGTACTAGTCAGTGCACAAAATAGAAATCACTCTTCGACTAACAAGTAAAACACCCACAGGATTTTCTAAATATAAGAAAAAAAGGAACCCGGTTTATAACGTCCAATCCAATCACTCAGCCTGCGTAGTCGTTTCCCACCTTAACCCCCCCATAGAGTCTCTAACTCACCTTTATGCAATGGAAAGCAGCCAAATGGGCATCGCAACTGTTGACCGCATCCACCACGAGTTCACGCTTCACCACGGAGATCCCACCAGTCCAACATGAGCCCGTTGGAGATTTCAGCCATTCCCCCCGCTGGATATACCGCCCAACATTTTTCATGCATGGGGGTGTGCCTCCCAATCATACATATAAGTTTTATAACAGGTTCACGCCGCTACATAGGGACATTAAAGCCATAGCCACACTGTAGCGCGGACAAGCGCTCCGGAAATGCACGTACATGCGTGATTATGTGCTCTGCGATCATGCAATGTTGCAACACAACAATTGGGTCACACTATTGTGCTCTTTTTAACACACGATCGGTTCGCAATCGTATTGCATGTTAAAATGCTTTGATGTGTTCTCGCCCTCCCGCCCATACTTAATATAGACTTTGGGTATCGATCTCCCTCTGTATTCTCAGGCACTTTAACATGAACATGTGTCTATCTTACTTACATCAGAAATCCATTATACTAGGAACACCCAAAGAGGGTCTGAACCCTGTAATTTACAGTACTAGTCCTTGGGGCAAGCCATACAGTCAGTGGCGTAACTACCGCCCCATCCACCCCGTGACCACCAGGGGGCCGGACGGTAGTAGGCCCGCCCACAAGCCCCTAATATGTGCGGGAGTACAGGTTTTAATCGGTTAATCGCAGTATGAATGAAACATACGCACAATCAGCTGTTTAAAAGACCGGATCCGAACTTCCGGTTCAGTTCTGGAAGTTCGGGCCCAGTTTTAAATAGCTGATTGTGCGTGTTTCATCATACGTGCGATTAACCGATTAAAACCTGTATGTCGCCGCACCGATCTTGCAGTTGCGGAGGGAGGAGGGAGTCGGGGCCGGGCCCCTTCAGGTACGCCCCTGATTACTACACTCACAACGCTTGGATTGGGTTCATTAATCCATTAGCACTGAAGAATGCATGGCACCTTTTGTCTATAAACAATATTTCGTTTCAATACAGTGTCATTCTTTCACCAAAATAGATTTTTTATCGAAATATAGATTTTGGTTGCTACAGTTTTTTGTTGACTAAATGAATGTTTTTTATTTCCCAGAATTTCATTTGGTTGATAAATATATTTTTGTCACCAAGGTGTTCTTTTTGTGTGAACTACTAATATACTGTTTTATTCACGCCAGGAAATTGCATTTGGTTCGACTAAATCTATTTTTGTTACCAGAGTGTTGTTTTTGTTACAAAAGTTATCTGGGAACAACCACACCCATAGGGATGCACTGATTGGAAAGTGATTTAAATACAAAGTCAATCATGCTGTGTGTGTATTGAATAGTTGTACCTGATCTGGTAACCCTGTGTGGTACATTACTCCTGTCCTCCTGGGTGCTGTACCCTATGACATTCACTGTCCCTGGATCCTGTTCCTGGTCTCATCACACACAGTAATAGAAATGTACAATAGGAGGGTGGAGTATATCATTGTAGAGAGGGGAACAGATTTGAGATAGCCAATAGGAGAGGAGGGGGGATGGGTTTACAGGAGATGGTGTCAGTTACAGACTGTGTTAATCTTATGAATGAGATGACAGTGTCTGTGGTTGTGGTTTCAAGCTTTGTGCGATGTAAATGATACCACTGTGTACTGGTTCCCTATTTTTAACCCATTTATACCCAGTAACACTGTGCAATAAGCAGTGTAAATTCTCCCTATCGCCTGTTTGTAACAAAATCCTAAAAAAACCAACACAAACCTGTTATCCTCATTCAGCAAAGTCTCCCAAAGACCAATAAGAAACCGTACGTCATTAAAGTCGGTTCCTAATCCTACACCGGGCAGGAGAATTCCCCAGTCCTTATCTTCCTCCTGCTCTACTCAAGGGGCGTAACTACAGGGGAGCAGCGGGAAAAACAAAATGAATAGAAAAAAATCCTCGCACTCGTACCAGGTGGGTGCGCATCCTCAAAACAAAAAATCCACCTTGATGGATAAATCATACGAGAATAACGAAGAAGCAAGGGGTGGCACTCCAAACCGAAACTTTATTCTATAACCAGGACAAATCTCACAACGTTTCGGGGGATACGTGCCCCCTTCCTCAACCTGATATAGCCTCCTCCCAGAAAACCACTGTGGAAAGCATGGAAGGGCCAATCATAGTTTCCATGGGGGCCCAGTGATTCCTAGTTGCGCCTGCTCTCGCGGTGCTTCATTGACCGGTCAACATCTTCAGTCGGCCTCCTCCCATATGATAATGTTCAGTGCCAAATGTAACTCCCGTACATCTTCGGCCATCACTGGTGACCACATGGAATGTTCCATTCTTCTTTTCCGCTGACGAATCTCAGAACCACGAGAAAAATGTCCGGTGAGGAACATGTCCAGACGAAGGGACGATTTGAACATGTTGGTGAATCAGGGAGAATGTGTCGGTCTCCTGTAGACAACATGATCAGCCGTGAAAAAAAAATGTACATCGGCCTCTGTGGTTGACCACTGTGACCGTCGGCTGGGCCAAAAAATCCGCCATGTGTACCAGCCCTTATC
This sequence comes from Hymenochirus boettgeri, assembly GCA_019447015.1. Lineage (NCBI taxonomy): Eukaryota > Metazoa > Chordata > Amphibia > Anura > Pipidae > Hymenochirus > Hymenochirus boettgeri. Next base: position 6,673,873 of record CM033475.1, on the reverse strand, counting down.
AGCAGTTATGTAGATATCAGTAGATAATAGAAAGGGCGTTAAGTATAAACTTTGAATGTCGCTGCATTTTAGAATCCTGTTACGGCAATGAAAGCGCTTTTAAAGTAATCATTCATTCTAATTAAACACATATATTTTGATTATTGGGTATAGCTATGCCATGGAAACAAAAGGGTTGGGGTTGGTGTTGGGGTGTATCAGAGGTGTTGTATCTGTGTCTGTGTGGGTTAGGGGGTTATGATTTTGCATGATGACCATAAACTAACTTTAGGATGATTTAATGGCTGCGGTGAAAATGAAAGCGTGGGGGGGCTGGGGGGATTAGTAGCTGTGTTCTTTTTGGTTTTGTTTAAACTGAAGACTAGATTTTTGGATGATTGACATTACGGTACCGGATTGGAAATGAAGGGAAGGTAATCTGTGTCTGTTGTTTAGTTAGGCAGGCCTCAGTCCAGGTGCAGCTCATTAAACAAAGTGACAGTTGGACTTGATTACAAATGCAGAATGTTCGCGTTTAAAGATTCTACCCATTAAGTTTATGGCAAAAAATAATGTAGTGTACGGTGAGGTATCAATGTAGTGTCGGTGAGATTCCAATGTAGTGTACGGTGAGATTATCCAAGTGGTACGGTGAGATGATCATGTAGTGTACCGTGGATTATCCAAGTAGTGTACGGTGGAGATTTCCAATGTAGTGTACGGTGAGATTATCCAATGTAGTGTACGGTGAGATTATCCAAGTAGTGTATGGTGTGATTGTCCAATGTAGTGTTAAGGTGAGATTATCCAATGTAGTGACGGTGAGATTATCCAATGTAGTGTACAGTGAGATTATCCAAGGTAGTGTACGGTGAGATTATCCAATGTTAGTGTGTACGGTGAGATTGTCAATGTAGTGTACGGTGAGATTATCCAATGTAGTGTACGGTGAGATGTCCAATGTAGTGTACGGAGAGTATCCAATGTAGTGACGGTGAGATTTTCCCCAATGTAGTGCTTACGGTGAGATATCCAATTTAGTGTACAGTGAGATTTATCATGTAGTGTACGGGGAGATTATCCAATGTAGTGTACAGTGAGATTATCCAATGTAGTGTACGTGTACGTGAGATTGTCCAATGTAGTTGTTAAGAGTATCAATGTGGTAGGTGAGATATCCAATGTAGTGTACGGTGAGATATCCAAGTAGTGTACGGTGAATTATCCAATGAGTGTACGGTGAGATTATCCAATGTAGTGTACGGTGAGATTTATCCTATGTAGTGAGTACGGTGAGATTATCCAATGTAGTGTACGGTGTGAGATTATCCAATGTAGTGTACGGTGAGATTATCCAAGTAGTGTACGGTGAGATTATAGTAGTACAGTGAGATATCCAATGTAGTGTACGGTGAGATTATCCAATGTTAGTGTACGGTGTGAGATTATTACAATGTAGTGTACGGTGAGATTCCCCAATGTAGTGTACGGTGAGATATCCAAGTAGTGTAGTTTCCATGAGGCATCCAGAAGCATAGCAGGCATAACAGTAATGAATTCACAGGACAAAGTATGACTATCCACATATTATAAAGAGGCCATTCTTTCTAAATATGTTCTTAGAGGTTGGAGTGCCCTTTAAGCTTGATTTAAAAGTTTGGAAGTCTTCCTGGAAAATTTTAATGGTAACACTAAATGGCAGGATGATTTTGTCGATACAGCCAGTCCAGTTATTTACAGACGCGGCGGCTCTGTGGTTGCGGGGGTTATATGGGCGGGTGATTGGTTTTCAGTGAGGTGGCCTCATTCATTATAAATCATCTGAGTTGGACTAATTTGGTTTATTGGGAAATCATCCCTATTTTCTTCTCTCTCTGCATTTGGGGCATAAACTAATGATAAAAGGTTATTAATAAATTGTGACAACATGGGTGTTGTAGTTTATGTTATCAATTCTTATCTTCTACGTCCCCTCCTGTATGAGAGTAAGCCAGACAGATTGTTTTAAAAGCTCTCCAATATAAACATCTGGATTAAAGCATTGTCACGTTCCCGGGATTGTAATAACATAGCTGATTGCTATGGTCACGCCAGCAGGTCAACTCGATTCCAAGAGCTGACAAGAGAGACAGTGCGAGTACAAAAAGGAATCCCGGAAGATATTTGGGAGCTATTACTCCAGTTTTAGAGTCCCCTTCTAAGAAGATCGATTTCAGCTCGTCATGGCAAATTATGAGTCAGACTGGAAGAAATGTTCTCCATTTTAGAAAAGACTTACTAATTAACTGATGTAGAGTTTTTATTATTGGGGTTAACTTCCCTGTTTGAAGTCGGTCTAGCCCTGTGACTATTAGGAAACATTTGTAGGCATTTCCTTCTTTATAAGTAATCGAGAGGTCAGCAAGTCGATAATATTTTTGTTATTAGGCAAATGTTAAAAGGGATTTCTTTGGTAGACACCCGCAGACCTAATCACCTTTCACATACTCACCGGACTAATTAATCTTTAACAGCAGTTTGTAGCTCTCCGTTATGTATGAAATTGCCCTATTTCCTTATCATTCATTTTTAGCATTTTTTCGGCGCTATTAATTAGCGAATTGATATCGCCTTCTAGGTCGATTCCAGGTGGTCTTCAAACTTCTGATGTTCAAACTCTTACAGGGCGATGCACCGAGCGCCGCTATCGGCAAACCGGTGCAAACAGCCCGGCGATGTTATATGCGATAGCGGCGCTTGGAACATCGCTACTTGGCGTTGTGCTTGCGGCACTTTCAACACCGTAGTATTAGCTGGCGTTGAAAGTGCCGCAATAAAATGTCGATTTCGGCATTTAACATCACTTGCGGGCGGCTGCGCTGTTACTTCGCGTTTGCCACGCAGCTCCGCAAGGAAGGAGTTAAAGTCACGCTAACAGATTATAACATCGGTTAGCGTGACCTGTAAACTCCAAATCAGGAGCGATGCGCCCGTTGGTGCAATCGCCCTGATAAAGCGTAACTCAGGGTGTCTATTTCCAGACAAACAGATCTGGAGGGTAAGGGTCGCACACAATGGTTAGGTGAAGTTGATCACTAATCTATGTCCAGTCGTCGGCTTACATTGAATTTATTAGGTTAAGGTCTTTAAACCAGGCCCTTTGTTAGTTCACGCAGACAGTCATTTTGTCAAATTTTCAATTTAGAAAGGTTTAAGCTCTTGTGTTAAACACATTTAGGCTGGACCTTTCATTACAACATCTATTCTTCAGAATCGGTGCAAGCCACTAAGCAGCAATTTTACAATTTCCCACTAAAAAATTAAAAGGTTTGGTCGTTGGGAATCGACAGCTATAAATCTTATTGTCCGATTGTCTTTAGTGTTAGAGTTTTATTATGTCAATTTCTTTTCAGACAGAGACAACTGAGAATCTGGATTTTTAGGTCATCCTTCGGCTTCTGGGCTAATCAGAGGAAATTCGGTCTCAATTATCTTTCCTTCTTCATTATTTAAGATTCACTGGATGGGGTCTGATTTATTCCTTTGCTTTCGAAGTCTGCTAATTTGGGGTATTCCGGATATTATTGTAGTATCTCGGAGGCAATGATATAGGAAATTTAAAATCAGTAGAGCTAATGAAAAGAATTCGTAGAGATTTAGCTCCTGTCAAATTTATGTTTCCGAAAGCAATATTGGCTTTCTCCGAGATTATCCCTCGCATGTTATGGTTAGTTGACCCAGTTTAAAAGCTTTAGAAAATGTCGCAGGGAAATTAATTCAATATTTCTAAATTTGCTATTCAAATTTCAATTGTCACGTATCGACCACATTGATTGGAGAACGGAGGATCTGGTCTGTACAGCGAAGACTGAATACACTTATCTGATATAGGTCTAGATATTTTGTTTGTGTTGGCTTGCAGAATTTGATAGAGCAAGCAGTTTTGCAGTGGAGGCTACCATGGACAATGTTGAAGCAATGTCCATGGCATGGAGGGTGCAGATAATCTGGCTATAGACCTTATGGTTATAGCCATCTTTGTTGGTTTAATTACCAGATTACAGCTGAAAGGTTAAAATAAACAGCAACGTGTTAAGTTAAATGAAATTGGCTTTTATTGCAAGTGTAAGTAATAATTATTAAAATATTCAAGCTGCGGCCAGATTTCCTCCAACCTTAAAGGGCCAAGTCCACCCCCAAAACTAACTTTTTATATATTTGGCCAAATAAGTGCTCCAAAACAAACTTACAGCAGTAAATCGGTCCAGTGGTTCAAAGTTACAGACCTGTGAGATATATATCAGGCTGCACTTCCTCTCCACTTAGATGACCCCGAGCTGAAGCTTAGAAAAAAAAAAAATTCTTGCCTGTGTTGTGTGTGTGTCTCTCTCTCTATCTCTCTCTCTGGGCTGGCTGGCTGCAGCTGTTGATCCTGGATTTCTTCAGTAACATAACTTTACAGTGTGATTGGTTTGAGAGGGAAAGAGGGCGCGGATCCAGGGGTCAGGACCATACTGATGCAACTTCCTCTGTTTTCACTGATGGATGCTAACAGACATGCTCAAGACAATGAAAAGAAACAGAGGCAAGGTTAATGTAACCTGTCTCTGTCCATCACTGTATTGGTCCATGCTGCAGGATTAAGCCAGCTACAAAGGTCTGTAACTTTTGAACCACTGGACGATTACATGCTGAGAGTTTGTTTTGAGCACTTATTTGGGCAAATGAATATAAAAAGTTAGTTTTGGGGGTGGACATGCCCTTAAATCTTTGTGGCATCAATTATTGTGTTGTTATATTAATGTGTGCAGCTTAAACATTCCACATGGAGGTTGGAACGGCTGAATGGCCGTTCTTCAGTCACATGCGGATGTGGGAGGCCATGTTGATGTGGGCTCCACCGGCGGTTGTCTGCACAGACCAGGCGGGCGGCGCGATCGCGACGCTCTACTCCCATGCCAGTCCGGCGAGATTCGAGCGGGAGTTAGAGCAGCGGCGTGAAGGACTGGACCTCAGGGAGCGGGCTCCAATCGGCAGCTCGTTTAGCTGGAAACACACCCCCGCCCTCTATCTACAGCGATATTTAAGGTACGTATTATAATTAAATTAAAAAATAAATAAATAAATAAAAAACACATATATATAAAAAAAAAAAAAAAAAAAAAGAAAAAAGCAAAAAAAGAAGAAATAATATAATATTTAAGATATTTTAAAGGAGTGTTATGTGCGCAGTTGGAGGGTGCAGATAATCTGGCTCTAGACTTCTGGTTATAGCATCTTTTGTTGGTTAATTTACCAGAACAGCTGCAGAATTTTAAAATAAACAGCAGTGTGTTACGTTAAATGAAAATTGGCTTTTATTGGCAAAGTGTGTAAAATAATAAATATTCAGCTGCGGCCAGATTCCTCCAACCTTCAATCTTTGTGGCCGTCATTTATTGTGTTTGTTATATTATTTGTGCAGCGTAACATTCCATGTTTCACCACACCAACAATTTCAGGGAGATCATCCACAGCGCACGCACTCTGCGGAAATCTCCGGAATAGATATACTTGAGGCTTGCAGTGGATGATTTTAAAAAGGGGGTGGTGCTGTGGCTGTGCGGGTTGTCTTGCTAACTAATCGTAAATCTGTTATTGTGACTTTAACCCCTTAGGAGATGATGGGCCATATTTATAAACCGCGGGTATCACTTTTAAAGATACTGCAGGTTAGTAATGTACGATTGCCGTTGTTAAATGTTCAGCCGAGCGATATACATTTACGATCGATTTTGGACTTAGACTACCATGTGGTAGTAGTAAGCTACCGCCAATGGTATTCTATGGGGATTGTAAATCTACAATTTCGTTATCGTACATTTACGATCTCTAAACGTGCGGTATCGCTAAAAAGCGGCCGATGTGTTCACCCTTCCCTCATTGCCCGCACTGTTTTTCCATCGTATGCAACATTAAGACAGAGGGAGACAACCCACACCAGCGCCAGACATCTAAAACACCACAGAATCAGATGTATTTGCTTGGGTTATTTAAAATTCTAACATGATTGGGTAATTGGGTATGTTGATGGGAGCCATTGATGGAAGCATTTTGATTTAGACAATCTCAGTAATCAGTAGTATTATGAATGGTGTTTCGGTGATGGTCCAATGAGATGGTTTGATTCTCCTGTAACGTGATCAGAAAGACGAAGTGATGAGAAGATTGAGTATTAACTTCTAAATGATGATTTTACAAGATGGCACAGTGTTAAATGTGACACAATATCAGCACATTACCCAGAGTTCCATGGTTATCACCAGGAATGATGAGTATTAGTCTACAAGCCAATTATTAGCCACTACGATAATGTTCCAGCTCGTCAGGAGAAACAGTGGTACAGACAGCTACAGTGTGACATCTAACTGCCACACTCATACAGTAAACGCACTGCACTACATCACTGCCTATTGGATTGCACATTTTACACTGCCAATCTCATCACTATTACATGTTGCTATAGTGGATTGTAAACTTTTGATGGTTAAGTGATGGAGTTATGGATCCGGGTAACTGTATGGATCAGGGCAGGGCCGCCATCAGACTTTCCTGGGCCCCATACTGGGTACATTTCTGGCCCACCATAGCACAAACCAAACTCAGACCGTCCATACCTCCCAATATTTTAAAACGCAAAAGAGGGGACCCATGGGGAGAAGAGAAGCGGCAAATGTGGATTTTTTCCCCCACAATCACTTTAAGACACTCCCACTTTGTTAAGTTACACCCATTTAAAGACCATTATTCCGTTTTATATTATGCCTGCCAATATTATATGTCAACTAGACATTTAGCCGTTAAAATTACCAGGCGCGAGACATGCTCTACCTCCCCGACGCACACAGACCGGAAATATAAAATGTACCCGTGTCCTGTACACACACTTGCCCAGAGGGCACAGGACTGGTAAATATAACATACCCATATTACTCGAGTATAAACCGACCCGAGTATAAACCGAGGCACCACTTTTACCTCTAAAAGGCGTAAAAAAATAGGACCACAACTGACTTTGATTCTGTATTTTTTTAAGGCTTTATTGCCCTTTAAATGGACAGCAGAATTCCCATACAGTAATCCCATACAGTAATAGCCAAATCCAGTATGGTTATACTGTATGGGACTACTGTATGGGAATGCTGCTGTCCATTTTAAAGGGCAACTAAAGCCTCAAAGCAATACAGAATCAGAAAGGCAGCAATAGGTATCATCCTCCTTCTGATTCTGTATTGTTTTTACGGCTTTAGTTGCCCTTTAAATGAACATCAGAAGTCCATATACAGAATAATCATACTGGGATTGGCTATTACGTATGGGAATTCTTTCTGTCCATTTAAAAGGCAACCTAAAGCATCATTCCTTGGCACTCCAGAGTTTGGAAAACTACACCACCTCCAGCATGCTTTAGTCGTTATAGTTTCTAAACATCTGCAAGTGGGCCACTGCAAGAATTACTCATACCCCCCCTTCTGAGTCCCACAGTTGCCTTCTGCTACCTGCCTCCACATGTTCCCCTGCAGGCTGTCTGGGATCCTCTCTCTGCTCCTGCAGCCACCATGCTCCACTTTCCTCTGCTGGCTGACGTCACTACTCAGCACCGACCTCACTTCCCGGCGTCAGCCAGCAGAGGATGCGGATCGCGCGGGCCGCCGGAGCAGGTAGTGTTTGATCGAGTATAAACCAAGACTCTTTTTTAGGCTATTTTTTTAGCCTGAAAATCTCGGTTTTATACTTGAGTATATACGGTACCTTTAAGCCAAGCCCACACAGACTGGATCCCATATTAGGACCCCATATTATATTCTACATTAGTGTGCCTAAAACGTATTTCTATTGATATATTCACCCCATTCTCCATGCTCAAATCCTTACACCTACCCACTGTGCACTGTCTGGAAAAAGGCTGCCACTATTACCAAAAGACGGCAGCTCCACACTCTTGTCGCCTATATAAACATATTTCTATCTCAGATTGCAGCTCCACACACCACTCTCTATCTGTCTCTATCCTGATAATAGAGATGGTGTGTTTGCAATGTGACAGACACAGAGATAAAATTTGGATATGGGCAGGATAGGGATGGTGTGAAAGTTGCCATACTGCTATATAAGACACAATTCTATCCTGCTTGATATCCATATCATTCTCAGTGTGGAGCTGCCATAGTGCTATGTGACAGAGATGGAGATATGTATATAGGCAGGATGAGCGATGCTTGTGTAGCTGCCATTGCTGCCCCCATGGGGTAGGTAATATAGCCCAGTAGCCCTATTAGGTATTACCTACCCTATGTGCAGTGCATGCCTTAGTAGCAGATGCAAACCAATGCATGCTGGGAGTTGTAGTTTTTTTTAACATTGGAAGTTACAAGGTTTTCCATCGTGCTATATAGGTTCTGGCACTCAGCAGCCCCATAGAGGAAGTTCACAGTCCCTGTACACACGCAGTGAGCAGAGGGTAACAATGCCCCCCATGTGACTCTCACAATCAGAAATGGGATCGTGTAACTTACAGTTACTCCCTCTGCTCTCTATGGAGATCACAGCACAGAAGATACAAGTTCAGGGGAGGGGGTGGGAGGGGGGGGGTGGAGCCACATAGCAGAAACACCCTGTTTGTCTTCTCTATCTAGGATGGAGTTTTGCCACCTAGTGGCTGAATTCAGTATTGCAGATTTTTTTTTTTTTCCCTTCCTTTCACTCTCTGGCGCCCTTTCAAGTCTGGGCCCCATACAGGAGTACCCCTGTACCCCCCCTGATGGCGGCCCTGTGTGTGGATCAGGGTGACTGTGGTCTGTTGTAACTGTGGGTTTGGGGGTGGGTGTGGATCGGGTAAACTAGGATCAGGGAACTGGATCAGGGTAACTGTGGTAACTGTGTGGATCCGGGTTAACGGTGCGGATCAGGGTAACATATGGATCAGGGTAAACTGTGGGATCAGGGTAACTGTGTGGTAACTCAGGGTAACTGTGTGGATCAGGGTGGTTAAATGTGTAAATCAGGGGGTAAAACTAGGGATAGCGGTAAACTTTGTTGTGGATCAGGGGAACTGTGTAAATAGGGTGGTTGGTAAGTGTGGCTGTGTGGATCAGGGTAACTGTGTAAATCAGGGTAACTGTGTGGATCAGGGTAACTGTGGATCAGGGTAACTGTGTGGATCAGGGTAACTGTGTGGATCACGGTAACTGTGTGGATCAGGGTAACTGTGTGGATCCGGGTAACTGTATGATCCGGGTAACTGTATGGATCTGGGTAACTGTATGGATCTGGGTAACTGTATGGATCTGGGTAACTGTATGGATCTGGGTTACCTCTGAGGTCACTATGCAGAGCAGGGATGTGTGAACACAGCGATTCCATTCTCATCTGGAATAGATAATAGACAGGATGAATGTGCACAGATTAAAATTCACTATGGCTGCAGCTTCATCTAATAACCCACAGCCACAGGATAACACACATTGAACTAATTACCTGGGTCACGGGAATCAGAGACGTAAACCCACTGGGACTGGATATTCTCAACTTTGTTCCTCATCTCAACAATCGCAGAGAAAGAAATCGGTTCACTAGAGACCTGTAGGAAACCAATAAATGGACAGTGGGCACCAGGTAATGTGGGTAAGGAACCAATACATGTAATGAATGGACAGTGGGCACCAGGTAATGTGGGTAAGGAAACCAATACATGTAATGAATGGACAGTGGGGCACCAGGTAATGTGGGGGGAAGGAACCAATACATGTAATGAAGGACAGTGGGCACCAGGTAACGTGGGTAAGGAAACCAATACATGTAATGAATGGACAGTGGGCACCAGGTAACGTGGGTAAGGAAACCAATACATGTAATGAATGGACAGTGGGCACCAGGTTAATGGGGGTAAGGAACAATCATGTAATGAATGGACAGTGGGCACCAGGTAATGTGGGTAAGGAAACCAATACATGTAATGAATGGACAGTGGGCACCAGGTAAACTGGGTAAGGAAACCAATACATGTAATGAAGGACAGTGGGCACCAGGTAATGTGGTAAGGAAACCAATACATGTAATGAATGGACAGTGGGCACCAGGTAATGTGGGTAAGGGAACCAATACATGTAATGAAAGGACAGTGGGCAACAGGTAATGTGGGTAAGGAACCAATACATGTTAATGAATGGACAGTGGGGCACCAGGTAACTGGGTAAGGAAACCAATACATGTAATGTGACAGTGGGGCACCAGGTAAACTGGGGTAAGGAAACCATACATGTAATGAATGGACAGTGGGCACCAGGTAAACTGGGTAAGGAAACCAATACATGTAATGAATGGACAGTGGGCACCAGGTAAACTGGGTAAGGAAACCAATACATGTAATGAATGGACAGTGGGCACCAGGTAATGTGGGTAAGGAAACCAATACATGTAATGAATGGACAGTGGGCACCAGGTAATGTGGGTAAGGAACCAATACATGTAATGAATGGACAGTGGGCACCAGGTAATGTGGGTAAGGAACCAATACATGTAAAATGGACAGTGGGCACCCAGGTAATGTGGGTAAGGAAACCAATAAATGAATGAATGGACAGTGGGCACCATGTATGTGGGTAAGGAACCAATACATGTTAAAAGGACAGTGGGCACAAGTAATGTGGGTAAGGAACCAATACATGTAATGAATGGACAGTGGGCACCAGGTAAACTGGGTAAGGAAACCAATACATGTAATGAATGGACAGTGGGCACCAGGTAAACTGGGTAAGGAAACCAATACATGTAATGAATGGACAGTGGGCACCAGGTAATGTGGGTAAGGAAACCAATACATGTAATGAATGGACAGTGGGCACCAGGTAACGTGGGTAAGGAAACCAATACATGTAATGAATGGACAGTGGGCAGCAGGTAACGTGGGTAAGAAAACCAATACATGTAATGAATGGACAGTGGGCACCGGTAATGTGGGTAAGAAAACCAATACATGTAATGAATGGACAGTGGGCACCAGGTAATGTGGGTAAGGAACCAATACATGTAATGAATGGACAGTGGGCACCAGGTAATGTGGGTAAGGAACCAATACATGTAATGAATGGACAGTGGGCACCAGGTAATGTGGGTAAGGAAACCAATACATGTAATGAATGGACAGTGGGCACCAGGTAACGTGGGTAAGGAAACCAATACATGTAATGAATGGACAGTGGGCACCAGGTAATGTGGGTAAGGAAACCAATACATGTAATGAATGGACAGTGGGCACCAGGTAATGTGGGTAAGGAACCAATACATGTAATGAATGGACAGTGGGCACCAGGTAATGGGTAAGGAACAATACGTAATGAATGGACAGTGGGCCAGGTAAACTGGGTAAGGAAACCAATACATGTAATGAATGGACAGTGGGCACCAGGTAAACTGGGTAAGGAAACCAATACATGTAATGAATGGACAGTGGGCACCAGGTAAACTGGGTAAGGAAACCAATACATGTAATGAATGGACAGTGGGCACCAGGTAAACTGGGTAAGGAAACCAATACATGTAATGAATGGACAGTGGGCACCAGGTAATGTGGGTAAGGAAACCAATACATGTAATGAATGGACAGTGGGCACCAGGTAATGTGGGTAAGGAACCAATACATGTAATGAATGGACAGTGGGCACCAGGTAATGTGGGTAAGGAACCAATACATGTAATGAATGGACAGTGGGCACCAGGTAATGTGGGTAAGGAAACCAATACATGTAATGAATGGACAGTGGGCACCATGTAATGTGGGTAAGGAACCAATACATGTAATAATGGACAGTGGGCACCAAGTAATGTGGGTAAGGAACCAATACATGTAATGAATGGACAGTGGGCACCAGGTAAACTGGGTAAGGAAACCAATACATGTAATGAATGGACAGTGGGCACCAGGTAAACTGGGTAAGGAAACCAATACATGTAATGAATGGACAGTGGGCACCAGGTAATGTGGGTAAGGAAACCAATACATGTAATGAATGGACAGTGGGCACCAGGTAACGTGGGTAAGGAAACCAATACATGTAATGATGGACAGTGGGCACAGGTAACGTGGGTAAGGAAACCAATACATGTAAGAAATGGACAGTGGGCAGCAGGTAACGTGGGTAAGAAAACCAATACATGTAATGAATGGACAGTGGGCACCAGGTAATGGGGTAAGGAAACCAATACATGTAATAAATGGACAGTGGGACAGGTAAAATGGGTGACAAGGAACCAATACAGTAATGAATGGACAGTGGGCACCAGGTAACTGGGTAAGGAAACCAAATCATGTAATGAATGGACAGTGGCACCAGGTAATGTGGGTAAGGAAACCAATACATGTAATGAATGGACAGTGGGCACCAGGTAACGTGGGGTAAGGAAACCAATACATGTAATGAATGGACAGTGGGCACCAGAAGTGGGTAGGACCAATACATTAAGAAGGACAGTGGGCACCAGGTAAGGGTAAGGAAACCAATACATGTAATGAATGGACAGTGGGCACCAGGTAAACGTGGGTAAGGAAACCAATACATGTAATGAATGGACAGTGGGCACCAGGTAAGTGGGTAAGGAAACCATACATGTAATGAATGGACAGTGGCACCAGTAATGTGGGTAAGGAAACCAATACATGTAATGAATGGACAGTGGGCACCAGGTAATGTGGGTAAGGAAACCAATACATGTAATGAATGGACAGTGGGCACCAGGTAATGTGGGTAAGGAAACCAATACATGTAATGAATGGACAGTGGGCACCAGGTAATGTGGGTAAGGAACCAATACAGTAATGAATGGACAGTGGGCACCAGGTAATGTGGGTAAGGAACCAATACATGTAATGAATGGACAGTGGGCACCAGGTAATGTGGGTAAGGAAACCAATACATGTAATGAATGGACAGTGGGCACCAGGTAACGTGGGTAAGGAAACCAATACATGTAATGAATGGACAGTGGGCACCAGGTAACGTGGGTAAGGAACCAATACATGTAATGAATGGACAGTGGGCACCAAGGTAATGGGGTAAGGAACCAATACATGTAATGAATGGACAGTGGGCACCAGGTAATGGGTAAGGAACCAATACATGTAATGAATGGACAGTGGGCACCAGGTAACGTGGGTAAGGAACCAATACATGTAATGAATGGACAATGGGCACCAGGTAACGTGGGTAAGGAAACCAATACATGTAATGAATGGACAGTGGGCACCAGGTAACGTGGGTAAGGAACCAATACATGTAATGAATGGACAGTGGGCACCAGGTAATGTGGGTAAGGAACCAATACATGTAATGAATGGACAGTGGGCACCAGGTAATGTGGGTAAGGAACCAATACATGTAATGAATGGACAGTGGGCACCAGGTAAACTGGGTAAGGAAACCAATACATGTAATGAATGGACAGTGGGCACCAGGTAATGTGGGTTACGGAACCAATACATGTATGAATGGACAGTGGGCACCAGGTAATGTGGGTAAGGGAACCAATACATGTAATGAATGGACAGTGGGCACCAGGTAATGTGGGGTAAGGAACCAATACATGTATATGAATGGACAGTGGGCACCAGGTAATGTGGGTAAGGAAACCAAAAATGTAATGAATGGACAGTGGGCACCATGTAATGTGGGTAAGGAACCAATACATGTAATAATGGACAGTGGGCACCAAGTAATGTGGGTAAGGAACCAATACATGTAATGAATGGACAGTGGGCACCAGGTAAACTGGGTAAGGAAACCAATACATGTAATGAATGGACAGTGGGCACAGGTAACTGGGTAAGGAAACCAATACATGTAATGAATGGACAGTGGGCACCAGGTAATGTGGGTAAGGAACCAATACATGTAATGAATGGACAGTGGGCACCAGGTAATGTGGGTAAGGACACCAATACATGTAATGAATGGACAGTGGGCACCAGGTAACGTGTGTTACTATGGTTTGGGGGATCGTGTCCCATTGTGAAGGAGTCAGAAATGGAGAATTGAACAGCTCATACCCTGGTTATTTACCTGCGACGTTCCTGCAATGTTTCTTTAACCGGATTTTCCAAAAGCACTTTACGACAGACGTAACTGCTGTAACGTCAATAATAAAGTGTAATCCAGCCTTGGAACACAGGTAAGAACCACTGGACAACAAGGTATTAAAAGTCAATTCCTCATTCATCAGATCGGTAAATCCAGCCAAAGCCTCAAGAGTTAGAAAATATGTTAGAAATGTTCTTCTCCTTCTTCCCTCTGCTTCTCTAAAGGTTTCCGCCTCCTGTTCACGCTCTCCAAGCTTTTACATGCTCAGAGAAGGCAGCCATGGGGAATAGCATTCAGTCATTGGCTATGATGTCATCTGTTACACCCATAACTGACAGCTGCTAACTGGAAGAACCAGGAAGCAAAAAGAGAGGATTCCGAATAGAACATTTCAGGGTAGACTTACATCTCTCAGCTATTGCAGTTTTTGTGCTTATGGGATGATTTGCCTATATACAAATTATAATTGAAGGGATGTACTTTCCCTACTTTCCCTTTAACATCTTACTACAGTAGTGCATGGCCAGCTTTACATACTACAGATCAGTGCAGTCCAGATAATACATTTCCGTAATCCCAGACATTTTATAGAGATACATGGAAGGTTCTACACCCAGGATCACAGAATGAATACAATGAGAGGAATTTAATAAGAGGTGCAATATTTATAAAATAGTTCTTAATCTGTAGTAACCAATCAGACGGTTAATCAGTCAATATTATTAATCATCTTTTCTATTGGTGGGCCAGTAAAAAGGTAACATCTGATTGGTTGAGGCTCCTCATATTGAATAAACCTTCCAACTGCCTTCATTACTATACATGTTCCCTCCCATTTTACTATTCATTCCACCTCCCTCTGTGTAGATTTACACTCCTCATTTTGTTCTTCTTTGTTCTTTCCCCCTTTCGTCTCCATTTACTATCACATTTCATTGAATCTTCCACAATATTCTCCTCTTCCCATGACCACACTGCTCCTTCCGAGTAGAATGCTCCTACCTGTCAGCCTGGCCAACTTCCCAAGACCAAACTCATGGGCCTATAATGTCCATGTCCAGTTAAGACCTACAGTAGGTGGTTTGAATCACAGATAAATATAATCTAAAGGGACTTGGTGACTCACTGATTTCAGGTACACGTAGAGATGGTTATTGATCTGCTCCGTGGCGGGGACATAATTTATCAACTGCGGAGAGAGAGGATTCCATTACAAGCCACATTGTATTCTATACTCTGAGCATTTCATCCCTGTACCCCTATAATGAGCTGACACATTCACAATAAAGAAACTACCCACCTAGATTGTAAGCTCTACGGGGCAGGGACCTTCTTTCCTCTTGTGGCAAAGCTCTAGCACTTCTATTTATATCATTTATATATTTATGTACTGAACTATCTATGTATTTATCCCCCTTGTATGACTTTATTGTATTTTATTTCTGTAACATACATACATAAATACATACATACATAAATACATACATACATACACACACACACACACACACACATACATACATACATATATATATACAGACACACATACATACATATATACATACATACACACATACATACATATATACATATATACATACATACACACACACACACATACATATATATATACATACACACATACATACATACATACATACATATATACATACATACATACAAAAGAAAATCAAAGATGAAAAATTCTACTGATTATCTTTTCAGATAGCGCCCTTCCCTTATTTCTAAAACCTTGATATGAGGAGTTATTAGCTAGACAGGTTTATTTTTACTTTGTCTCAACATGGCCTTAACCCATGAACCTCATACCTGGAGAATGGACTCCTGATTCACTTCATATCCAGAGTGTAGCTTTATATCTACTATAGCCATGCTAGACTCCATGCTTCTGCCGTGATAACTGTAAGAGAAACATACAAAACAAACCTCATGATAACATCTCTATAAACCTGGTCTTGTGATATGTTCACAATGAGGCAGATTCCCTATGATTGAAACCTAAATTACATTGAAATACATCACAGTAAATGTTATGGATTAAGACTGAATGGATTCACACATTAAAGAGAAGCTCAGTTCAGTCAAAAGAATTTCTCACCAACATTCAACCAATTGTTAGAGAAGACATGGTCCTGTTTTAGGCTGGGTACACACGGGGCTATTATTTGTCCGGACACAGCGTTCACATCGATTCTGACAAACGGGCGACCAAGCTTGGTTGAGGCCAGCCACCCCACACCATCAGATATTTCCAGCCAACCGACCGATCCTCAGCACTATCCTGACTACCTTAGTCAGGATAAAAATAGACAGTGGGAGACCCTGGAAATACTGTTTAATTGTGATTTGATGGTATTATTTTGATTGAATTAGGACCTAGTTTAGTCTTGCTAATAACCTAGACCAAGGTTCCTGATGCCATTTCCAGACCCTATACCATTGGGAATCTCTTTGTGTAATAACTCTATTCACATACTGTATGAAGATTTATGATTTATATGAGATACCTGACCGTTATGTTGATAGGGAAGGTATTTGCCACTCCATTAACACAGCTCCCTGGTGGTGAATATATAGAGACAGAGAAAGCCGATCGTCCTTCCACCACTGGAATATTGTACCGGACTGTGCTCTGAAAACCACAAACCAATCAATTTATTACGTTTTCATCTGCAGCATCTTCGGTTGTGACACGGTTATGTAGAACTGGGTGATCCCTGTTCTAATTGGTCACTGTTATCCAATAAAGTTGATGGTTGTACCTGTATTAGACAACATCCAATCCCACTGACTTCAAACTGGTAGTCCCCTGTTAGGTCTGGCAGGGGTTGACTTTGAACATTGAGTCTGTTCTCCGGTTCCACATTAAACTCAGCGATTACTGCGTTTTCCAAAGTCACCTTCACTTGGTTAGGTCCTAGATTGTAAAGAAGACAACTGTACCAAGATATACCCATCACCGCTGCAATGGTAGCCTGGTGGGAATGGAGAGAACAGTCACATGTAATTGTCATTGCATATTCCAAGGCAGATTTAATTAGACAGAAATATTGGTCAACTGGCAAATAAACACAAATAAACACAGTCTACCTCCCCCTACGCTGCATGGAAATTGGAATTTCGTATTACCATACATGGCAAGATCGATACCTCATTATATTTTAGTACTTAAGTATTTGTTCTCTGTAATGACTGATTCTGCCGCTAACAGCAGTGGTTGGTCAACATTGAGATCTGTTATTCTTAAAGGGCAATAATACACTATGTACCCTACCCTCTTCTATTTAAAGTTCCAGGGTGAGGTCTTTATACCTTACCGATATGTTAAAGTTCCCTCCCTGAGTCCAGGGAACAGAAGCGTGCCTTCCCATTGGTCAGACTTGGACTCGAGGATTTATAGAGTTGACCAAGCCTGAACAATTAGAACTTCACCATGCCAGAAAGGAACATGGATGGTGGCTAAGTGTTTTAAGTCCTCACCCTGGATACTTTTAAGAGGAGAAGCAAGGGTTTTGAAAAGGTACACATGCCCTTTAAGGCATACATTGGATCCAATGGGATTTGCCCATTACTAGCATCTTAAAATTCTTAAATTTTAGACCGCGACTAATATTTTCCCTAAACTGACTCCGTAATCACATGATAGTGACCTGAATACACCTCTCAAACAGCATTAGATCAAATCAGGAAGTCCAAGGTTGCTCTGTTTTTGAACACAGAGGAAACAAATGCTATATAAAAGCTTTATATTTTCAGATTTTGTAAGAAAAACAATAATATATTTCTTTCTAAAAGTAAATAATAAATCCTAGAATATTTGTAGAATAGAGATTTATTATACTATCACTACACTAACCCTGAGATCTTTGAAGGTAATGGGAAGCTAAGGGAATAATGATCATGATTTAGTGTCATTTAATACAGGTTGCAAAAAAGTGCACTGGGTTAACAAAAACTGTTAACTTTAGGAAAGCTAATTTTATGTTTTTAAAGGAATCACTCCTGCTCATAGATTGGGGGAATTTGTTCTTAGGTAAGGATACTAAACAGAAGTGGACCGCTTTTAAAGGGATATTAAACTTTTACATTTCTAAATGTATACCTTTAGGGAACAAGTGTAAAAAATAGGTCATCTCCTGCCTGGCCTAATGCCCAGGTAAAAAGGGAAATGGAAAAAAAGAAAAAGACTTTTAAAAGTTTGAAATCGGAGGGAACTGAACAGGCTTACAGGGAGTATAAAAGCTGTAATAAAGAGTGCAAGAAAGCAATTAAACTACCGTAGCTAAAAAAGATAATGAAATATGGATAGCTGAACAAAGAAAGACCAACCCCAAAATGTTTTTTTAAGTATATTAATGGTTAAAAGATAAGACAGAGAATGAAGGACCATTAAATAATGGGGCTAAAATGGTTAAATCGGATGATGAAAAGGCTAATGTGCTAAAACGTTTTCTTCCCCCTCTTTACATTATAGAGAATCCTAGTTCTTATAGCAGGGGCTATAATAATATGAAGGGTATAAATGAGGAATATTCACTCTGTATTTACTATAGAGAATCCTAGTCCTTATAGGAAGGACTGTAATAATATAAAGGATATACATGAAGAATATTCACTCTGGCTGAAAGAGGATATGGTACAGAAACAATTAGACAAAGTTAATATCAACTTTTAACTGGATGGAATACATCTTCGGATCTTGAGATCTTAGTCCAGTTTTATCTAGACCATTGTTCCTTATGTTTTCAGATTCATTTTTGTCTGGTGATGCAAAAAAAAAGCCAATGTAATACCAATATTCCAAAAAGGTAATCGTTCACATCCTGGTAACTATAGACCTGTAAGCCTAATATCAGTGGTAGGGAAGGTGCTGGAAACTTTGTTACTGGATCACATCCTGGACTTGGTTTCCAATAGAGATGGCCGAACTTTGGAAAGTTCGGTCCGTTTTCAAACTTTCGAACTATATGGAAAGTTTGAAAGTTTGAAAACAGACCCATTAAAGTCAATGGGAGTCAAATAGTTTGAAAAGTGTGAATGAAATACAACTAAAATATCAATGGTAACTTAATGTAAATGGCTGTGGGACCTGGGAAATGGTCTGGGGAACATGTTTGAATATCCAGGACTTTCGAAAACTCAATTTTACTCTCACCCACCCTACTTTTATGCGATATTTATCCCATGAACGACTTGTGGATTCGATATTCGATATTTACTTGCATATAGGTATAATAGACATTTTACTCGCGGATTCGATATTTACTCGCGTATAGGTATAATAGACATTTTACTCGCAGATTCGATATTTACTTGTGAATAGGTATAATAGACATTTTACATCTCGCGGATTTGACGCTCGCGTATTGGTATAATAGACATTTTACTCGCAGATTCGATGCTCGCGTATAGGTATAATAGACATTTTACTCGCGGATTGGATGCTCGCGTATAGGTTTAATAGACATTTTACTCGCGGATTCGATATTTACTCGCGTATAGGTATAATAGACATTTTACTTGCGGATTCAATACTCGCGTATAGGTATAATAGACATTTTACTCGCGGATTTGATGATCGCGTATAGGTATAATAGACATTTTACTCGTGGATTCGTCACTCGCGTATAGGTATAATAGACATTTTACTCGCGGATTTGATGCTCGCGTATAGGTATAATAGACATTTTACTCGTGGATTCGTCACTCGCGTATAGGTGTAATAGACATTTTATTCGCGGATTCGATGCTCGTGTATAGGTATAATAGACATTTTACTCGCGGATTCGATTTCCTCGAACGTTCGAAAATTCGATTTATCAAAAGTCCAGAAAATATCGAAAATCCAGGTCCGGGATAGTTCGAGAGGTCCGAGTCCGTTCGAACTCGAATAGTTCGGCTCGAACTCGAGTTTGAGTTCTAGTCCATCTCTAGTATTCAACGTGGATTTATAATATAATATTCGATTGTGTCAGACAAATTTACTTTACTTTAAGTGGGTATTAAAAGCAAGGTATCTGTGTTCATTGATGATACAAACTATGCAGAGCTTTAGAAATTTCAAATGATGACGTAGATACAGTAGATATCAAAACTGGCATCAGAGTGGCAGATGAGATATTGATAAAGATTTGGGGGTTGTAACAGAAGATAACAGACTGTAAAATGCACTTCCAGACAGCGAGGGCTCCATCTAGAAATATATTGTATAAAGAGGGTAATAGATTCTTTACAAAGCACTGGAAGGGCCTCATTTGGAATATATGGTGAATATTTGGAATCTAATACATAGAGAAGAACAAAAGACAAGTATCCCTCCATAAAGTGCGTTCAGTCGTAATTCAAAAAGGAATAAAATATTAAAACTTAACTTTTAATCACTATGCATTAAAAATCCCAAAACAAAAAGAAATCTGGTTAAAAAATAGCAAAACCAGGACAGGGGGAAAAATAGAAAGAGAGAGAGACCTCAATATCACAATTAGTGTCTCTAAATTCATATAAGTAAGCTCTTGTGAGAGCGAAACGCGTCAGGGGCTTGTATTGATTTCTTTTTTGACTAGCACGTCTTGATAGCTGCTAGAAATATCTGAACTTTCGAAAGTTCGGTCCGTTTTCGAACTATCAAACTATATGGAAAGTTCGAAAACGGACCCATTAAAGTCAATGGTAACTTAATGTAAATGGCTGTGGGACCTGGGAAATGGTCTGGGGAACATGTTCCAATATCCAGGACTTTCAAAAACTCGATTTTACTCTCACTTGCGCTACTTTCGAGCTCATTTGCGCCTAGATACCATGTACATTTTACTCGCGGATACGATGCTCACGTATAGGCATTAATGGACACTTTACTCGTAGATTCGATGTTCGCACCTAGATACCATGGACATTTTACTCGCGGATTCGATGCTCGCGTATAGGCATTAATGGACACTTTACTCGTAGATTCGATGTTCGCGCCTAGATACCATGGACATTTTACTCGTGGATTCGATGCTCATGTATAGGCATTAATAGACACTTTACTCGTAGATTCGATGTTCGCGCCTAGGTACCATGTACATTTTACTCGCGGATTCTATTCTTGCGTACAGGCATTAATGGACACTTTACTCGTAGATTCGATGTTCGCGCCTAGGTACCATGTACATTTTACTCGCGGATTCTATTCTTGCGTACAGGCTTTAATGGACACTTTACTCGTAGATTCGATGTTCGCGCCTAGGTACCATGGACATTTTACTCGCGGATTCTATGCTTGCGTATAGGCTTTAATGGACACTTTACTCGTAGATTCGATGTTCGCGCCTAGATACCATGGACATTTTACTTGCGGATTCGATGCTCACGTATAGGTTTTAATGGACACTTTACTCGTAGATTCGTTGTTCGCGCCTAGATACCATGGACATTTTCCTTGCGGATTCGATGCTCACGTATAGGTTTTAATGGACACTTTACTCGTAGATTCGATGTTCGCGCCTAGGTACCATGGACATTTTACTCGCGGATTCGATGCTCGCGTATAGGTTTTAATGGACACTTTACTCGTAGATTCGATGTTCGCGCCTAGATACCATGACATTTTACTCGCGGATTCGATGCTCGCGTATAGGTTTTAACGGACACATTACTCGTAGATTCAATGTTCGCGCCTAGATACCATGACATTTTACTTGCGGATTCGATGCTCGCTTATAGGCTTTAATGGACACTTTACTCACGGATTCGATGCTCACGTATAGGCATTAATGGACACTTTACTTGTAGATTCGATGTTCGCGCCTAGATACCATGGTCATTTTACTCGCGGATTCGATGCTTGCGTATAGGTTTTAATGGACACTTTACTTACAGATTCGATGCTCGCGTATAGGTTTTAATGGACTCTTTACTCGCGGATTCGATGCTTGCGTATAGGTTTTAATGGACACTTTACTCACAGATTCGATGCTCGCGTATAGGTATAATAGGCATTTTACTCGCACATTCGAATGGTCGAACATTCGATATTTATCGAAAGTCCAAAAATATTGAAAATCCGGGTCCGGGATCGTTCGAGAGGTCCGAATTCGTTCGAATTCGAATAGTACGGCTCGAACTCGAGTTCAAGTTCTAGTCCATCTCTAATAGCTGCACAGTTATCCTCTTCACTTATGTATCTGGATCAATTGTTAGGTAATATTAAGAGGAGGATATAAAGGATGGACTAGTTGGAGGTATATCCTTATTCAAGCTCCAATACTATGTTACTATGTAACAGACATTATGGGTAGGGTATAAAGGTTGGACTAGATGGACGTATGTCTTTATACAACCTCCAATACTATGTTACTATGTAACTGTTATACAGACATTATGGGTAGGGTATAAAGGTTGGACTAGATGGACATATGTCTTTTTACAACCTCCAATACTATGTTACTATGTAACTGTTATAACAGACATTATGTAGGGTATAAAGGTTGGACTAGATGGACGTATGTCTTTATACAACCTCCAATACTATGTTATTATGTAACTGTTATAACAGACATTATGGGTAGGGATAAAGGTTGGACTAGATGGACGTATGTCTTTTATACAACCTCCAATACTATGTTACTATGTACGTTATACAGACATTATGGGTAGGGTATAAGGTTGGACTGGATGGACGTATGTCTTTATACAACCTCCAATACTATGTTACTATGTAACTGTTATAGACAGACATTATGGTAGGGTATAAAGGTTGGACTGGATGGACGTATGTCTTTATACAACCTCCATACTATGTTACTATGTAACTGTTATACAGACATTATGGGAGGGTATAAAGGTTGGACTAGATGGACGTATGTCTTTATACAACCTCCAATACTATGTTACTATGTAAGTTTATACAGACATTATGGTAGGGTAATAAAGGTTGGACTGGATGTACGTATGTCTTTATACAACCTCACTACTATGTTATTATGTAACTGTTACAGACTTATGGTAGGGTAAAAGGTTGGACTGGATGGACGTATGTCTTTATTACAACCTCCAATCCTATGGGGGTTATTCAATAAAAGTTCTTATCCTTTAAAAGGTGCTAAGTTTGCCCCAACCAATCAATGTTAGCTTTCAATGTTACATAAGTTCTGATTGGTTTGGGCAAATTAGCACCATTTTAAACGATAAGAACTTTTATTGAATCTCCCTGTATGTTATTATGTACTGTTATACAGATTTATACAGACATTATGGGTAGGGTATAAAGGTTGGACTAGATGGACGTAGTCTTTATACAACCTCCAATACTATGTTACTATGTAACTGTTAGACAGACATTATGGGTAGGGTATAAAGGTTGGACTAGATGGACGTATGTCTTTATACAACCTCCAATACTATGTTACTATGTAACTGTTATACAGACATTATGGGTGGGTATAAAGGTTGGACTAGATGGATGAATTCTTTTATACATCCTCCAATACTATGTTACTATGTAACTGTTATAACAGACATTATGGGTAGGATATAAGGTTGGACTAGATGGATGTATGTCTTTATACAACCTTCAATACTATGTTACTATCTAACTGTTATACAGACATTATGGGTAGGGTATAAACGTTGGACTAGATGGACGTATGTCTTTATACAACCTCCAATACTATGTTACTATCTAACTGTTATACAGACATTATGGGTAGGGTATAAAGGATGGACTAGATGGACGTATGTCTTTATACAACCTCCAATACTATGTTACTATCTAACTGTTATACAGACATTATGGGTAGGGTATAAAGGATGGAGTAGATGGACGTATGTCTTTATACAACCTCCAATACTATGTCACTATGTAACTGTTAGACAGACATTATGGGTCGGGTATAAAGGTTGGACTAGATGGACGTATGTTTTTATACAACCTCCTATACTATGTTACTATGTAACTGTTAGACAGACATTATGGGTAGGGTATAAAGGTTGGACTAGATGGACGTATGTCTTTATACAACCTCCAATACTATGTTACTATGTAACTGTTATACAGACATTATGGGTAGGGTATAAAGTTTGGACTAGATGGACGTATGTTTTTATACAACCTCCTATACTATGTTACTATGTAACTGTTAGATAGACATTATGGGCAGGGTATAAAGGTTAGACTAGATGGACGTAAGTCTTTATACAAACTCCAATACTTTGTTACTATGTAACTGTTATACAGACATTATGGGTAGGGTATAAAGGTTGGACTGGATGGACGTATGTCTTTATACAACCTCCAATACTATGGGGGTTATTCAATAAAAGTTCTTATCCTTTAAAATGGTGCTAAGTTTGCCCCAACCAATCAGATGTTAGCTTTCAAATGTTACATAAGTTCTGATTGGTTTGGGCAAAATTAGCACCATTTTAAACGATAAGAACTTTTATTGAATCTCCCTGTATGTTATTATGTAACTGTTATACAGAGTTATACAGACATTATGGGTAGGGTATAAAGGTTGGACTAGATGGACGTATGTCTTTATACAACCTCCAATACTATGTTACTATGTAACTGTTAGACAGACATTATGGGTAGGGTATAAAGGTTGGACTAGATGGACATATGTCTTTATACAACCTCCAATACTATGTTACTGTGTAACTGTTATACAGACATTATGGGTGGGGTATAAAGGTTGGACTAGATGGATGAATGTCTTTATACATCCTCCAATACTATGTTACTATGTAACTGTTATACAGACATTATGGGTAGGATATAAAGGTTGGACTAGATGGATGTATGTCTTTATACAACCTTCAATACTATGTTACTATCTAACTGTTATACAGACATTATGGGTAGGGTATAAACGTTGGACTAGATGGACGTATGTCTTTATACAACCTCCAATACTATGTTACTATCTAACTGTTATACAGACATTATGGGTAGGGTATAAAGGATGGACTAGATGGACGTATGTCTTTATACAACCTCCAATACTATGTTACTATCTAACTGTTATACAGACATTATGGGTAGGGTATAAAGGATGGAGTAGATGGACGTATGTCTTTATACAACCTCCAATACTATGTCACTATGTAACTGTTAGACAGACATTATGGGTAGGGTATAAAGGTTGGACTAGATGGACGTATGTTTTTATACAACCTCCTATACTATGTTACTATGTAACTGTTAGACAGACATTATGGGTAGGGTAAGTTTATTGTATGGCCCGTTAATGTATTTATACACAGTAATCATATCCCCACGCAAGCGCCTTTTCTCCAGCGTACATAATTGTAACTTTTCCAGTCTCTCTTCATATTCAAGCTCCCCCAATCCCCTTATTAATTTAGTTGCCCTTCTCTGAACCCTTTCCATTTCAAAGATGTCCTTTTTGTACACAGGATTCCAAAATTGCACTGCATATTCCAAATGAGGCCTTACCAATGCTTTGTAAAGAGGGAGAATTACATTTTCCTCCCTTGAATCCATACCTCGCTTTATACAAGACAATACCATGCTGGCTCTGGCTGTTGCCACCTGGCACTGCTTGCTACCTTTAAGTTTGTTATCCACCAAAACTCCAAGATCCCTTTCCAACAGGATTTTTAAGTCCAAAATGCATCACCTTACATTTATCAACATTGAATTTCATCTGCCACTTAGCAGCCCAATGTGACAATCTATCTAGATTCCCCTGTAACGATTGCACATCCTCTGAAGTTTTTAATGGTCGACAAAGTTTTGTGTCGTCAGCAAACACAGAAACCTTGCTGATAATACCCATTTCCAAATCATTAATAAATAGATTAAATAGAAGCGGCCCCAACACAGAACCCTGTGGCACCCCACTTAGCACTTTGGTCCATAATGATGAAGCCCCATTAACAACTACTCTCTGCATCCTATTCATTAACCAATTTTCTATCTATGTACAAATGTGTCTCCCCAGACCAACAGACCTTAGCTTATACATTAGTCGCCTATGTAATATTAACCTTATTTAGTTCTTTCTGTACCATATCCTCGGTTAACCAAAGTGAACTTGAATCTTGTATACCTTTATTGCTACTATACTCTATGATATCTGTACTTGGATCTTCTATAGTGTATACAGAAAAAAAATTATTCAAGACATTTGCTTTATCGCCATCCTCCGTAACTAACTTATCCCCATTAATTAATGGTGCCACATTCTCAGTCCTCATCTTCTTACTATTAATATACTTAAAAAAATGTTTAGGCTTAGTGATGCTTTCTTCAGCTATCCTAACTTCATTATTAATTTTAGCTAGTTTGATTGCTTTCTTACACTCCTTGTTACAGTTTTTATACTCCCTAAAGGCCCTTTCCGTTCCCTCGGCCTTAAAGGTTTTAAATGCCTTTTTCTTCCTTACCATTTGCCTCTTTACATCAGAATTCAGCCACATGGGCGCGGATTTATTTTTTTTACATTTATTTCCCAAGGGTATAAATTTAGATGTGAACTGGCTTAAAATCCCCTTGAACACAGTCCACTTCTGTTCAGTACCTTTACCTGATAATACATTATCCCAGTTGACATTCTGAAGAGCTGCTTTTAACCTGGGAAAATTTGCTTTCCTGAAATTAAATGTCTTTGTTAACCCAGCGCACTTTTCCTTTCGATAACAAAGTCCAAATGCCACTATTTCATGGTCACTATTCCCTAAGCCTCCAGTTACCTTTATATCTATAATGTTGGCGGCAGATTACCCTATCTACCTTCCTTATAATGGAGTCCCCTACCACTACCACCTGCCTTGCATTCCTGACCCTTCGTTCCTCCTCTCTTGTATCAGAGATGGCAGTCCCCTGGGTGCTCAAGGGACTAGCCCCCTCCATACACGCTAATTCCAAGGTGTCCTCCTCCACTTCATTACCTAAGGCGGCAAATCTGTTGGGATGGACAATCTGGGAAGAAGCCCCCCTACTCTTCCGTCCCCCACTTCCCCTAGTAACCCTAAAAAACTACCTCCTTCCTCGTCCCTCTTCCACCCACCTCTATACTGGCCCCAGCCAGTGCCTGCTGACCACCCAGTTCTGCCAATCCCCGCAATGCTGCAAGCTGCCCCCTTAGACTCTCCACCTCAGCTTCCAAACGGGCAACCCACTCACACCTGACACAGACATAGGTTCCCCGAAACGTCTGCTCCAGGTTCCTATACATGTGGCACGATGCACATTGCATGGTACTGACAAAACTGTCCCTTCTAATACACCACACCAACACAGTGACACACAAACCTTGTTTAATTGCCCTTCTTGTTTCAATGTCCTTCTTTTTATATGTCCTTGAGATCATCTTAAGGTCCTTAAGAGAAAGGGCCACTCACAAGTTCGTTACACTCACAGGAAACTTCCTTTTGTTAGGTCATGGAAATCCTCTAAGCTCTTGGTTTTGGTTTGCTTAAACCCAACCTGGTATTGGGATCATTGCAAGCTCACAGATTGCCACAATTAAAAAAAACAGGAATAAATGTTAAATATTTATGCTTAAAGGAGAATTAAACTGAAATTGCTAATCTTAAAGCACCCCCCCCCTCCAAAGAACACCAATAAACTGTAAATTACACCCCCCCCCAGTAAATAACCTTAACGTAAATGTAATCCCCTGAAGTTTTGGACAAAATAACTTTATTCATGTGCACAATATGGCCACACCTCCTAACTTCAGTCACATGGTCTTCTGTCTAATACCGACTGTAACAGGATTGGCTAGAGATTACTAGTAGGCGTGACCTGCTGTAAAAAGTTCCTGCAGTTGCTTAAGACTGAGCGTGTGCAAAGAACACAATGGTCAGTGACCACATTGTGCGATGCTGAAAAATAAAACACAAACTCCATAGAATGGTAAATTTCCCAGCACCCATATCAGAATAAGAGGTGAGACACTCACAGGGAGATTCAATAAAAGTTCTTATTGTTTAAAATGGGGTTAATTTTGCCCAACCAATCAGATCTTATTTAACATTTGAAATTGGTTGGAAACTGAAACTGATTGGTTGGGGCAAAATTAGCACCATTTTAAACAATAAGAACTTTTATTGAATAATGCAGTAAATCCTTCATTTATATCTAGGCGCTATGCCTTCTGATTTAATGTTGTTCTGGGACTTTAGTTGCCCTTTAATGCAAGGCTATTTATTGATGAAGTCATATTCCAACAAACTAGATTGTCAGGGCACTGACCCAGGTGGGGAGGTGCTGGTCCTAGTAAAACTATAATACACAGCAAATGGGGGGGGGGGGGAAGGATACAAGTCCGTAACACAGATAACAGCAGATTTAGACATATATAGAGATGTCCCTTAATGATTACAGAGACTTACATAATAACATTCAATAAAGTGCTACCCCAGTCATCTAAATGGATATATTGGCTTAATACAATTTATAACGTTGATATAGTAAAAGCAGCACGATCGAGGTTCCCCATACCCACGGATACCAGGTGTAGGCAAAGTGTGTTGGGAAATAATGTAACTTCCAAGGTGAGTTAGGCTGGGTACACATGGAGGGACTATTTGTCCCGACCGAGCGCTGGCTAGGAGTGAGCGCTCGGCTGGGACAAATGTCTGTCGGTCGCGGCAAATTCAGCCGTAGGGAACATAGGGAACCGCACGATCGATCGGGATTTTCTGACACATCCGATCGTCCAGATCGAGGACAGTTGCGGCCGGCTGCCCCACACTAGAGATGTCCGAACTTCGCAAAATCCGGTCCACTCGAGGATCCGCGAATTTTCAAAAAAATTCGAAAATCCGGGAGCGGACCCATTAAAACCTATTAAAATTCGAAAATACGAGGATTCTGCGAAAGTACGAAATCTGCGATTTCTCGTATTTTCGAAAATACGAGAAATCCCCATAATTTTGAAAATTTTCGAAAACGCGGTTCGGAAAAGTTCGGAAGGCAGAAAACCGGAAAATCCGCGATATCCACCGTTCGTGAACGAGGGAAATCCGCTGCGGATCCGGGTTCGGATCCGCAAACTGGGCCATGACTACCCCACACCAGGAGATATTTTCGGCTGACCGACCGAAAGTGCTGTGAATCGCTCGTTCGGCCGAAAATATATTCTGGTGTGTACCCAGCCTTACACAGGACGCGTTTTGCTCCATAAACAAAACATACTGGAGCTTCCCCAACCTACTGCAGGCCGGTCTCGACGCCATTTAAAAAGCTGCTCTAGCGTCTAAGTTCAATGCATATTCCAACAAGGCTTCCCCATTAATCACCAACTGGCATCTTAATAAATGTCTTTCCCCTCCAGTTATAGAATAAATTATGATAAACTTTAGATAAATGATTTATTACCATGGTGGATCTATAACCTCCATGAGAATTCTGCTGCTGAATCAACCACCGAGCAATCTGCATCATGTAAACTTCATTATCTTCTGAGGTCTCATTGGTGTATGACAAACCCAACAACACATAGGCCGTTATCTCAATGTCCTCAGGGGAGATCGGGGAATCGGTAGACCCGTAACTCCCTTTATTTGGCTGGTCAGTCTCCCAGTGAATGGTGCCGTCTGATCGTGGTAAAGGAGACATAGAAACAACATACAAAAGAGAACAAAGTTAGAAAGTTCCTCTATTAAAACTATCAGAGAAAATAAGTCAATGGATGGTTAATAACCATCAGGTGTTGTAACTGGAAACATGTTATTTCTATTCTAGGAAACAGCTTAGAGGACCAATAAATCACTAGGTCAGCCAGTACCAGACTTTGTCTGGCAACTATGTTTGCTCCTCTGTACATATATACTTGTAAATATATATCCTCTATTATATCTGTTGTATTCAATTAGATCAACTGGACTTGAAGTTTAGTTCTTGAAGACGTTTCGCTAGTCATCCGACTGGCTTTCTCAATTCAGAATGACTTGTACAAGAATCTGTGGCAATTATGTACCCTGGAAAATCCCAATTAGCATATCACAGCCAAGTGTTAGGGACCTTCTGAATACAAGGTGTGGATGCATTGAGGCTAAAAGGGGTTATCGAAGCTGCCCAGGAAAATAACATCTTGGCAAAGGAACATGAGTGGTTTAAGAGAGGTTTCAAGGAGGCCATTTATGTGAAAATAAAGAAACCAAGCTTGAACAGAGGTGGGGGTACGACACCAACTGTCTGCCATGTACAATGCTGTTTTAAAGCCTTATCCTGGGCAGTTTCAATATCATCCCTTAGCCTCAATGCATCCACACCTTGCATTCAGAACCCGAGTTTGAGTCAAACTTAACAAGTCCGAACTGAACTTTCTGGACTTTTAATAATTATTGAATGCTCGTCGTCAAGAATTACGAGCCATTCACTAACCCTTGAATGTATTGTTTGCTAACCCTTGAAAGTATCATTCGATTTCGGTAACTGTCGTATTTATGGTTCTATTTTCGGTAGCCTTCGAAAGTATCTCTGATGTATTCAATTACATCAACTGGACTTGAAGTTTAGTTCTTGAAGACGTTTCGCTAGTCATCCAACTGGCTTTCTCAATTCAGAATGACTTGTACAAGAATCTGTTGAGAAGCCAGTCGAGACAGCGAAACGTCTTCAAGAACTAAACTTCAAGTCCAGTTGTACTATTGAATATAACAGATTACATGACCTATGAATGAATTTACAACCTGGATGGATGAATATTACAGATATACCATGACCTGGATGAATGAATATTACAGATATACCATGACCTGGATGGATGAATATTACAGATATACCATGACCTGGATGGATGAATATTACAGATATACCGTGACCTGGATGGATGAATATTACAGATATACCATGACCTGGATGGATGAATATTACAGATATACCATGACCTGGATGAATGAATATTACAGATATACCATGACCTGGATGGATAAATATTACAGATATACCGTGACCTGGATGAATGAATATTACAGATATACCGTGACCTGGATGAATGAATATTACAGATTTACCGTGACCTGGATGAATGAATATTACAGATATATCATGACCTGGATGGATGAATATTACAGATATACCATGACCTGGATGGATGAACATTACAGATATACCATGACCTGGATGAATAATCATTACAGATATACCGTGACCTAGGTGGAAGAATATTACAGATATACCATGACCTGGATGAATGAATATTACAGATATACCATGACCTGGATGGATGAATATTACAGATATACCATGACCTGGATGAATGAATATTACAGATATACCATGACCTGGATGAATGAATATTACAGATATAATGAATATTACAGATATACCATGACCTGGATGAATGAATATTACAGATATACCGTGACCTGGATGAATGAATATTACAGATATACCATGACCCGGATGAATGAATATTACAGATATACAATGACCTGGATGAATGAATATTACAGATATACCATGACCTGGATGAATGAATATTACAGAAAGTGAAATTTAATATAGACTGAGACTTCTCTCTAATGTGCTTATAAACGAACCTTCACGTCTGCATAATTTATCATTACAAAATCACGTCATCAAAATATTATTCTGCAAAAAATCCCTTATAGAATTCAACCATTCAACCTAAGAATGTCAAAGAGCCTTTCATGCCCTGTACACATTGCCTATGGACAAGCCTAAAAGATAGTAACCTCCACCGTTTGCTAGTTAAAACTGTGCCTCATTAAAGGATATTGTTGATCACTGGTTATCATATTTTTAGGTCTAATCTCGGAGCCATTTATCCCTATTATCTAGCCGCCACCTGGGTTACCAGCCGCTGTACATTTAATAACAATAACAGATTATACAGTATGTTATGTATATGTTTATTTATATATGCCACCTGGGTACACGCGCGTACATTATAAAATACAGATTAATACAGTAGGTATGTATATGTTTTATTTATATAGCCCCACTTGGGGACTCAGCGCTGTCATTATAACAATACAGATGATACGTGGTAGTATATGTTTTCTTATATATCGCCACCTGGTACAAGCCTGTACTTATAACATACAGATTATACAGTATGTAGGTATATGTTTATTATAGAGCGCCACCTGGTTACACAGCGCGGTACATTATAACAATACAGATTATACAGTATGTCTGTAATATGTTTATTTATATAGCGCCACTTGGGGACACAATAGCGCTGTACTTCTAACAATACAGATTATCCAGTAGGTATGTATATGTTTATGTATATAGCACCACTTTTGGGACCAGAGCGCTGTACATTATACAATACAGATTATACATATTTAATGTAAACTTTTATTTATATAGCGCCACTTGGGGAGCAGCGCTGTAAACTTATAACATACAGATTATACGTATGTATTTATGTTTATTTCTATTGCGCACTTGGGGACACAGCGCTGTCCATTATAACAATACAGGATTATACAGTATGTTGTTTGTTTATTATTAGCGCCCGCCACCTTGGTACACAGCGCGTACATATAACAATACGACTTACGTATGTATTATATTTTATTTATATAGCGCCACTTGGGGACCAGCGTGTACATTAATAACAATACCGACATACATAATGTATGTATATGTTTATTTATATAGTGCCACTTGGGGACACAGCGCTGTACATATAACAATACAGATTATACGTATGTATTTATATTTTATTTATATAGAGTGCCACTTGGGGACACAAGCGCTGTCATTATCACCATACAGATTATACAGTATTTATGATAATGTTTATTTATATAGTGCCATGGGGACAGAGCTCTGTACTTTAACAATACAGATTCTTAAGTATGTAAAGGTATATGTTTATTTCTCTAGTGCCACTTGGTACAAAGCGCTGGACATTATAACAATACAATTATACCGTCTGGATGTATATGTTTTTTATATAGCGCCCTTGGGGGACGCAGCGCTGTACATTATAACAATAGAATTATCGTACTGTATGTATAATGTGTATTTATAAATAGCGTCCACTTGGGTACGCAGCGCCTGTACATTTAACAAGACATATTATACATATGTATGTTATATTTATTTATATCCGCGCCACTTGGGTACCAGCGCTGTACATTCACCATACATATTCTACAGTATGTAATCTATATGTTTATTTCTATAGCGCCACTTGGGGACGCAGCGCTGTACATTATATAAAATGAGATTATTCAGTATGTATGTCTATGTTTTATTTTACTCCACTTGGGGACACACGCTGTACATTATACCAATACGATAATACAGTATGTAATTATAATGGTTTTATTTTTATAGCGCCACTTGGGTACACAACGCTTTCATTATAACAATACAGATTATACTTATGTATTAATGTTTATTTATATAGCGCCACTTGGGTACACAGCGCTGTACAATCACAATAACAGATTAACACAGTATGTATGTCTAGTGTATTATATATCGCCACTTGGGGACGCAGCGCTGTACATTTACAATACAGATTATCCAGTTATTATGTATATGTTTTTATATAGCGCCACTATGGGGACGCAGCGCTGTACATTATAACAGTACGGATTATACATTATGTATGTATATGTTTATTAATATAGCGCCACTTGGGGACACAGCGCGTACCATTATAACAATACAGATTAGTACAGTCATGTATTTATATGTTTTATTGATATAGCCGCCACTTGGGACACAAGCCGCTGTACATTTCTAAAATAATGATAACTCCGTATGTATGTTATGTTTAATTTATTAAGCGCCACTTGGGGACACAGCGCTGTACATTATAACAAATACAGATTATCAGTAATGTATGTATAATGTTTATTTATATCCGCCACTTGGGGACGCAGCGCTGTACATATACAATAGAGATTTATACGTATGATGTATTGTTTTTATTTATATAGCCACTTGGACACAGCCTCTGTACATTATACATCCAGATTAACAGTAAATTTAATGTATACATGTTTTTTATATAGCGCCACTTGGGGACACACGCTGTACATTTAAACAATACAGATTCTACAGTCTGTAAATGTATATGTTATTTCTATAAGCGCCACTGGGGACACAGCGCTGTACATTATACCAATACAGATGCTACAGTATGTATATGTTTTATTTAATATAGGAGGGCCTTGGGGACACAGCGCTGTACATTATACACTCCGATTATACAGTATATGTATGTATATGTTTATTTATTAAACCGGCCACTTGGGGACACAGCGCGGTACATTATAACAATACAGATATACAGTAATGTATTGATATGTTTTATTTATATAGCGGCCACTTGGGTACCCCCGCGCTGTACATTATAACAATACAAATTTATACAGTATGTATGATTGTTTATTATATAGCACCACTTGGGGACCAGCGGCTGTACAATTATCCAATACAGATTAGACAGTATGTAGGTATATGTTTATTTATATAGCGCCACTTGGGGACGCAGCGCGGTACATTATAACAATACATATTTACAGTAATGTATGTTATTTTATTTATATATTGCCACTTGTGGACACAGTCGCTGTACATTATACCAAGACAGATTATACAGTATGTATTATATGGTTTTATTTATATGCGCCACTTGGATACACAAGCCGCTTACATTATAACATACGGATTTACGTTCTGTATGGTATATGTTTCTTTATATAGCGCCACTTGGGGACGCAAGCGCTGTAAATTATAACATACGGAATTTATCAGTTGTAATTATAATGTTTATTATATAGCGCCACTTGGGACACAGTCCTGTACTTAAAACAATACATATTATCAGTACGTAGTATATGTTTATTTATATAGCGCCACTTGGGGACCCATCGCTGTAATTATAAACAAGTAACGATTATAACCAAAGTATATGTATTGTTTATTTAATAGCGCCACTTGGGGAACAGGCTGTACATTATAACAATACAGATTAGACAGTTGTATGTCTATGTTTCTTATATAGCCCACTGGGGACTCAGCGCTGTACATTATACAATAGAGATGTATCCAGTATGTGATTATATGTTTTATTTTATATAGCGAGGCGCCACTGGGGGACACGCGATGTACTATAACAATACAGATTATACAGTTGTATGTTTTAATGTTTATTTTATTAGCTCCACTTTGGTGACACAGCGCTGTACATTATAACCATACAGATTATACGTAAAATGTCTAGTATATGTTTTATTTATATAGCGCCACTTTGGGGACTCAGCGCGTACTTATAACAATACCGATTATACAGTCATGTATATGTTATTTATATAGGGCCACTTGGGGACACAGCGCTTTACATTATAACAATACAGATTAATACAGTTGTATTCATATGTTTATTTATATAACGCCACTTGGGGACACAGCGCTGTCATTTATATACAGATAATACAGTATGTATGTATATGTTTATTTATATAAGCGCCCTTGGGTCACACTCGCTGTACTTATAACAAGACAAGATTATACAGTATGAACTGTATATGTTTAATTTATATAACCCACTTTGGGACACAGCGCTGTACATATAACAATACATATTATACAGTATGTATGTATAGGTGGATTTATTACGCCACTTGGATACCATCACTGTACATTATACAATAGTGCAGATTATACAGTAGTATGTAATGTTTATTTCGATAGCGCCACTTGGGCCCAGCGCTGTACATATAACAATACAGATTATACAGTATGTATGATAATGTTATTTAAATAACGCCACTTGGGGCACAGCGCTGTTACATTATAACAGATACATATATACCGTATTTATGATATGTTTTATTTATATAATGACCACTTGGGGACACAGCGCTGTACATTATAAAACACTACCGTTATAACAGTAAGGTATTATATGTTTATTTATATAGCCCACTTGGATACACATCACTGTACATTATACCAATAGATCATTATAAGTATGTATGTATATGTTTATTTAATAATAGCGCAACTTGGTACACAGCGCTGTACATTATAACATACAGATTATACATAATGTATGTATTGTTTATTTATATAACGCCACTTGGGGACCACAGCGCTGTACATTATACAATACAGATTATACAGTAAATGTATGTATATGTTTATTTATATAGCGCCACTTGGGGACACAGCGCTGTACATTATAACAATACCGATTATACAGTAATGTATGTATAATGTTTATTTATCTAGCCGCCACTTGGGTACCAGCGCTGTACGTTATACCATACAGATATACCGTATGTATGTAGTGTTTATTTATATAGCGACACTCTTGGTACACAGCGCTGTACATTATAAATACAGATTTACCGTCTGTATGTATATGTTTATTTATCTAGCGCCACCCCATGGGGACACAAGGCGCTGTACATTTAACCTCCAGATTCTACATAATGTTCAGTAAATGTTTATTTATATCGCGCCACTTGGGTACAAAGCTCTGTAACTTATACAAATACGATTATACAGTATGTATTATATGTTATTTATATAGCGCCATTGAGGATCAGCGCTGTACAGTATAAAAACAACGATGTCATACAAGGGGGAGCAATACATAGCTAGTTAAGTTCAGTACATAAATATATAAATATATAAATAGAAAGTGCTAGGGCTTTGGCCACAACAAGAAGGTAATGAGGTCCCTGCTCACCACCCCATAGAGCTTTAATCACCTAGTTAGGTGGGTAACACACAGATCAATTTAATGGGTATAAGTGCGGAGTGAGACGTATGCCAAGCAAATAAAACATCATCTACTGTGGCTGGTTTACCAGATAGTAGAATATAAGGGTTAATTTATCATATTAGATATATAGATATCATATACTGCTGGTTACCAGATAGGTAGGATTAAGGGTAGAATTTTCATATATAGATATATAGATCCATATACGGTGGCTGGTTACAGATGTAGGATGTAAGGGTAGATTAGCATATAATAGATAATATATATCCCATATCTGTGCTGTTTACCATGATGGGTTAGGAATGTAAGGGTAGATTATCATATATAGATATAGATGATACCATATACTGTGCTGGTTACCATATGGGTAGGATGTAAGCGGTAGATTTATCATATATAATATATAGATACTATAGACTGTGGCTGGTTACCAGATAGGTAATGTAAGGTTCGATTTATCATATATAGATAAATAATATCATATACTGGCTGTTACCAATAGGTAGATGTAGGGTAGCTTTATCATATATAGATCTATAGATATCATATACTGTGCTGGTTACCAGATGTTAGGATTGTAAGGGTAGATTTATCATATATAGATATATAGATACCATATACTTGCTGTTACTCAGATTAGGTGGGATGTAAGGGTAGATTTATCTATTAGATATATAGATACCATATACTGGTGCTGGTTACCGATAGGTAGATTTAATGGTAGATTTATAATATATAAGATATAGAGATAACATATACTGTGGCTGGTTACCAGATGGTCGGATGTAATGGTAGATTTATTCATATCTGATATAAGATACCATATACTCGGTGCTGGTTACCAATAGGTAGGATGTAAGGTCGATTTAAATCATATATAGATTATAATACCATAGTACTGTGCTGGAATATCGATAGGTAGGATGTAAGGCTAGATGTATCAATATAGATAGATAGATACCATACACTGTGCTGGTTATCAGATAGGTAGGATGTAAGGCTAATTATCATTTAGCTATATGTAATCAATACTGTGCTGGTTATAGATGGTAGACTTAAGGCTAGATTTTCATATATATATACATATACTGTGCTGTTAGCAGATAGGTAGGATGTTTAGGTAATTTTAAAAAAAAAACTGCTAATTGAGGTTTCTTTGACGTAGAGAGAGGGGAATAGAATTCCAGCGATGGGAGCTACAAGGAGAATGTTTCAGGGAGTGAGGAGGCAGTGTGAGTGGGGGTCTGTACAGGAGCCTGTTCTGCGATGAGCCGAGGTACGGGCAGAAAAATATGGGGAGACTAGAGAGGAAATATACTGAGGAGGCAGCAGAGCAAAAGGGATTTAGAAGTTAGCCATAGGAAATCTCATTCAAGTCTAAAAAAAGGTCATCACCCAACTATTATTCATCAATAAATACATAAATTTTGTTGATTAGTATTAATTAAAGAACCGTCCTTTTTCCTTTTGCATCAACCCAAATTGTGCTTTTAAAAAGTTATATGCAGTGTCACATTTCTGCTGTTTAAAAGTGTCAATGGACACATTTGACACTATTGACAGGATTTTTTAAACCCCCTTGTGTAAATATAACTATGTTAGAACCCCCAATATTTCCAGGAACTAATAAGTAACAAGCCAAGTTATCAGGTCAGAACTCCAAGGTTCTCCACTCTCCTTGTATTTTACACTATGCTATATTTTCTATAATAATTCACACATTTCTGTGATTCACTGTGATTCTGATGAGGATTCCTAAAGCACCATTTCTAGTCATGACATTGCTATCAGACCATTTAAAAAAAGGTATACACACGGGATTAACTCATGATTCTTGTGCATGATCTATAAATCCCTATTACAGAGCAAAGGAAAATTTTTCTCTTTATTCATTGAATACAACAAATCAAGCAAACACCACATTACGCCACCGACAACCCAACAACCACCCAGAAATCCACTGCCCATAAGGTTTTTATATACTGAATGTTTTCCCCTTTTCTAAGTAAATAATATACAAAAATTATAATAGATACCATATATATCGAGTATAAACCAAGGTTTTCAGGCTTTAAAAAAAGCCTGAAAATCTTAACCTCTGTTTCTCGACGTCAGCCTTTCTCCTACCTTGTCCTGTTCGTCGGCCGCGTTCCGCATCCTCATGCGCATCCGATGAGTCACTCTACCCTCCGCCTCTCACTTTGCGGTGCCGAGTAGTGACATATCTGGATGCACACTGAGGATTGTGGATCGAGGAGCGAGCGTCGCCGGACAAGGTAAAGGAGAATACCACGGACAACCAGGAGGGCAATATTTACAAATAAGAGTAAAAACCTTCTTTATTTGTTGCATACTGTACTGCACAAATAAAGGAGGATTACCCCTATTTACAAGTATTTGCCACTTAAGATGTTTGCAAACTACCACTCCCAGCAATAAAGCATGCTGGGAGTTTAGTTTCCAACCTCTAGTGGCAAATCCTACCCACCGTCGGTTTATACTCGAGTCAATACCTTTTTTCTTCTTTTTTTAGCTAAACCTAGTACCTCGGTTATACTCGGGACGTTTAATTACTCGAGTATAAACTGTAATAATAATCACAAAAAAGTAAAACTTGAAAACAAACTAGTAAAATTTGGGATCGGTTCCCATTAGAGGGTTTGATATATGACCATCCATAGATCTTACTAGCCCTCATTACACAGCGTTAAAAACATGACTCAATGGTTTTTTGGTCACTGGTCTTAGAAGATTTCTACTCCAGCTCACTTTCGAGCAAATCTAAAATTTTCCCCCATTTTATTTTAAAAAAAATAAATAATATTCCTATTGTATCACCTTTTTAAATAATATTTACAAATATGATATAGATAGATAATTAGAAACCCAAGCAGACTCAGCAAAAAGTCATATGACATTTATTATGTTGAATTAAAGTTACTCAATACTTTCCTTCTGGATTAACACCCCCACTTTCTACCTAAATATTGGTGAGAAAAATTTCTACAACGCTGAATGTAATGGTAAAAAAAGGTGTAACAAACCAAAAATATATCATAGAAAAAAATGCTGCCTAGCCTTAAAAAGAGCTGACATAAATTATCCATGCATACCGTTAATGCCTTTTTTAAGGCGAAAGGCCATCATCATTAACACCGGGTTTAGCTAAGGATGGGGAAACAGTCTTTGCCGCAACCACCTGAAATTATTAACGGCTTAATGTCCCCGAGCAGGTATAAATTGAATGCTCTACCCAAAAACACATAAGATGTAAGAAATTACAAAGACGATAGTATTGTAACAATGCAACAGCAGTTCTGTTTACCCAGCACAAAAGGATTATAAGAACTCACACCTCCTCTCGAATACCTTTTACAAACGGAGTTCATTCCTAGAATATTATATTTCTATCTTAATTGGC
Source organism: Hymenochirus boettgeri (assembly GCA_019447015.1). Lineage (NCBI taxonomy): Eukaryota > Metazoa > Chordata > Amphibia > Anura > Pipidae > Hymenochirus > Hymenochirus boettgeri. Next base: position 6,633,674 of record CM033475.1, on the reverse strand, counting down.
AACTGCCAATTTAAGCACAATCGTCTAAGAAACTGATGGTACACTAAAATTTAACATTACATTTATAATAATTGTATTTTGTAGACATAAAATTTAAATTGGTGGTCTTCGAATACAACACCCAGACTGCAGAAAATTTTTCATAGAATTTTCCTCATCATTTTTAAAAAAAAAATTTTTTCATACATTCACCAATTCCTAGAATTCTGTAATATATTATTCTCCAACCTACTGAACAAATCCAAATAATACTTAGGGGAAAAAAAACAAAATGTGGATAAAAACACTTGAAAATTAAAATGAAAAATGTAGATGTATTTTAAATGATAAATTTTATTATGTTTTCTGTTGCCTAAATTTACAAAAGGGGGGGGGGGAAAAAGTGAAATTTTTTAATTTCTCATCTATTTTTTATTTTTATATTAAAAAAAAAAAAAAAAACAACCCCAGAGCCCCTCATAAAGAAAACATGGAACGGTAAACAGTGTTTTATGTATTGGATGTTGGCAATTTGAAAAGAAATGTGAGCCTTTCGCTTGCTTTGCACAAGGTAATTCATTGCGCTGCTAAAGAGGTTGAGATGAGAGGAAAAGCAGCATTACATAGAAACGCCACAATTTCTATCGGCGGATTAAATTTGACACAACGCTTTCCAAACGAATTCAACAACTCATGTAGTTATATGAGAAACGGCTCTTAAAGAGGGGCCTTGTTAATCTCTTGGATGATTTTTTTTTTTTTTTTATTCCTGGCAAGTACAACTACAGCAAGTGATTTTATTGAAGGGTAGGGAGGAGCGGTTGTAGACAAACTTTTGCATTGGGATTATTTATATCTTTTGCCTTACGCATTGCAAACCTGCTCAGAATTGTTTAACTCAAGCCAGGATGTTTAGTTTTCTTTTGTGGTATCAATAAATAAATAAAAGTGGGCAAGCTTAAAGATGAACCATTTAACACTTTCATGCGTGTACGGTGAAGATATCAATGAGAGTGCATGATTAAAGCGTGTGGCAATTTATGCCTCAATGAGTGGCATCCTGCAGTGCTCCAGTGTGATTGTAACAACTCCCCGCATTTCTATGATACCCAGAACACTTCATGCCTTGAATTATTAAAGGAAAAATTATTGCTTTTGTTGCAAGTTAAGATGACCATAACACATGGCCGAATTCTGCAAATCTTGCAATCGTGGAAGTTAACAATCCTACCACCCTTGACATTGCATTATCAAGGCAGGGGTGTCCATTTTTTATTGGATTATATTATTGGCTATCCTCTTTACTACATATGAGAGTGAGCCGATAACATAGTACTGTGTATGGGCACATTAAACTATACCTGTACATACATCATGGTCGTTCCCGTTATTTGCAAGAATCCGTAAATTTACAGGGCGTAGCAACATTTCTAAAGGGTGACAAGTCTGGTCAACAAGCATGTAGTGAATTCAAACAAGAAAATTACATTTATGTGATTGGTGGATTAAAGGGTATGTCCACCCTAAAATAGAGTTTTTTGATATAAGATTCCCCATGCCTGCCCACCCCAACCGCTCTATTTATATGTTTAGAAAACCCCAAACTCTACTTTACCTCCCTGCTTTCCCCCCCCGCCGCGCTCCATCCGGCGGGAGAAAAGCCAAAGAGAGGGACGGTACCGGCAGCCCGCGTCTGTGATTGGCTTGAGCGGCATCCAATCATTGACGCGGCCTGCCGGCCGCTCAACACTTCGGCGAGGAAGAGGAGAGGTACGTAAAAAACTTTGGGGAGCCTTTCTAAAATATAAATAGAGCAGTTTGGGGCTGGACAGGCATGGGGAAATCTTAATAACTAAAGGGTTTTAATGCTAGGGGAGGGAATCCGGAGGAGGGAGGGAGGGGAGAAGGACTGCAGTACGCATGCCAATCTTCTTCACAGGAGGCCAGGTAGGAGCAGAGTCCAATGACTCTGCTATCCTCCTGGTGGGCAGTTTTTTTGGTACTTTGGGGGGACTACAGAGAACCTTATGGAGCGGGATGTGAGGTCAGGATGCAACTACACTACATTGTGGGGGCCAGTAGTGGGGGTGGGATTATAGTTTTGGGGGTGGACATGCCCTTTTAACTATACATTAATTATTTTTCTGAGTTCTGAATAATGTAAATTGTAATGTAACCTTACAATAGACAACATTAATCTTTACAATGACCTTCTACATCTGTCTGTCAAAGTATTGGTCAGTGTTACACAAGCCCATTATAATCGCAATAACCTTTTGTAGTGATGGTCCACTCAGGTTGCTTCTATTGGCAGTGTCCTCGGAGCTGTGCGAGTTGTAACAAGCCTTGTACATATCAAAAGGAGGGGAACCTGTTAGTCAGATCCAGCAAAGAATTTGGAGAAATCTCTCTTTCAGGGCCATCGGTAAAAGGTAGTATTGTAATTCTCAGGGTCTGGTGGGTCATACGGTAGTTTGTAATTTGCGGAGGGGGTTGACATGTCCCTTAAACTTTTAGTTTACATTAAAAAAAAGTTAAGACAAAAAGAAACATGACTTCACACATTTCAATGCATCTGGTTAATAAGACCTTAAGGGCATGCCCGACCCTTAATTTAAAAAAATGGTCAATCTTCAGTTACCTGCCCCTAACAACCCCACCCAACTGATATCAGAGTATGCTGGCCCCTCCCTCAACTGATATCACAGCCAATAATTGGACTGCTGGTTCACCTGTTGCCTCTCCTGCAAATGCTCAAGCTTATAAAAAGCTCATTAATCAGAGGGAGGAGGTGGATACTTTTCAGAATGGATAGAACTGATCATTTAATATCAGGTTACAAATGCATGTATAAACTGGTAAAAATAACAGTCGGGTTTGCGTACAGATAACTGACTCAAGTCAACCATTTTTTTTTTGTTTTAAAAGGGTGGAATATGATGCCCGTTAATGTGACCTTTATTCAATACGTAGCACATGCATTTGGCGATCTTTCAGTGCCTACTTGTTGCGCTCTTCAATGTTTTTTTTAGTTTTTTTCTTCTGCCTGAGCAATAGAATTGCAAGTGGCGAATTTATGGTGCATTGGCAGTGACAAGTACATAAAAACTAACTCTTAACATATTTTCCCAAAACTTAAAAACAAAGCCAACAAGGCCTATTCAGTAACACGCAGGGGATTTTAAATGAATAATCACTGTAATCCTCCAAACACTATAATTCCTCTAAACATATCTTCTAAACTACATATATGATATAAACATACTGTATTAATTAATAAACCCATTACTGTAGTAATTATAAAAAACACCATTCTTGTGTTTATGGTAACAATTACTGTAGTATGGTAACACATTACTGTAGATTACTAATATACTCTTACTCTGTAGATATAACTAAACACATTTTGTAGTTGTATCATAACACATTTAGCACAGGTAGAAAATAACTACATTCCTGTTATGATTATAAACCCATTACTGTATGTTATGATAATAAACACATTACTGTAGTTAGATGAATAACACATTACTGTTTATGATAATAAACCCATTACTGTACTGTAGTTTATGATAATAACACATTAGTGTTTTTTATAATAATAAACACATTACTGTATTCTGATAAACACACATACTGTATTTATGATAATAAACACATTCTGTATTTAATGATAATAACTTTACTGTAGTTATGATAAGACACTATTACTACAGTTATTGTTTTATTGATCTAACTAGTTAAATGTGTTTATTTTATAGCTACATTAATGTGTTTTATCATAACTACTTTTAATGTGTTTTATTACCATAACTACCAGTAATGTGTTTATTTTCATAACTCCAGTAATGTGGCTATTATCATAGCTACAGTAATGTTGCTTATTATCATAGCTACCGTAAATGTGTTTATTATCATAACTACATACTGTGCTTATTATCATAACTACAGCTATGTGTTTATTATCATAACTACAGCTATGTGTTTTTAATATCATAACTTACAGTAATGTGCTTTATTAATCATAACTACATGTATGTGCTTATTATCATGCTACATAAGTTTTGATTTATCATAACAACAGTAATGTTTTTAATTATCAACTCAGCTATGTGTTTATATCATAACGCATTTATGGTTTTATTTATATAATAGCTACAGTAATGTTTTTATTATCATAACTATGTATGTGTTTAATATCATAATGACACAGTATGTGTTTATTATCATAACTACAGTCATTGGTGTTTATCAGCATAACTAACAGGAATGTGGTTTATTATAATAACTACGTTGTGTTTATTATCATAACCAGTTTGTTTTAGTATCATAACTACAGTAATGTGTTTGTGTTATCATAACTCACAGTACTGTGGTTTGTTAGCATAACTACAGTAAATGTGTGTGTTATCATAACTACAGTAATTTGTTTAGTATCATAACCAGTTTTGTGTTTATTCTTATAGGCTACAGTAATGTAGTTATTCTCATAACTACTGTAATGGTTTATTATCATAACTACAGTAATATGTTTTATTATTTATATAAGTAATGTGTTTATAATCAAAACTACATTAATGTGTTTGATTTTTATAACTACAAGTAATGTGTGCTTATTAACATACTTACAGTAATGGGTTTATTATCATAACTACGTGTGGTTTATTTATCATAACTACGTAATGTGTTTATTATCATAATTCCGTACTGTGTTATCATAACTACAGTAATGTGTTTATTGATTATTATACCTACCGTAATTGTTGTTATTATTTATAACTACAGTAATGTGTTTATCATAACTACAGTAATGTGATTTTATTATCATAACTGACAGTAATGTTTTATTATCATAACTACAGTAATTTGGGTTTTATCATACTACAGTAATGTGTTTATTATCCTAACTACAGTAATTGTTTTGTGGTTATTAACCATACTACGGAATGTGTTTTATCACGACTACATGAATTTGTTTATTATAATCCCTATAGTAATGTTTTATTCCATCATACAGTAATTTGTTTACTTCATAACTAGTAATATGTTTATTTTTAATAGCTACAGTAAGTGTTTATTATCATATTTACAAGTAATGTGTTTATTGTTTATCACAACAGCAATGGTGCTTATTTTATCTAACTACAGAATGTGATTATTATCATAACTACAGTAGTGTGTTTATTACCATAACTATGGGAATGTGTTTTTTATCAAAACTACAGGAATTTTTTATTATAATAACTAAAGTAATGTGTTTATGATCATAACTACAGTAATGTGATTATGTAGTAATGTTGTTATAATAATAAATACATTACTGTAGTTATGATAAACACTTTACTGGTATTATGATAATAAACATTACTGTAGTTAGGATAATAAACACATTACTGTATATATGATAAACACATTACTGTAGTTATGGTAATAAACACAATTACTGTAGTTATATATTGAACCCCCATTAACTGGTATTATTGAACTACACACATTCTGTAGTTCTATAATAACACATTACTGTACTTATGGGTACTAAACTATACTGTAATTATGATAGTAAACACAATTAATCTATAGTTATGATAATAACCACATTACTGTAGCTATAAAAATAAACCCATACTGGTTATGGAAATAATAACACATAGCTTGTAGTGATGATAAGAAACACATTACCCGTAGTTCTGATTAAAAAAGCATTACTGTAGTTATGGTAATACACACATTACTGTAGTTATGATAGTAAACACATTTTACCGTGTTATGATAACCCATTTCGTATTTATGATATAACACATTACTGTAGTTATGATAATAACATTACCATAGTTACTGATCTAAACATATTACTTTAATTATGATCATAACCACTTACGTGTAGTTATGAATAATAAACACATTACGTAGTTATGACATAAACACATTACTGTGTTATGATATCAACACATTACTGTAATTATGAAATAAACATCATTACTGTAATTTGATAATACACACATTCCTGTAAGTTATGATAATAACAATATTCCTGTAATTATGATAATAAACACATTACTGTAATTATGATAATAAACCATTCTGTAGCTAGATAATAAACCCATTACGGTATGTTATGATAATAAACACATTCCGCGTAGTTATGTAAATAAACACATTACTGTAGTTTATAAAATTAAATAAACACATTACTGTAGCTATGATCTAAACACATTACGTAGTTCATGGTAGCAAACAATTACGTAGTTATGGTTATGACAAGGAAAACCCTGTGGTAATTTTTTTTAGGCATAAACGGTATCTACCCTCTAAAAAACACAAAAAATGTCTGTAGGTTAGGGTACCCTAGCCCACCCACCACCATTTTGTTCAGAAGTTAAAAAAGCTGCAGAATTCACTCACAATGCTTCATTCCCCCGGCCCCTCTGCCTGCCAGAACTGCACCAGAGAGTCCAGCCAATCACAGACACGGCTGCCGGCATAATAAACGCCGTGGGAACAAATCGATGTAAGTACATTTCTAAAGCTTTTTTATAAAACTAAACTAAACTTGGTGGTTAGGGGTTGTATTTTTAGTGATGTGCCCAGTTCGGATCCGCGACAGATCGCAGATTTTCCGGTTTTCCGCCTTCCAACTTTTCCGAACCGCATTCTCGAAATTTCGAAATACAAGGATTTCTCACTATTTTCGACAATACGGGAAAATACGAGAAATACTCGTAAATTCTACATTTCGTTTCGCAGATTTTTTCCGCATTTTGGGATGAGCAATCCACATGTTTGGGGTCCTGTATTTCTGAAGAAACTCCTCGTATTTTCGAAGAATCCTCGTATTTTTTTCGAAGAATCTTTCATTTTAATAGGTTTTATTGGGTCCGCTTGCAGATTAATTTTCTAATTTTTTTTCGCGGATCCCCTCGAGCGACCGGTTTTGCGAAGTTCGTACATCCTAGTTGATTTCCCTAACTACAGAAAACTTTTAATGGTAGGGCCTTAAGTAGGCAGAAGGAGAACCATTGGAGGGCATTGGGATTTACGGTTAGGTTTTTTTTTAACCTACACAGTGAGGCCGTTGGGTTAAATTTTAGTTTTGGGGGTGGACATGCACTTTAAATTGAACTACACCTCTCATTCCATTAAAAAAAAAATGGAACCAAAAAATTTCCCAAATGCTTTACACAATCCCTCAGATTTTTTTTCGGTATACATTACGCCACACATCAAAGTTCACTATGAATTGGAGACAGGCCAATAGTCAGATTTACATCTAAAACACAGCTGAGAACTCCACCATCAAAGTTTGTCATATGCTATTCTATAAGGACAAGATTTACAGTATAACGATGTTGCTCTTGAACCTTCTGGGCTGATACCCTATACTTTATCCCCCCCACATGGCTACGTTCCACATGTGAATCTAATAACCAATACCCAAACCCAGGCTAACTCCAACTCGTCACATTACCATCCACGCGAATTCTATGTTAAGTGACAAAAACATATTTAGCCACATCAGTCAAATAACAACAGAAGACAATGAATTGTCATATTCATTTACTCCCAAAATACATTCTCCTCTCTCTCTGTAAATCATCAGGAAAATGAGATTGAAAGCACATTATTTAATCCCTGAATCTTATATTTTTGTGAAACCCATCCTCTCCCCTTTATAATGTGATTTGAATTTCCTTCCTACTGTTATATTTCTCACTATGTACTAGGTTGATTTATTTGATTCCCGTCTAGTTATTAGAGATGTCGAACTTCTTCCGCAAAATCCGGTTCCACTCGAGGATCCGCGATTTTTCGAAAATATTCGAAATCCGTGAGTCGACCCATTAAAATTACAATACCTCGACATACGAGTTTTCTTGTATTTTCGAAAATACGTCTGTTTGAATACGAGAATCCGCGTTCGGGAAGTTCGGAAGGCGGAAACTCCAGAAAATCGCCCTTACCGACGGGATAAATCCGCGGCGGATCGGTTCGGAATCCTGAACCGGCCATCCTATAAGTTTGCCCCCCATGTTTCTAGTTGGAGACCTTATACAGCAGCTGTGACATAGGATACATTGTTATATTCCCATTACGCCAATTCATTAATTTTCCCATTGACTTTAGGACTGGAGAAAGCTTACTATTTATAATGTTACTTTGTTTATTTATTTACCTGCAAAGGAGAATTAATTGGTGGGATTTTTTATTAAATATTAATTTTATTAGGTTTCGTTGGTTTATTCAAGCAGGTTGAAAGGGAATATTCAGGTTTAAAAAAACACCCTTTCCAGGTGTACAAGCATCCAATCTTGCTATTTTGATACCTATATTATTTGATTTGTCCTTGGTAACATTTACACAAACATTTACTATTCACATACATAATCCTCTCCATGGACGGTCTTTTTTTTACACACTTCTGGCGATTTTAACCTTTATTTTCCTAAATGGGGCAGTTACTAACCAACAAGAGGGCATCCTAAAGCCAGACTACAGAATAAAAAGTTATGTAAAAACACCCAACACAATTCATTCATTAAAAATTGCTCTGGGTGGTAATATAAGGCCTCTGGCAATGTCAAAAACGCAGAGTCACATGTGCTCGTGTGTGTTGAACATAGTTAATGGGGGGGGGGGGTTAATGGGGTACATTCCTTTCCGGCAAACTCAAGCTTTCTCTCGAAAGAAGTTTACTACCGTTTCATTCCATAAGAAGAATGCATGTCCAATAGGTTGGCCCTTTAACGTGTACTTTTTATGGGATAGATCCCATAATAAGTGTGTCGGTGTTTAAGGATCATGTTTTACCTGATAGATATAGTAAATAAAATATTCACCTCACTGAATGTATGGTGTAGGCGCTGGTTCAATTGCAATGTTGTGCGTGTTGTGTACTACTGAATCGCCTGATAAGATGATTAAAAAGTTAACGGAGTTCTGGTTTCGATTCGAGCCGTATGAAGGGGTACAAAAACAGATTTTACATGAAAACTTATTCTTAATGGTTTGTAGGGGTAACAAGAATGGTAAACATCCCACAATCAGGTTGTGTGGTCTAAGCTTCGTACTGTTGCTTGGGCTGGGTCGACGAAGATGGATGGGAGACAGCATCATTAACGTTTGTGTGTAACTTTCATTTGGAAAGTGTCTCATGTGCTGGTTATCTATTGGAGCGTCCAGTGTGTTATCACAAACCCGCACATTGGGTCGTTTGATGAGAACTGCTAGGATCATGGGTACATGCAGGGCAACTTTTGTCAATGCTGGGGCCCACACTGTAAACCTTACTGGGGGGGGGGTTCTCGAAGCAAAGTGTGCACATAAATGAATTGATAAGACTGCAGTCTGTTGGACTGCACACTGGGGTTTTAATGTTCCGTGTTGTGTAGTGCTGGACGTTTCAACCCTCCTGACCGGGGGGGAATGGGTGGGGGCCATGCAATCACTGGGTGGGTCCTAATATAAGGCTAGGTTACTTCATCACATCACTTAATGCAAATAGACACGAGGTAGCTCTACCATGGGCTGGACTAGAGAAAAGTGGCAACTTCAAGGGAGCTAAAGGCTTCCACTTCAATTAAGCTAAATGACCAGTAAGCATATGGCTTAGAGGGCTTAATAACTCAACAGTCAAGGATTGCCTATGTATGAACAGTACTCAACCATTTGGACTGACGAGTGCTGATTAGAGGCGGGCCATTGATCAACACTAAAGCGATTATTGCACAGATACCTAATTGGCAACTTTTCTTGCCAAACAATCCTTTGGACAAAACCCCTTGTTTTTGTTTGAAGCTGAATATTCATTTTTTCATGTGTCTCACGACAACTAATAATATGGAAACACTTCGGCTTAATTGGAAGTAGAGAAGTTTGAAAGTCTTTTCTAATAATGTAATCAATTGTACATTCTTTATTTTCACCACATCTCATAAAGCAACTGGAACAATTTATGGAAAATAAAAATCTAACTGTATAATAGAAATGTATATTACTTTAAATCACAAAGCGTATTTGCACCCTAAAGCTTGGGACTTACCAGTAGAGAGACATTTGATCAGCAATGAGAACCAAGATAGACCGGTCCACTTGGTTATTGGTGGTTTTTATGAGATAAATTTGTGGGTTGCTTGACCCTGTACATAGTCCTTGTCCTGGCCAGTTGGATGGGTACTGGGAATTCCCACTGTGACCTGCATAAAACATAACCACAAACCAACAACAAAAAAAACCAATTTTGTAAAATAAATCGGTGGTGCAGACCACTAGCCACGTTTCACCTGAGAATTACTTACCTGTGAAATGGGTCAAAACCTTGGCACCTGCAGTCCAACTAGACCTTGTCGCTGTCAAAGTCCCAGTAAGGGTATTCTTTAAATCAGATACCCCCCTGCACAAAAAAACATTAATGGGTGGTCCGGCTGCAGGGAAGACAACGCAGGGCATAGAATCCAACTTTTCTGTTCTGGCTTTTTTTTTCTCTGTAAATATTGGCATGCCTGCCCTCTCGTATGATCTAGAAAAGTGAACACTGGGAGTCTACATTCCAAGCTCTTTGATCCTCACAGGCCTATTCCCAAAACCTGTCAACCCAGATTCCTTTCAGTCTCACTGGTGCTTCGGATTCCCTCTACAGCTGATAGAGCAGTATGATTAGCTCCACATATCAGCCCAGAGTTCTCACCCTCCTCATTCTCTACCTTAATAGCTATACACAACCTCCGAATATTGCAACTGACATCTGCCTTTGTAGCGACACGATTGGAATCTGACTTTTCTTTAAATCCTCTCAGTGGTGGCTCACATCTGATGAGAGAATCAGCAAGCTGGCTTATTGCTTTATTACTCCGACTAGAATCCCTGATAAATGGAATCTACCTGAAAATTAAACACACAGAGGGGAAAAACTGCTGGCCCATTGCCCCGCACTGTTAACGTGATTATTATTATATCACTTCTCCGGCGTTCATTTTTTTTTTTTTTTTTGTAGTTGGAAACCAGCAGATTTCTATAGGATTTCATAAATCAAGATTCAATTTTATTTTTGTATTTCAACTGGTAGGAAGCCAACTTTGATCAGAATGCATAACGTCAATCCCCGCTCCCATATACAGCGATGGCAATTGTTCCTTAATATATAATATTGAAAGGAAATCGAAATATCATGGCTGGTTCCTAATAACATCATTTTTACACAATCCGGACAAAATAATATTCGCCTACCTGAAAGGCAATGGAAACCATGAGGTCCCGTCCTAAAGAGCTTACAATCTACAATTAATGGGGCTTGATGTCACGTTGGCCATGCTATAATTTGCGGCAACCAATTCGGATGTTATCTGAACTGCAGTATCCGTAAATAATGTTAATATTCGATTGGTTTGATGAAATGAAGCACCTCAAAGAAATGCTCCTTTCATATCAACCAAAGTATGTTAAACTGGACAATTCAGTTACAGAGTTATGGAGTTTTGTGTGTGGGGAGTGGGGTCTGTGTATCGTTGGGGGAGTGTGTGGTTTTGGACACTGTGAGTGGGTGTGTGGGGGGGGGAGGTAATTTGTGTGTTGTGGGGGATTGTGTGTATGTGTGTGTGGGGGCGGAGTGTGTGTGTTTGGTGTGTGTGACACTGTTGGATTGTGGTGGGGGAGTGGTGTGTGGGAGGTAATGTGTGTGTGTGGGGGAGTGTGGTGTCTTGAGGTGTGTGTGTTGTGGTTGTGTATGGGGTGTTATTAACCCTCTTTTTTAAGATTGATTGCTTATTATGGGTGGACTTACAGTCTCAATTATAAAAGATTAATCATTAGTTCTGTGATTCTCGTCTGTATCGTAACTGCGCGATTCACCCCCCCCCCCAAAAATCTAAATCGTTTCCCATTAATAATCCCGAGCATTGCAACGTGCGACGTCTAATGTTGTTAATTGTTATCAATATTCTATGGTTTTTTTCTTCTCGCCTGCAAGTCCACGTGAGGTGCCAGATCCGGACCCCCTGTGGGTGCGAATTAGTAAATAACCACAATACTCTTTAAAGGTCGCTGCTCATGGGAAATGGAATCCATCGTAAAATTTCCATTTTCCCCGTATATAATAATTCCAGTAAGCCGTAACGGGCTCTAAACGTCATTTATAATTAGGCTATAAAGCACAAGAAAACATAGACTAATACCGTGGGGACTGATGCAAAAAAAGGTGCAAACATTTGCCTGTACTATAATTTGCACCAACAGGTGTTTTTTTACTGGGTTAGCCGCAGATGTATTTTGGTGATTACTGCAGATGGTATTTGGATTGGTTACTGCCGCTGGTATTTGCATTGTTACTGCAGATGGTATTTGCTGGTTACTGGCAGTTAGATGGTATTTGATTGGTTTACTGCAGATAAACTATCCCCTGGCAAATTTGTGTTTTTTTTTTGCACTTCTTGTTTGCTTTAGCCCCCTGTGTCATGTGTATTCTCAAGCATACCTTCTGCCGCTAAATGGGGAATGGTTTCTGACCTGCTGTTTTTTTTTTTTGAGTTTAAGTAATCTATAATTCTCTTGTATAAGTACTTGCTCCTACCTCCTTTTTACCACCTTAGATTTAAGCTTTAGAAGTGCTGTGCAGCCTGCAAATCTTAAGTAAGCAAAACACATCTTCTGTACTTCGGGAAACTAAAGGCAGTGTGGTGGCAATTTACTGCAGGGTCTGAAAGGTTTCAAATGACTTGTTCACTCTTATCTTCACTCCAATGTTTTGCTTTCCCCCTTTTAATGCTTCCTCCTTGAAGCGAACAAGCCTGCACATGCTCCTGGCCGTACAGTCCGTCCTTGTTTGTGTCATTAACAATCCATGGACTGGGTAAGTATGCAGTCTGGAGGGGTATACGTTTTTCTTCTGTTTGTCTGACCTACCTTTAATTCAGCAAGGGGTGGGGGTGTTATTACAGCTTTATTAAGGAAGGAGTATAATAGTTAATAAAGGGGGAAGCAGGAGACCTGGCAGTCAGATATCCAGGCATCGTACCGCCTGTTGTATGTGGCAAATGCTGATTAAAACAATATATTACTTGCTTTCTATGTAATTTGTACTAAAATGCAATGGTACAAATTATTTCAGTACAGAGATCTCTGCCCCTTCCCCTAGCTCAGTGAGCTGAGGCGTGCTCATTGTGATCCAACCATGGATATAGTGATGAATTATCCTTATTTCAGCTACTTTGTATTTTCCTGGTTTCTAATAGGATGTCAACATCTACTATAATAATTCCCCCACCTTCCTCTTTTGGGAGACGTGATGGTCTGTCACACGAAATGGTCACTGCTTTTGTCAAATGTCAACAATTAGTGGGTTTGAAGCTAAAAAAATGTCTCAACCAATGCTGCCCTACAGACACACACCCTACCATCAGACTGCCCAAACCCCAGCCCATCGACAACTTAGCCCACCCTCCTTGGACAAAGCTAGACAATAAAATTGGGACATGTTGTTAGGTAGCATTTTTTCAGAGGGCTTTGCTGGGAGTTGCCACTTCTCATTTATAAAAGGTGAGTGCATGGAATGTGGGTTAGCCACTAACCAGTCACAATTTACTATGAGCCCATCTGCAAAACCTACCTGTCCCAATCTCCTGCCATGGTGGTCACATCCACTTGCCAAGAAACCCTGCCCCCCACATCCCTTAATAGGCATGTATTCTCTACACCTAGAATGCTGTTGTTCAGTAGGTTTTAAACCTATACTGTTAATTTCTTAATTACCTGGCTGTAATGTGGAGAGTTCCTTTACATATTTTCTCACCCAAACACTCCCAGACGAATAATTTGTGTCCTATTTCGACTGGGCTGTTTTTCAAATAACTGTTCTGTGGAGATTCAATCATGCGACCATTTAGAGACCTCTCGCTACTGTTTGACCAATCGCAGGGGGCAGTGTAGACCACCAAGGAACAGAGAACTATGGAGACAACATCATTTTAGAGATTTAATATTGTTTATTATGAGGACCTAAACCTTTCCATTTTTATTTAGATCATATCACACCCCTGTAATTGGTAATGACTCATTTTGGTTTACGTTCTTTAAATGGCAATTATTTGATTTCACCTCCTTATTTAGACTTTGGAAGGTAGAAAAGGGATCCCTAACCACTTTTTTCTTGACATACCGCCGCTTTCCTTCTTCTGTCCTTTGTAATTTTCGTTATCACTAATTACGTTGAAAACCCAATGCACCGGGTTAACTTTCGCCAATGTTTTGCTTGACAAACGATGAATGTTGTAACCTGCCCCTAGAGGAACGTTTCCTCCTTCTGATCTTGATGCTCTGTTCCTTTCTCAGTAAATGGCTTCCGTATATCTACATTGTATGGACATACATTAATATTTCATAGACACGGGCTTTTAATACGTATCCAGAGCTGGAAGAATTAATATATTATGGACATTTTATCAAAGTGTTTCCATCAGCACTGTCCCAACTTTCCCATTGAAATGAACACTGTACATACCCATGCCCCAAAACCCCGATTGCGGTTTTGAAAGGGTTAAGCCTGCAGGTTTTGGAAATTAATTAAAAGCGAAAAAATAATCTCATAGGAAAAATTGTTCAACATGGATCTTTGTCACCTCATTGAGGGCAATTATTACACAGGGTTTGGGGCCTGCAGCCCACGCAGCTTAATCAATAATTACGTGACACGTTAATCTTATTATTTAACATTTTCTACAAACCTCCCTTAATATTCTGAGTTTGATTCAGTTGGTGGCAATAAAAAAATGAAAATGAAAAACAATAGGAGAAAATTATTTAAAAGGGCCAAATACAAGCTCACCCCTGTATTTTATATTAAGAGAATAGATAAGATAAAGATAAAGATGAAAGGAGGTATAGAAAAGATAAGAGAGAGAGAGAATAGAATAGAATAGATATCCTTAGCCCCGTCTCCTCCCTCCCTTCTCCTCTGCTCGCCTCTCCTATCTTCTCCCGCTCCTCCCCCTCCTCTTCTCCTCTCCTCTCTCTCTCCTCCCTCTCGCCCTTCCGCTCCTCCCCCCGCCCTCCGCGCCGCCTCGCTCGCCTCGCGCGCTCCCCGCCTCCCCCCGTCCTCCTCTTCCCCCCAGCCCGGCGCGCCGCTCTCGTTCCGCGACGCACGCGCGGGCCCCGCTCGTCGGCGCGCGCGCGCGCCCCCGGCCCCCGCCCTCTCCCGCCCGCGCCCCTCCCCCTCGCGTCGGGCCCGGTTCGTCGCGCCTCGCTCGCTCGTCCGCCGGCGCGCCGCTCGCCCGCCGCCCGCCCCTCCCGGCTTCCGCCCGCGCTCGCGCCCGCCGGCCCGCGCCCCCCCGCGTCTCCCCCCGGGCCCGCTCGGTCGCCCGCCCCTCGGCGCGCGCGTCCCCCCCTCCGCGCTCCGCTCCCCGCGGCCGGCGCCCGCGCGCAGCGCCGGCCCGCCGCGCCCCGCGGCGCCTCCGACGCGTGCCGTCCGTCCCGGGCCGCCCTACCGCTCGCGCGCTCGCGCTGCGCTCCGCCCGCCCCGCCGGCCCGCGCGCTTCGCGCGCGCGTCCGGCGCCACTCCGTCACCTCTGTCCCCCGCGCCGCCGCCACGCGCTCGCCCCCCCCGCCCCCTCGGCGCCGCCGCCTGCGGCCCGCGCTCCCGGACCCTCCCTCGGGCGCGCGCCGCGCCGCGCCGCTCGCGCCCGCCCTTCTCCGTCGGCGGCGTCCGGCGCCCGCGCGCTCCCCCGCGCTTCGTCCGCCGGCTCGCCCCCTCCCGCCGCCGCGCGCCGCGCGCCCTTTCGACGCCGGGCTCCCGTCTCGCCCGCCCTCCGCCAACCCGCGCCTCGCCAGCCTGCCGCCCCGCGCGCTCCCCGCGCGGCCGCGGCTCCGCCGCTCGCCGCTCGGCCCCCGCCTCTCCTGCGCGCGGTTCTACCCACCTCGCGCTCGCCTCCCCCTATCGCCCGCGCGCGCGTTCCCGCCGGGCCGCCTCGGCCTGGCCCCCCGCGCTCCCGCCGGGCGTCGCGCGGCCGCGCCCGCGCCCGCTTCCCTCCCCCCTGCGACGTACCCGCCGCTCCGCGCCGCTCCGCGGTCACCGCGCCCCCCTCCCGCCCAGCGCGCGCGGCGTCCCGCCGCCGCGGGCTAGCGCCCGCGCGCCCCGCCCGCCGCCCCGCCCCGCGGCCGGCCCGCCGCCGGGCCGCGCGCCCTCCCCCTCTCGCCGCCCCGGCTCCGCACGCTCGCGCGGGTCCCGCCCCTCCCCCCGGGCCGCCAGCCCGCGTTCCCTCGGCGCCGGCGGCCGCCACCGCCGCTCGGGCCCATCGGGCGCCCGGGGCGGCGTCCCCCCCCGCCCGGGGCGCGCCCCCGCCCCCGCGTCCGCGCGGGGCCGCCCCTCGCCGCCCGCCCGTCCGCTCTCATCCGGCGCGCCCCGCGCGCGCGCCGCCGCCGCTCCCTGCCCCGCGGGCGGCCCAAGAAGAGATAAGCGCGTATAAATGAAAAAATGGGGAATGTACCCCTGGCTGTATTAGAAGCCACCAAGGAGTTTCACGATAATAAAAATCACATAAGTTTCATTTCACAGCATTTTTAAAGGATATTACAAGTCCAATAGAGTGCTTTTATATTTCCCCCTATCATCTGGTTTTCCGCGCCTCTGATCAACTGTTAGCAGGAGATGTGGGTATTGCTGGTAGCTCAGACTAGATGTATGTCTGTCTTTATTTAACCTCAAATACTGGTACTACCTATACTCGTACTTACTATCCTAATAAGCTATCCGGATATTAATGCCTCCTAACAATGTCAGATACCTCCTGCATATGTTCCTCCTGCACAATGTCAGATACCATACCTCCTGCATAATGTTCGGAATACCTCCGGCATATGTATCCTCCTCAACAATGTTCGGATACCTCTGCATAATAGATCCTCCGCCAATGTCAGATACCTCCTGCATAATGTTATCCTCCTGCAACAATGTCAGATACCTCCCTGCATAATGTTCTGAACCTCCTGCATATGTACTCCTCCTGCACAATGTTTTTCGGATACCTCCGGCATATGTACCTCCTGCACAATGTCGATACCTCCTGCAATAATGTATCCTCCTGCACCATGTCAGATACCTCCTGCATAATGTACCTCCCCCTGCACAATTTCGATACCTCCTGCAAAATGTATCTTCCTTGCCAATTTTTTCCAGATACCTCTCCTGCATAGTATCCTCCTGCACAATGTCATAATCTCCTGCAAATGTAATCCTCCTGCACAATGTCATACTTCTGCATAATGTTCCTCTCCTGCCCAATGTAGATACTCCTGCAAAAATGTTCGGATCCCTCCGGCATTGTAATCCTCCTGCACAATGATGTCAGATACCTCCTGCACCATGTCTGGATACCTCCTGCATATGTATCCTCCTGCACAGGTCAGATACCCTCCTGCATAATGTATCCTCCTGCAACAATGTCAGATACCTCCTTCCAAAGGTATCCTCCTGCACAATTCAGATACCTCCTGCAAATGTTCGGATACCTCCTGCATACTGTATCCTCCTGCACATGTCAGATACCTCCTGCATAATGTTATCCCCTGCACAATGTCATGTACCTCCTGCATAAATGTAGCCCGCCTGCCAATGTAGATACCTCCTGCATAATGTATCCTCCTGCACAATGTCAGTACCTCCTGCACAATGTCAATACTCCTGCCACATGTCAGATACCTCCTGCATATTCGCGTTCCTTCACAATGTCAGATAACCTCCTGCACATGTTGAAATGTATGATAAATAGAATGGGCACTCTTGACATTTACCATTTACTTTTAATGAACTCTGCAATTTCATTGCAATCAAGTGAAAGTTTTTTTCTAAGACGGATTTAGTGACAAGGACAATCTTACAACAGGTACTAGAGAAGTTGCTAGATACTTCTTCCTAATCGTTAAAAATGGTGCTAATTTTGCCCAACCCATCAGATGTTAGCTTTCAATGTTAAATCAGATCTGACTTGGTTGGGGCAAATAGCACTATTTTAAACCTAAGAACTTTAATTGCATAACCCTGATATTGCAACAGACATTTTAATGACAACATACCGTTAAGTATTTACATTGTTGCAACATTGTTTCATGTTGGCCAAATACATAGGTATTAATTTTAACGTTTGCTCATCAATGTAATACTAAAAGACTGGTGGTTTTACTTTCCGACCTGTTCCAAGACATTCCCCATCTTGGCCAAAGGGAAATAAAGGTTTGTAAGACAACACAGAAGGGAGAAACTCTTCAATAGCTATCACGGACCTTAGACTTCCTAAGGGTTAAAGTCTAATTGGGACATCTTCAGTTTTTTTTTGAGGTGGGATCTCTTTATTTAACTCTTTGTTTCTACACTCTATTTGCATTTTACCAATTTTATATTTCTGAAACAATTATATAGGATTTACTGTCCTCTTTAGACATTATTAGACGACGTGATTGAAACGGTCAAGTTTTGTAAGAATTTTAACTGTTTTTAATTGTTAAAATTAAACTCCATTCTATTTTAATGGCAGAGATATCTAAAACAACCTAGGTAGTTGTTTAAATTGGAATGCACATACCTTTTCATGTGTGGAATTCTTTTAAGATTGTATGGTAAATAAAATTGAATATTTAATCCACATTTGGAGCTGGATCCGTTTGGTGCGTGATTACTAATTAAGGAGATACGTTTCTTTCAAACTGATAAAGTGACTCTGCCAGCAGAAATCCATTCGCATCGAAGTCTACACATTAAGAGAGTCAGCAGAGAAAAAAAGAAGGGGAAGGGGTGATGTGTACGCAGAGCATTGTCTATAGTGAGGTTTGTGCAAACTTAGAAGTGTCGCAGACACTACTACAACGAGGCAGTGAGTAAGGAGGGGTGGGACCATTACTGATCACTCACTAACAATTAAGAAAATTAATGACATAGCAAGCACAATTTAAATATGTCCTTTGTATCCTTTACCCCACTTGTATCGTAAGCTCTTCAGGGCAGGGATCTCTTTGCTAATACTGTACGTCAAGGACACTCACTTATTTATATATAGAATTCTACCTATGAAATTTAATTTATGTAATTTAACTTGTCTGTAATTGACACTTATCCCTGTCTGTATCCTCTGTATTTAAAGTACAGGGCTGCGTACATTAAAGGGTGAACCTGCCCTTTTACAACTTAAAAACAAACGTTTGGCCATTTAAGGGCAATGTCCACCCTTCTCAAAAAACATTTTTTTATATGTGTCGGGCCTTCCTCCCCCCGCCCGCAACCGCCTTTTTTTAGGCCAGAAACCCCTAATCTTTACTTACCTTCCCACTATCCTCTGCCGCACTGCCGCCTTCTGCTAGCCTGACACGCAAGCAGGGGCTGGACCAGCATCTCGTCATGGGGGAGTTTCTGGCCATAATAATAATGCAGTTTTTATATAAAAAGGGTTTTTATACTAGGGGGAGGGAGACCAAAATGGGAGGGGAGGGGATCACGCACATGGCAAAATTGGGGGGAGAGACAGGAGGCCAGTCCTATATGGACTCTGCTCTCCTCCTGGTGGCCGATTTTTTTTGTCTTTGGGGGGGGGGGGGGGACTACAGGGGAACCATTTGGACAGGATTTAAGGTAAGGATTTTCCGGCCTACCAGAGTGGGCCCCGTAGTGGGGGGGAATTATGATTTGGGGGTGGACATGCCCTATTAACACGAGAGAACCTTAATCCAATACCACGAAGATCAGTTTGCGTGAAGATCTACAATAGAAAACAGTGATTTCCTCCATATTAATATTTTTGTACTGGTCACAGTAAATTAAATTTATTGGTAGCACCATCACTTCCAACTGGCTGAATAAGGGATCTGGAACCTGTGGGGATGTTCTGCTCCAAACATCATAGACACTCTTCATTCCCGTAGCCAGCATGGGGGTGGAATGACATTCCCGGAGAACATTTTGTCCTTCCGTAAATACAGTTTTGCATATTGCATGGTTTGGAATCTACGAATGCTGCGTATTTCTGCCAATGCGCTACTGACTTGTGCCCATTGAGACTACCCATACCTGTGGTTATGATCATGGACTCCCATGAACTGGCGACATTTGCAAAGGAAAATGGTGAGGACACGACATTCTTTTAAGTTTCCAATGTCTTATCTGCAGCACAAACATAACTGGTCCTTTATTATATTTCTAAATTGATTTTGCCACAAAAATGATCGCACTCTTAAGCGATCACTGTGGTTAGTCCATTAGCGTGTGAAATAGAGGAACATCAGAAACAGGTCAGCAACGTGGCTCAGTGGTTAGCACTGATTGCCTTGCCGCGCTGAGGTCCTGGTTCGATTTCGATGGACAACAATCTGTAAGGAGTTGTGTATTTCTCCCCTTGCTTTGCGTGGGGTTCCTCCGGGCACCTGGTTTCCCCCACACTAATTGTAAAGCACTACGGAAATGTAGCTCTATATACGAAAATAAATACATACCATACAAATACAAACCGTCAAAAAGCGTTGTCCTGAGAAATCAGAAATCGCCATTTTAAATGCCGAAAAATATACCCATATCATTACAAACACGTCCACAATGTTGACACCTTTCAAACCGAGCACCACTGAATTAGGCATATATATTGCCGCTATGTGTTTTTTTGTCACCCTTGGCCTGAACTTTTAAACATTATACTATTTTTGACATTTTTTATAATATGATTTTTGTGTATGGTGATATTCGAAGATGGGACCACATTTACCACCCTTAAAGAATTTTATTAATGATGAAAACAATGGCACATTTTGTATAAACCACAAAGTACACAATTCTACCTTCCATGCTTAACGCATTGTTCTTTTTCTCTAGTCGTCGATCGCCATCTTCTGGTCCAATTTTGTGTATTACCACCATCCTTATACAACATAAATACCTTCCTACTAGATATCATTTTTACCACCAAGCTTTGTAATAGGCCGCCCAGGGGTTAAAATCAAATATAAGATAAATCCGTCTGATAGATCTACAGTCCCTATTGAACCCAACATGTCTGAATTTCAGACCACCAAATTTTAGCCTAAAATCATCTGATCACAGATCACAATTGTAATTCATCCTGATTGATCAAAACCTCTGTCCCGGGACGGCAAGCACCCAGATATATGGCTGTACTTCCTGTAATAATTAAAATGCTATTTTTTTGTTTTTTTTTTTTTTTTTTTGCCCTTGCCGTATACACGATACTAATTTTGTCTGCCTATTAAAGGGTGAGGGGTGCAAGCCTACTAATGTTTAAATGCCTTTAACCAGCAGAGAGTATTAAGATTAAAGGGAGATAAAGGGAAGTATACTAATTCCCATGTACAACATTATCCAATTTTCTAGCTGTACTATCACCCGTGAGTCTAAAGGTTCGATATGTTACGAACAAAAATGTTTCGGCCCGTGTGTAGGTCACTTTAAAATCGTCCAAAATGGACGTCGGTCGGGGATCATTGCCCGAACCCGTTTTCGGGCGCTGCCACCACAACGGCCGATTATTCGGTTGAACTTTCATTCGTAACACGTGCATCATGGCAGCAAACGTTAACTCCGCTGTGCTGCCACGCTGAATCACCACATAAATAAAGAATTCATCCAGACACACAGGACGAAAGTTCCAAGAGCTGGGATGATGCTAGAATTAGATGCTAATGCAGTTAAATTGTACAGCATGTTTGCATACTATAGTCATGGGTGGTGCAATTTTTTGTCACTTCTTACTAGAAAATATATTACACTATAATGTAAATATAGGCATTGTACTGTAATAGATAAATAATTCACTATAATGTAAATAATAGGCATTGTACTGTAAATAGAATAAATTATTCCCTATAATGTGAATATCGCAGTTGTACTGTAAATAAAAAATAAATATTTACACTATAATGTAAATATAGGCATTGTACTGTATATAAATAATTATATTACACTATAATGTAAATATAGGCATTGTACTTATATAATAAATATATTCACTATCAATGTAAATAGGGCATTGTACTTCATATAAGAAATATATTACCCATAATGTGAATATAAGACATTGGTACTGTAAATATAATAATATTGCCACTATACTGTAAATATAGGCATTGTACTGTAATATTAATCTCTACACTCTAAGGTGAATATAGACATTGTAACTGTATCTAATAAATATATTACAACTATAATGTGGAAATAGACATTGTACTGAATATAATAAATATATGACACTTAATGTAAATATAGACATTGTACTGTAATATACTAACAGGGTTATCATACATGTTCTATTGTTTAAAAATGTGCTAATTTTGCCCCAACCAATCAGGTGTTAGCTTTCAATGTGAATAAGATCTGAAATTTTTTTAAAATTATCACCATTTTAAACGATAAGAACTTTTATGAATCTCCCTGAAAAAACTTACACTATAGATGTCAATATAGGCATTGTACGGTTAATATAATAATTATTACACTATAATGTACATATGGCATTGTACTGTAATATACGAACTATTATTACACTATAATGTAAGTATAGGCTTGTACTGTCATATACGAATTATTATACTATCAATGTATGTATAGGCATTGTACTGTAATATAATAAATATATATTACACTATATGTAAGTATATTCATGTCACTGTACATAATTAATATATTACACTATAAATTTAAATATAGACAATTGTAACTGGAACATAATAAATATATTTACACTTTCATGTGACTATTAGACATTATAACTGTAACACAATATTTTTATACTATAATAAAAAAAACAATAAAATGCACTGTACCCACTAAATATATTCCTATAATGTAATATAGACATTGTAACTATAACTTAATAAATATATTACACTATAATGTAATATAGACATTGTACTGTAACATAATAAATATATTCACTATAATCTAAATATAGACATTGTACGGGGTACACCTAATATATTATACTATAATGTGAATAAATAGACCATTGTACTGTAACTTATATATTATACTATAATAAAGGGCCACTTCTACCATTAGGCATAGGGGGAACGAGTGGACGTTGTCTCAGGCAGCAACACCGTACTGAAGAAGAAATGCAGCAGACCAGCAGTGGTGGGGAAAAAACATGTTTTTTTTCCTTGCACGGTCCAAGTAAAAAAAATGTTCCCTAGTAACAGATATGATGTTCTTAAAATCAATTTTATATGGTTAGGTTAGCTTAGTTATTAGGCAAGGTTAGACTACTTGTGTTAGTTAGGGCCCTGCTAAAGAGTCTAACCTTGACATGTCTTGACAAATCTTTTGGCTAAACTCTTTTTAGTCAAAATTTCCCGCCTGAAATAATCATGGGCGGCAATTCAAAAGTTTAAAGGTATGTCCACCCTAAAATTTATTTTTTATATCCTGCTCCCCCCCCATTTTTGCAAGCAGAAGACGGGGCGCACGGAGGAAAGAGGAGAGGTAGTAAGAGTTTTTGGGGCTTTCTGAATATCAAAAATACCCGTTTGGGTCTGGGGACAGGGGGAGCATGATATTAAAGGGGATTTTACACTAGGGGGAGGATAGTAGAACGGAGGGATAGGGAGGGGGGGAGAAGGGCTGCAGTACGCTGGCAGAATTCGCCTCGAGCGCCGGGTAGCAGGCAGAGCCCGATATGGACTCTGCTAGCCTCTGGTCGTCAGTTTTTTGGGAACTTTGGGGGGGGACTACAGGAGAACAGATGGAGCTGGGATGTGCGGTAAGGATTACACTACACTTACATGGTGGGCCAGTAGTGTGGGGGAATTAAGTTTTAAGGGGTGACCCTGCCCTTTAAAATCTGGCATCACGACCACAAGAAGTGCCCCTGACTATAATGTGAATTACCTGTACATATAAATCCTTATAGTATAATATATATAATCTAGCGGTATCTGTTGGTATTCAATTAGATCAACTGGGCTTGAAGTTTAGTTCTTGACTTTCTCATTCAGAATTCAGAGGTTTACAGAACACCAACACCACGATCTGTATTTGATTGTTTGACTCCCCCACCCTTATATCACAAGCTGGGTGTCATCGAACCGGCAACACGAGCTGAGACTGCTCCCACTAGCCCATGCTAAGCTAAAAAATGAAACATCTCAGAGGAGCCCTTAAACTTGTGAATATCAAGACTTGGGCCTTTGTCAAAAGAAGTAGAAGGAAAGAAAAGAACACGAATAACCAACAGTGAAGGGGAAAAGCAAGACAGGAGGAATAACAATGGTCATCCCATATTTAGCAGGTTGTATTCAATTAGATCAACTGGACTTGAAATGTAGTTCTTGAAGACGTTTCGCTAGTCATCCGACTGGCTTTCTCAATTCAGAATGACTTGTACAAGAATCTGTGGCAACTATGTACCCTGGAAAATCCCAATACAACAGATATACCATGACCTGGATGAATGAGAACCTTCACAAGCTTACCTTTCTAAAATTCGAAAATATTGAAAAATTACTGGTATTAATACATATAGCTCCTGTTCAACCAGAGGTCCTTTTGATGGAGTCAGGAAGTATAAATCAGTTGACTTCTCAATTTCTAATCTCACCATTTCTAATTCTCACATCTGTCTAATGCCAAAACTGCCCCCTCCTTCCCTGTCAAACTAACTTGTAAAAACACTGAAAATAAATCCATAGTGAACACCAGGGATCCCCAGAAACTTCTAAGCAACAATCAAACAAATGTACCTCGTTTTTCTTGGAGGTCTCTTTAGACTCGAAAATCCAAGATAGTGCCACATTGTCTCCTCATTGTCTCCTTGTTGTCTCCTCGTTGTCTCCCTCGTTGTCTCCTCATTGTCTCCTTGTTGTCTCCTCGTTGTCTCCCTCGTTGTCTCCTGGTTGTCTCCTCGTTGTCTCCTCCTTGTCTCCTGGTTGTCTCCTCGTTATCTCCTCCTTGTCTCCTGGTTGTCTCCTTGTTATCTCCTCGTTGTCTCCTGGTTGTCTCCTCCTTGTCTCCTTGTTATCTCCTCCTTGTCTCCTGGTTTACTCCTACTTGTCTCCTCGTTATCTCCTGGTTGTCTCCTCCTTGTCTCCTGGTTGTCTCCTCCTTGTCTCCTCAGGACTCTGCTGGAAATCCACAAAACAATCCACAAATGACTCCTGCAAAAGATAAATACCATGAGATACCTACATTTACAGACAACAGAGATAATACAACTTCCAATCCCTTTGAAATTCTAAAAGACTGGATGGAATTCCCAGGCTCAAAGTCATCCAAACAATGTTCCTAATGTACATCCTATTCCTTTGATTGCTTTAATACCTTTCCCAATTATGAAGATACCATCAAAACATAAGGAACTCTAAAGCTGGGTACACACAGTACAGGTGTTTGACAGTTGATCTGTAAAATCCTGTCTGTCATTTTTCAAAGATCAGGATACACACAGTCCCGAGCGTTCTCTCTATACACATCATATACACAGCATATACACATCATATACACAACATATACACAGCATATACACATCATATACACAGAATATACATATCATATACACATATACACAGCAAATACACATCATATACACACATATACACATCATATACACAGCATAAACTTATCGTATACACATCATATACACAGCATATACACATCATATACACATCATATACACACCATATACACACCATATACACAGCATATACGCATCATAAACGCATCATATACACAGCATATACACAGCATATACACATCATATATACAGCATAAACTTATCATATACACATCATATACACAGCATATGCACATCATATACACATCATATACACATCATATACACAGCATATACACATCATATACACACCATATACACAGCATATACACATCATATACACATCATAAACGCATCATATACGCATCATATACACACCATATACACAGCATATACACAGCATATACACATCATATACACATCATATACACATCATATACACACCATATACACATCATATACACAGCATATACACAGCATATACACATCATATACACAGCATATACACAGCATATATACATCATATACACACCATATAGACATCATATACACATCATATACACACCATATACACATCATATACACACCATATACACACCATATACACACCACATACACAGCATAGGGAGAACGCTCGGGACTGTGAGTTTCCCTCGGCCAGTATATCCTACCTCCCTACTGTTATATCCAGACTGAAAAACCTTTATATTTCCCTATATTAACATCCATAGACTACCTGTCAGATTATACCCTTACCTCCCTACTGTTATGCCTAGGACTGAAAACCTTTATATTCCCCATTTAATATCCAGACTACATGTCCAGTTATACCTTACCTCACTGTTATACCTAGGACTGAACCCCTTTAGATATCCCCCATATTACCATGTTTTCCTTATTTTGTTGGCATGTCAACATTAACTTGATCCTACCTTGATAGATTAGATTGATTCATAGATAATAAAGAGTTTTAGGTAAGGATGAATATGATCGATACACGATATATAGATAATAGATAGAGTTGATAAATGGGATAATACGAAAGATTATATAATAGATAAGAGATGTAAAATAGTCCTATAGCATAGGTAGATTATAGATAGACAAAGGTAGATAGATAGATAGATAGGACCAAATAGATTGTTAGAGAGCATTTATTAAGCCCCCATGCACGGGGATTAACATTTTAAATAATCCGAAAAATTTATTGGATCTATAAAATCTTTAAACCTTTTGTTTGTTTTCCAATCGACCTCTCGACCCACTTCAGTCCCGTGTCTCAGCAGATTTCTATGGAAATTTGAGGAATGGATCGGAGGCTTAAACTGGGAGGCTTTAAAAGCTCTTCCAATCAGATTTCCGATCACTGCACTCAATCGGAAGAACATTTGCCCGTTATGGCCATTAATGTCATATAACAAACATTTTTTTAAGGGTAACTGTGACCTCCATGCAAGTGTCCTCTTGTATATTGAGATTGGTAAAATGGGGACAGACCTCAGCTTTGGTGATTAAGTTTATTTTGTATCCCAGCCACCTCCTGACATCATTTTTCATATTGGCTTTTGAGATGGTTGCAGGACCATTAACTGGAAGGTTGCTTGTGAAGGTTCTCATTCATCCAGGTCATGTATATCGTTGTATTCAATTAGATCAACCCGGACTGAAGTTAACGTCTTCAAGAACTTAAACTTCAAGTCCGGTTGATCTAATGAATACAACAGATATAATTGGGGAAGGTTGAAAACATTATAATGCCATGCCAATAATTGAGTGTCATGAAGAAAAATATAATGTAAACGTATAAACAAAATAACCCCCTGGCTGTTGTGGCTTTTACAATGTCCATCAAGTCCCTTCAGAAAGGAATTCACAGGTCTACAGTAGCTTAGGGCTCTATATTGGACATCACGAAGGTCAATGGAATCCTGTGATTAGTACGGTAATGTTTTTCTTGAGTAAAACATGACAGATGTGGCCCATATAAGCAGCCTATAGAGTAGATGGGTAAAGCACACACCAATCTATAACAATACACATTTAAACCCAGCTCCATTGCATGCTTGTGGCCCATCCCCAACCTGATGGTTGAAAATCGAGATGTTAGGGGAATATAGTCTAAAGCCAACTTGAGCTGACTTACCACCCATGGTGTTTTTTTTCATTCTCCCTTGAAGTTTAATGACAAAGAACAATGAATACTTACCTTAAAACTTCCCACCGTGTTGGGAACCATTGCCCTGTTCAGTTGGTGGATATGCGATCATGGATACTTAGCACTGAATGTGGAGATCTCTTTGGGAAGCTGTGGGTTGTTGCTACTGACTACATTCCCTTGAGTGGGGGATTGTCTGCTGAACAAGCAAAGCATGAAATTTCATTGGAGGCATCTCCCCAGCAGTAGGTAGTAATAATAAAGAAATAAAAGAATGATTTACTGTAACATTGGGTAAACAGTGATTACTTTCAGAATGTGCCGGAGATTTAGAACAGGCAACTGCTTCTTCCTATCAGCCCTAGATACACACAGCAGAAATTCGCAATTTGTAACCACCTGGTAGAATTACTGCAGTAGAATCTCATCCTCTGGGGAAACTGAGCAGTGAATATTAGCAGCCTTGTGCTCAGGGATAGTAAGTGTATCTCACCTCTGAACAGTACATTAACCCCTTTAATTACTCAGTTCTGTCATGTGTTTAAAGGGAATGGTGACATAATAGGGGTGGAGTGACAAATCAAAGCTATGGAATATTTTGAAATTCTATAGTGACAACCATTCTCATGAAATGTTACTAGTCTCTGATGGTTTATGCTACAATACACATTAGTTTACCCACCACAGCAGTGCAAGTTCTTGGTTCTTCAAGGGCTTCACAACGAAGAACCCAACATTCTGGAGTTCTTTCATTCTCCAGCCATAATAAAGATGAGGAAAGGCTGGATTGGTCCTATGCTTGTTTATCTACCAATACCCTCAGTTTAAAGACACGGTATACATGCACCAGTGGATTTAAATTAAAGACGTGAACTGCTATCATTTAATCTGTAAGATTCTGTCATTTTGATAAAAATATAGGCAATTGTTGGGAGTAAATGATAAGATGGTCTGTGGTGTGGTTGGAAGGCTTCGTTCAACTTTATGGTTATTAAGGGTTTACTTAAATTCCTGTTTTGTAATGTCTGCACTTTTACGGACACATTGATTATCAACGGGGTTCTAGAATGACATTGTTAAACACTTCCCCAAAACAACAGACAAGTCTATTTAAAGGACCAGAGGCAGGTAGGTAGATTGATTGGTCTTACCCCATATTGTTTTTTAAAGGAGCTACAGCATATATGTTTAATATGCCAGGTTAGGTCCTGGGCTTTCCTGTATTAAGATGTGCTGAAGCACTAAGAAGCCTGGCAGAGGTAGTTTTTCTTTCCATGCTGCCACTCTTAATTAAGAATATATTGGGAGGTAGAAAGTACCAAATCAGATAATTATTGAACAATCTTAATTTTGTAGGGACATTAGTATTAAATATGTTTCTTTACATAGCGTGTTTTAGGGATACATCTTAGCCCTTTACCGGATCACATCTTTCCCCATAGAAGGCCTAGTGAACTCAGATACTACGAATATTATGATGGACACAAAACCCGAACTTGAACCCGAGTTCGAAACTGAACTTCATGAATTTGGACGAACCTCGAACTATTCAAACTAGTTCGGATCAAAACTAGTTTGTTTTTGGACTGGAATGAATATTCAGATAATCCTGACCTGGATGATGAATATTACAGATATACCTTGACCTGGATGAATGAATATTACAGATATACGTGACCTGATGAATGAATATACAGATATACATGGCCTGGATGATGAATATTACAGATATACCATGACCTGGATGGATGAATATTACAGATATATCATGACCTGGATGAATGAATATTACAGATATACCGTGACCTGGATGAATGAATATTACAGATATACCATGACCTGGATGAATGAATATAACAGATATACCATGACCTGGATGAATGAATATTACAGATATACCATGACCTGGATGGATGAATATTACAGATATACCATGACCTGGATGGATGAATATTACAGATATACCGTGATGAACTGGATGAGAAATATTACAGATAATCCATGACCTGGATGAATGAATATTACAGATATCCCATGACCTGGATGAATGAATATTACAGATATACCATGACCTGGATGGATTAATATACAGATATACTATGACCTGGAATGAGATATACAGATATACCAGTGACCTGGATGATGAATATTACAGATATACCGGTGACCTGGATAAATGAATATTACAGATATACCATGACCCTGGATGAGATTATTACAGATATACCATGACCTGGATGGATGAATATTACAGATATACCATGACCTGGATGATGAATATTACAGATATACCATGACCTGGATGGATGATAATACAGATATACCATGACCTGAGATGAATGAATATATTACAGATATACTGACCCTGGATGAATGAATTTACATATACATGCCAGGGATGGATAATATTACAGATATACCATGACCTGGATGATGAAATATTACAGATATACCATGACCTGGATGAGATAACTATGACAGATATACATGACCTGGATGAATGAAATATTACAGATAACCGTACGGATGAGAATATACAGATATACCTGACCTGGATGATTAATATTACAGATATACCTGACCTGGATGAATGAATATTACAGATCCAGACCTGGATGGATATTACAGATATATACCGTGATGATGGATGAATATTACAGATATACCATGACCTGGATGAATAATATTACAGATATACCATGACCTGGAGATGAATATTACAGATATACCATGACCTGGATGGATGAATATTACAGATATACCATACCTGGATGAATGAATATTACAGATATACCGTGACCGGATGGATGAATAATTACAGATTACCATGACCTGGATGGATGAATATTAATATACCATGACCTGGAAAATGGATATTACAGATATACCATGACCTGGATGGATGAATATTACAGATATAACCATGACTGGATGATGAATATTCAGATATACCAGACCCATGGATGAAGAATATTGACAGAAATATACCATGACCTGGATGGATGAATATTACAGATATAACCCATGACCTGGATGGATGAATATTACAGATATACCATGACCTGGATGAATGAATATTACAGATATACCTGACCTGGATGAAGGAATATTACCGATATACCATGACCTGGATGAATGAATATTACAGATATACCGGACCTGGATGGATGAATATTACAGATATACCATGATCCTGGATGGATGATATTACAGATATACCGTGACCTCTGATGGATGAATATTACGATATACCATGACCTGGATGAATGAATATTCACAGATATACCATGATACAATGATGAATGAATATTACCGATATACCGTGACCTGGATGGATGAATATTACAGATATACCATGACCTGGATGAATGAATATTACAGATATAACCATGACCTGGATGAATGAATATTACAGATATACCATGACTGGATGGATGAATATTACAGATATACCATGACCTGGATGAATGAAGATTACAGATATACCATGACCGGGAAAAATGGAATGATATTACAGATATCCATGACCTGGATGAATATATTACGATATACTCGTGCCCTGGATGAATATATTAACAGATATACCTGACCTGGATGAATGAATATTACCGATATAACCATATCTGGATGAATGAATATTACAGATATAACCATACCTGATGAATGAATATTACAGATATACCATGTACCTGGATGGATGAATATTACAGATATACCATGACCTGGATGAATGAATATACAGATTACCATGACCTGGATGATGAATATTACAGATATACCATGACCTGGATGAGAATATTACGATATACCTTGACCTGGATGAATGAATATTACAGATTAACCGAGACCTGGATGATGACAATATCAGATTACTGACTGGATGAATGAATATCAGATATAATCCGATGATTCATGACTGAGAATGAGATGACTCGTATACACACTCTTATTACATAATGTGAGCCATTGGGGATCTAGAAGAATCCCAGTACATTTTGTAATACACATGAATAAAAGCTACTGGGGTTTACTAGGGGTGGACGATTCACAAAACCTTTCTTTACCCAGAGCTGCTATCCCTATGTGCAGCTTCCTGTGCTTGCTTATTATCAATATGACTCTCGGTAATAAAGTATTTAGCAAAAATCTAAGACCACCTCTCTTTGTTCTTAGATTATCGTATACCTTTGTTATAGTGGCGCTATAACAAGAAGTTAGCTCGGCTTTACCAACAGTTTTGTACCGGCTTATATACAACATAGAGACCATACATACACACATGACATGCTGTGCATACACACATTGACACACTCAACATACAAGCACATGATATTCACAAATATGCTTACACACAATACAAAGATGCACAAACACTTTGATGGGCTTAAAATAACAAACACAGACACACATTGATGCCCTTGCATTCAAACACAAGATGTACACACACTGATCACTTGCATACATACCAGATTACACACACTGCTGCAATTGCATACACGATGATGCATGCACACACTGATCCTTGCATACAACACAGAATGTACACACACTGCCACACTTGCATCCAAACACAGAGATTACACACAGACGACTTGTTACAAACCAGAAATGTACACCACTGCCACACTTCAACACACGAGATACACACACTGACGCACTTGTATACAAACACAGAATGTACACACACTGACACACTTTCATACAAACAGAGATGTACACACACTGCACAAGCACTTGCATACAACACAGAGATGTACCACCTACCACCCTTGTCATACCAAACAGAGATTGTACACACACTGCCACACTGGCATACAAACACAGAGATGTACACACACTACACACTGCATACAAACAGAGATGTACAACACACTGACCACTTGCATACAAACACAGAGATGTACACACACTGACACACTGGCATAAAAAAACAGAGATGTACACACAGCTGCTGCACTTGCATACAAACACACAGCAGATGATACACACACTGCTCACCTTGCACTACAAACACAGAGTACACACCTGCTGCACTTGCATACAAACACAGAGATTACACACACTGCTCACTTGCATACAAACACAGGATGTACACACACTGCTGCACTTGCTACAAACACGAGATGTACACACACTGCTGCACTTGCATACAAACACGAGATTTACCATCACTGCTGCACTGCATACAAACACAGAGATGACCACACACTGCTGCCTTGCATACAACACAGAGATGTACACAAGTGCACTTGCTACATACACATAGATGTACACACACTGCTGCACTTGCAACAACACAGAGATGTACACACACGCTGCACTGCATACATACACAGATAGTAACACCACGTGCCTGCATACAACACAGAGATGTACACACACTGCTGCACTTGCAATACATACACAGAGTGTACACACACTGCTGCACTTGCATACAAACACAGAGATTACACACCTGCTGCACTTGCATACAAACATCAGAGATGTACACCATTCTGCACTTGAACTGACACACACTGCTGATGCATACCACCAGAGATGTACCACACTGCTGCACTTGCATACAACACAGAGTGTACCACACTGCTGCACTGGGCTCATACCAAGGTTACACCACCCCACTTGCACTATACCTATCTCGTAACTACGCCCGCACTACATATTGATCATCCCACTCTCTGTGTGTTGCTATTTATTATGACCGCCCCTCCTACCTCACGGTTCTAGATGATTTTTAGGCTAATCATTATATGAAATAAATAGAGTGAAATAAAGACTGCCCACCCTAACGAGCAAAACAAGACAGTTAACCTTCCATGGTCCCTACAATTTTCACACACGGAGTGAGGAGTGGGGGAAGGTTAAGTGAGGGTTCTCCATTTGGTGAAATAGGATTTACTCTCTGTGCAGTAACAATCACCGCCCTTATTTCGTCATACCACTGTCTGTGTGCAGTTCCATCCCTGATCACACTTGTGTCTGCACATCCGTTCAATGTGAGTGCTCCCTCCCCTCCTCCCCCCACCTCCTCCTCCATCCTCCTCTCGGTATCTCAGACAGCCAGACAAGCACATGGAAGAACCGATGCAATGCAATGATCAATGATGGTGAAGCACAAGGTTCCTAAGCCCCCACCCATTCAAAGCCTTTCTTTATCTGCTTGTCATACTGAAGAGCAACTGATCCCATCACACATGAGGATAAGGGGGGTATCTCGTGGACCAGTCCTGAAAAGGAAAGACAGGTTGTGCAATGAAGCATCTTTTGACTTTGCAAGAGGGAAGGAGGCTACGGAACCAGAGATGGACCCTTCTCATCACCAGAAGAGATGTTCACATCCCCCAGTGATTGGGTCTTCTAATCTAACACTGTGACACCCTGTTTATAGCAACAAGCAATGGATCAATGGGTCAGCACAAAAACATGCATCAATGCAATCCATTCGGGGAGGTGGCATCGATGCCTGAAATAGAATGGGCCACTTCCCTGACCGAGATTGGGATTCAGTGCAAGCTGAGGCAGGGCTGATGTGTGGAAGGGCATTCCGCTACTATGACTACACGGTGGCGCCTTCACCTGATGGCTTGTAATTACAGACCATGGCACTGGGCTCCCCAGGCTTCCCCCAGACTCACCTTCGGGACATGTGACATGGGGCTGAAGAGCAGACACTCAATGCCAAGAGGAGAGAAAGCTGGTCTGGTTGGGGATGGAGAGAAGCTTCCCTTGAGCCGGGGTAATAAGGATGGGACTGCTGCTGGGGACCTGAAAAGGAATGCCAAAGGAACCCTCAGGAATTGTCCTTAGCTAAAACCCCTCGAGCTGTAGCAGACTGTCAAAAGGAACAATCCAAGTAAGAGATCCACAACTTAATATACGATGCCTTGGATAGACCAGGTGGATGCTCTACCGCTTTTGTGTGAGTACAAGCTTGGAAGTTTTTTGTATCCCATACATATTATATATATATCAACACATATTAGTATGGATATTATCTGGTATTGGCCTTCATATTGCGATGTTGCTGATGTGTTTGACATGGGGGAGCTTTTGAAACGATGGGTTGTTTCATTCAAACTTGATGGTCGACGTGTATAACGTTGGCAGTTTGTGTAGAGATTAGTATCAGATTAGAGTTTATTAGCGAGCTCATTGGGAGAATGTAGGTGTTTGGCAATGGGCAGGAAAAGTTTGTTCACAGTTAAGTTCATATGCTTATCATTTTTGCTTTCATTTAAGCAGCTCTGCAGGCTACAGTAGAGTCAGCACAGCATATACTGCACATACTGACTTTCTATGCATTTCCGTACACTGACAAATAAAAAATACAAGTCAATACATTGTGATGAGAAGAAATTTGCTGGCACAATATAGAGAATAATGCATCCGTGACATGGATGCATCATTGTGCCATAATAGACCCCATCTTGGTTTGACCATGAAAACACTTTTATCGACCTCAACTTTTCTTTTACTAAATAGGCTTGTTCACAGAAGCAGCTTTTGTTGACCTTGCACAGATTAAATAAACGAATCACTAATTCAATAAATCTGTTTAGAGATAGCGGCTGTCATAAGTATGTCCTGGAACACACGTGAACCAAACAGGCATACAGATAAATGTTAGGGGTTAGTAAATTCAAGTATGAACAAAGCCACACAAATGTGCAAACTTTTATTTTGTTTACATATTTGTATCTGTTGTATTCAATTAGATCAACTGGACTTGAATGTAGTTCTTGAAGACGTATCGCTAGTTCCATCCGACTGGCTTTCCTCAATTCAGACTGACTGTACAAGAATCTGTGGCAACTTATGTACCCTGGAAAATCCCAATTAGCATATCACAGCCCGGTGTTAAGGGTGTGATTAGATATGGCTAAGAGGTGTTATAGGAACGCCCAGAGTAAGGTGTTATAAAACAGCATTGTACATGGCAACAGTTGGTGTCGCACCCCCCACCTCTATTTAGGCTTGTTTCTTTTTTTCACATAAATGGCCTCCTTAACACCTCTCTTGAACCAGTCACGTTTCCTTCGCCAGTAGTTAACATTACAATCTTCAAACACTGTTTTAACAACTTACTCTGGGCGTTCCTAGTAACACCTCTTAGCCACTATCCAATCCCGCCTAACTACCACCTGGCTGTGATATGCAATTGGAATTTTCCAAGGGTACATAATTGCCCACAGATTCTTGTACAAGTCATTCTGAATTGAGAAAGCCAGTCGGATGACTAGCGAAACGTCTTCAAGAACTACATTTCAAGTCCAGTTGATCTAATTGAATACAACAGAATACCATGACCTGGATGAATGAGAACCTTCACAAGCATATTTACATATGTGGTAGACTATAGACAATTACAAGGAAACAGAACTGTAGTTTGAGGCGTTTGAACAAAAAAGGAGATTTTTCGCTGCCAGGGGCGGATCCATTATCTGATGAGTTCAGGTCTTTTAAGTTGTATATATATAGAAAGCCCCATTACGTGAGAAATCTTATACGTTATAATTGTTTATCTAGTCACTTCCTTGCCCTGGGAACATATTATATATGTTATTTAAAGTGTTGGAAGATGTACCCTTCAAGGTATTGTGCCAGGTTCAATGAATCACAAGGGCTAGTGGTGATATGGTACAAATTGTTACCATCTCTATGGTTTTGGTTTGTGTTTTATTAATTTTATAGAACTTAACATGCCTCTAGGGGATATACTATTCAGGGACCTTCACAAGGGTCAACTTGCGCGTCACTAATAAGTTGTAAGTTGGTCCAATCTAGTCCAGTTTTTAACAGATACATTTAATTACACTTTTATAACACTACTTATATTGCTGATTGATTCTGTTTGTTAGGAATTATCAGGGAGATTCAATAACATCTTATCGTTTAAATGGTGCTAATTTTGCCCCAACCAATCAAGATGTTAGCTTTCCAAATGTTAAATAAGATCTGATTGTTGGGGCAAAATTAGCACCATTTTTAAGGATCAAACTTTTATGAATCTCCCTAATGTATTATTTTAAAAATCGATGACTAAGAAAAGAGATACACGTAGAATTCATTTGTTGTAGGGGTTCCCCCAAAGGTCCGCAAAGGTGGAACCCATCTAATCCACTGGTTGCCATTAGTCCCGAAAACCATAATTATATATTAATCTTCACTCTATTCTACGTATCTGAGAGGCTTTCAGCACCACCTCATAAAAATAAATGATGGTTTTGACTTTACTCTAGTTTACTCTGCAGGCCTAAACAATGTGGCTTGGGCTCCAGGCAATAGAAAAACACAACCGGGGAAGTACATAGCCTGGGTTCATATCAAATGTCTTCACGCCGGATAATATGAGCAATCAGAACCGATTTTCGTCAGCTCAGCGCGGTGAAGGTTTGTCCGTTCCTGACAGCTCACCAGAATGACAACAGCTCTAACTGTT
Organism: Hymenochirus boettgeri; assembly: GCA_019447015.1. Classification (NCBI taxonomy): domain Eukaryota; kingdom Metazoa; phylum Chordata; class Amphibia; order Anura; family Pipidae; genus Hymenochirus; species Hymenochirus boettgeri. The sequence continues at coordinate 6,596,587 of CM033475.1, read as the reverse complement.
GAGTCGACTCTATGTATGGAGGGAAATAGATTAATATTTAAAATGGGAAATGATAAAAAGCTCAACTATTGAAATAATAAAGTAATAACCCACCCCCTGTTGTATATTGAAAGTTACCAAGAGTTTGAACAGCTGAAGGCCAATTCTTTTATACAGCCATAAACTCTGATGTGACTTATCCTTATAGCATACAAGCCATGATAACCCATTATCTGGTATCCTTATTAATAGTATGCTTGTGAAGGTTCTCATTCATCCAGATCATGGTATATCTTTAATATTCATTCATCCAGGTCATGGTATATCTGTAATATTCATTCATCCAGGTCATGGTATATCTGTATATTCATTCATCCAGGCATGGTTTATCTGTAATATTCATTCATCCAGGTCATGGTTATATCTGTAATATTCATTCATCCAGTCATGGTATATCTGTAATATTCATGCATCCAGGTCAAGTGGTTATATCTGTAATATTCATTCATCCCGGTCATGGTTTATTCTGTAATATCTTCATCCAGGTCTTGGTATACTGTACTATTCATCCATCCGTCATGGTTATCTGTATAGTCATTCATCCAGGTCATGGTATATCTGTAATATTCATCCATCCAGGTCAGGGTATATCTGTAATATCATCCATCCAGGTCATGGTATATCATATATCATCCATCCAGTCATGTATTCTGTATATTCATCCATCCAGGTCATGGTATATCAGTATATTCATCCATCCAGGTCATGGTATATCTGTTATTCATCCTCCAGGTCATGGTATATCTGTAAATCTTCATCCATCGTTCATGGTATCATCAGTATATTCATCCATCCAGGTCCGTATATCTGTAATATTATACCATCCAGGTCCGGTATTCTGTAATATTCATTTATCCAGTCACGGATATCTGTATATTCATTCATCCCGGTCACGGTATATCTGGAATAATTATTCATCCAGGTCATGGTATATCTATAATATTCATTCATCCAGTAATGGAATATCTGTAATATTCATTTATCCAGGTCATGGTATATCTGTAATATTGCATTCATCCAGGTCATGGTATATCTGTAATATCATCCATCCAGGCATGGCATATCTGTAACTATTCATCCATCCAGGCATGGTATATCTGTAATATTATACATCCAGGTCCATGGTATACCTGTAATATTTCATCCATCCAGTCATGGTATAGTCTGTTAATATTCTCCATCCAGGTCATGGTATATCGTAATATTCATTCATCCAGGTCATGGTCATAACCTGTAATATCATCCACCAGGTCATGGTATATCTGTAATATTTATCTGTTGTAGTTCAATTAGATCACTGGACATGAAATGGTAAGTTCTTGAAGACGTTTCCTAGTCATCCCGATTGGCGTTCTCAATTCAGAATGACTTGTACAAGAATCTGTTGGCAATTATTAGCCCTGGAAAATCCAATTAGCATATCACAGCCAGGTGTATAAGGGGTGATTTAGAGATGTGGCTAAGAGGTGTTATAGGAACGGCCAAGTAGGTTTAAAACACGCTGTACATGAGCAACAGTTGGGTGTCGAACCCCCCCACCTCTATTTAGCTTGTTTCGTTATGTGGTTTCACTATAAAATGGCCTCCTTAACACCTCTCTTGAACCACGTCACGTTCCTTCGCCAGTAGTGAACATTACAATCTTACAAGGTATGTCTTTATCTAAGACAGATACACTGCAGACACTGCGGTCCTGACCCGAGGAATTGGTCTTCTTCTGTGCTGGGCCATACGTTTGATGCAGTTGCGTTTGGTCTCACCTCCACATCAAATCAGAGCATTCTTCACTGCACTGCACTGCATATATGAAGTCGCTGTTTCCTGGTTTAGTATTGGTCTTTCGGGGGATGTAATGCTATTGCTGCCTCGTGTGTTGTTCGGTTTAAAAGCAGACAGTGATACGGATTGTTTTGAAAATGTCTTCTTTAATTTCTCTCGGAGACCCCTGGCTAACATATGGGATGACCAATTTTCCTTTCTCTCTTGCTTTTCCCTTCACTGTGTGCGTATTGTTGTTCTTTTCTTTCCTTCTACTTTTTATCTATTCTGAACAAAGGCCCAGTCTGGTATCCACAAGTTTTTTAAGGGCTCCTCTGAGATGTTTCATTTCTTTTATGCCTTCGCCTCTGTGCTAGTGGGGATTCTCGCTGCTGGTGTTGCAGTAATCATAGAGACCCCCAGGCTTTGGATAAAGGGTGGGTGGGATCAAACATCAAATACTGATCTTTGTGTGTTGGTTTTCTGTAAACCTGCTACTTCCAGTTTACCATTTGTCCTTAACCTTACCAAGCAGCCAAGAAGCCATGTTGTTGTTTTGTACGGTCTTCCCTTGTGAATTTAATGTTTTGGGTCCACCGCATTATGTGTTCTGTGACACCTGTAACTTCCTTCTGTGGGATTTTAACCCAGGTGTCATCAAATATCTGACCAGTGCTGGGGTGGCTATGCCCTTAAGGGTATTAAAGCGCCTGGGTTTCCTACCTCCCCATGTAAAGGTTGGCCACTAATAGGTGAAACTGGAGATCCCTAGCACATCCATGTTTTTGCTATAGACTTGATCCCCTGTATTTGAAAATAGTGGTATTTCAGGGCACAAATCCAACAAGGAAACACACCTGTTCTGGGTTGGAATCAGTTCTGCTGTAAGAGTGCTGTCTTGGCCCGCCGTTTCCTCCCCATGCCAACAGCCTCCTGGTAGGTTACAGGTGCTAAGTAGAGATGTCCACATCCATGGCACACATAGTTTCTTCTCCCCGCGTCGACTTCTTCCAATCTTGTTGGTTGAATCTGCAGCGTTCTGGACTGTGATGCTTAGAACTTCACCAACCAAAGGTCCTCCAAGATAGTTAGCTAGGATATTTTGCCACCTTGTATGTTACAGAGTTGATGCTGCTGACTATAAGGTCTTATGGGCGCCCCTTCCTTATGATCTTTGGGAGTCCATTATGCTGGATGGTGCCTCCACCAGGGTAAGGCGATGTATTAAATTGCTCGGTCAATGGCTTAGAGAAAAAAAGGAAAATAATTCCTTTCGGAGCTGTTGTAGTAATCTAAGACTCTTTTATCTTGTAACGGCTGGTGTGATCCCTTGTTAAAGCTCATATGTGTTTTTAGTTGAGGCCAGGAGCATGGTCCCTTATCATGGTAGTCAGAGGTTGTTGAGTACCACTGTGCATCTTCCTCTTATGCTGCCGGTTATGAATGGTGGCCTATATGGCCATCTTGTCTTGAGGGGTGTTAAGGCCTTCTTCCTTGTAGTCCAGGTTAGATGAGAGGAGTTTAGCATGGCTAAGCTGCCGAGATACCTTTAATGCGAAGTTGTTCTGCCTCACCTCTGTGAGTACCTTTTACTGTTGCTAGAGGTTTCTGTGGCTGCTATATATCACCACCGGGTAGGGCTTTAGTGGTGATGGCAAAATTCAGAGCCCTTACCAAGGGACTGCCTTTCTGGCTGGGTCAGGGTCCGTTAGACAAGTTTCTCACCCATTCTCCGTTGTTTGATTTAAGTGATGCTTCCCTCTTTGTAACCAACGTTAGTTGTTCTCCTCTGGGGCGTGTTCCGGGGATGACAGATAGAGAATTTTTCTGTCTGTTGCCTTTGTTTGCCCTTACAAGTGCGGAGAAAAGCTACTTGGCTTGTTTGGTGAACTCCATCACTCTTTCCCAGATGGACACATGTTAGCTGTGAGGCCAGGCTCTGTTCTGGTGTACTAGTTGTGATTAAAGCATCGACTGTAAAATGTTTCGTTTTTCCCCTCCAAAATGATTAGAAAATGCTTGTGATAGGTATCTCAGTCATCCAGGTTCATGGGTATATCCTGTTGTATCAATTAGATCAACTGGACATGAAATGGAGTTCTGAAGACGTTTCGCTAGTCATCTCGACCTGGCTTTTCTCAATTCAGTAATGACTTAGACAAATGAATCCGAATAGGGCGAAAGCACGCACAATACTCTAACACAAGAAAAGCGACCATCATATATGCAGTGCGGATGAAGAATCTCTGATTTGTATGTGGGGAGACCGACCAAAACAGAAAACTGCATAACACGTATGCCCAGCACCAAGAAAGAGCCAATTCCTCGGTCAGCGGACTCAGCCGGTATCGCTATCTTAAAGGATTAAAGGAAATACCTTTGAAGAGTGTAATGTTAACATACTGGCGAAGAACGTGAGGTTCAAGAGGGGTGTTAAGGGGACCATTTAGGAAAATAAAGAAACCAAGCCTAATAGAGGTGGGGGGGTTCGACACCACTTCGGCCATGTTCAATGCTGTTTTACACCTTAACTCGGGGTTCCTATGAACACCTCTTAGCACACTATCCTAATCACACCCTTAACACCGTGCTGTGATATGATAATTGGGATTTTCCATGGTACATAATTGCCCCAGATTCTTGTACAAGTCAGTCTGAATTGAGGAAAGAGCCAGTCGGATGACTACGAAACGTCTTCAAGAACTACATTTCATAGTCCAGTTTGATACTAATTGGAATACAACAGATATACAATGACCTGGATGAAATGAAAACCTTCACAAAGCATACTGTAATATCATCCATCCAGGTCATGATATCTGTAATAGTCATCCATCCAGGTCATGTAGATTATATCGTACAGTTGGCATCGTAAATATTCACTCATCACAGTGTCATGTATATCTGTTAATTTCATCCCATCAGGTCATGTGTATATCTTTATATCATCCATCCAGGTCCATGGTATATCTGTATATATTATCATCCAGGTCATGGTAATCTTATATTTATTAATCCACAGGTCAGGTATATCTGTAATATTCATTCCATCCAGGTCATGGTATATCTGTAATATTCATCATCCAGTTCATGGTCTGTCTGTAATATTCATTCATCCGGTCATGGTATATCTGATTTTTCTCCGGTATTTTAATCATTGTTAGGACAACGGAACTTGAATTTTAGTTCTTGAAGACGTTTGGCTAGTCATCAGACTGGATCTCTCAATATCAGATATGATCGTACTATTGACTTGTAACTTGCCAAAGATTCTCGTCACAAGTGTCATTTGAATTGAGTAAGGCAGCAGTCGGATGACTAGATTAGGGAAAACGATTAAATCACGACACTAACTTCAAGTCCCAGTTGATCTATCTGATACAATAGATATGTAATTAATAGTACCTAGCTATGCCATTGAGTTGTAAAGGTGGCTTTCCATGACATCAGTTTTTAAAATTCTGCTTTAGTCTATATCATCACGTTACTCTCATTCAAATGTGTATATTGACCTGTATAAGCAAACACACATTTATATGGCCTCTGGAACTCCTTGATGACATTTTATATCCTTTATGGTGAATTATCATATATTCTTTAAAGAGTAGCCGGTACAGATTTCCTAATATAGACCAAATATAAATGATGATATAACTAAGCAAGATTAGTAACTGAAGACATGGGCCTAAGCCCCGATTATAACTTATGACATAGCTAAAACCATAAATACTGATACTTGATGACAAGAGTAAGCTCTGATTATAACTATAGCACATAGTAAGCCACTGATATTAACAGTGAGGACATAGCTAGCAACCGATTAACTGATGACAAGCTAAAGCATGATTAGTAACTGATGACATAGGTACACTGATTATACATTGATGAACATTAATAAACACACTGATTATACGGGTTGACATAAGCGGAGTAGCTGATATATAACTGATGACATAGCTATGGTGAGCAATACATGGAATATTCATGGCCCCTTGCATGGTAGACTGTTTTACAATCTTACAGTATACTTATCATGTATATTCTTATAAGCTGTGATGTCACAGATTCAATGTATATACATTGACTGTTCCACAATGTGCTGTGTGTACAGTGTTTACATTTTTTCTCTGCATCAAAAATGTGGTTTCATTTAAATGAGAAGAAACTATTTGTCGCAGCAATAGAAACATAGCTTAAAAATGGGAAACATTGTGATTACGCACTTTAAAAGATTGGAAGCATGTGAAGACTCTTGATGCAATACGGGAGAACAAAAAAAAACAACAGTATACGTGTTCGTCAGACGGAGTGCTCTGACTATGTGATAGTTCTGTCGAGATGGAGCTGCTTAGATACAGATTATTACAGGCTGGAAATCTGAGAAACACTGGTGATAGACCAACCGTTTCTAATAGTTGTGGCCTGGATGGTTTTACCAGCTCATTACCGTCACCGTATGGAAACCTTTAGGGGAAGAGAATGGAGATATGAGATAACTTGTGTAATAGCATTTATCCAGGGTTACAACTGAACGTATTGGGGGAGGAAGGACATCATATCTGATTTTTTACTATTACGTGATTCATCCACGGTGGTCACGAATAAAATAAAGGAGATTCAATAAAAAGTTCTTATCGTTTAAAATGTGCTAATTTTGCCCCATCCACCAATCAGATCTATTTTAACATTTGAAAACTAACAAAAATCTGATTGGATTGGGGCAAAAATTAGCACCCATTTTAACGATAAGAACATTTATTGAATTAAGACTCTACTGAAAACTACAGTCATATAGGGGGGAGGGAATTACGGGAACCCTGATTCACTAAAACCCCCAATGTAAAGTGATGTTGACAGGTTTAGTGTGTCTTAAGTAGACCTTTCAGCTGTATTAAAGTCCACAAAAGTTGATTATAATTTACAGGAACTCCCATGTTGTTAATTTAAGCTAACGGTACTGGTATGTACCGCACTGTGTAATATTAATCCCCCTGCTAAAGTAACATTCCTTGTTTGCAGAAACTCATCCAGCTTTTTTTTAAAAAAGTTCTTTTTACCAAAACCTCCAAACACTTCAAGCCTGGCATGCATTTCGATACTATGGTGAGGGAAAAGTATTTTATATTACAAAAATGATAAATGTACTATTACAGCACCCAATATGTTTCCATTCTTTATAGCAGACAGTTTACAGAGGGTTTTACAGGAGAGTCGCCACATTCTAAGCTCTACGGTGCAGGGATGTCTTTCCTCATGTTACATGTTTCAAGCACTTGTATATTTCATGATGCTCATACTTATATATAGTAAGTCCAACCCATCTAGCAATATCCTCATTTCCTGCCTAACCCACCATATTTATGAAGGGGAAAAAAATGAACCTGCCATTACAACGTCCACTGGAAGACAGTTCCATAGCTTTACCGTTCTCACAGTGAAAAACCCTTTCCGAGCTTGAAGCCTAAACTTTTTTTCTTCACTTTTATCTTAAGGGATATCCAGATGTCCTTTGACATGCTCTATTGGTGAACAATGCACCAGATAGTTTATTGTATGGCCAGTTAATGTATTTATACACAGTAATCATATCCCCACGCAAGCGCCTTTTCTCCAGCGTACATAATTGTAACTTATCCAGTCTCTTTTCATATTGAAGCTCCCCCAATCCCCTTATTCATTTAGTTGCCCTTCTCTGAACCCTTTCCATTTCAAAGATGTCCTTTTTGTACACAGGATTCCAAAATTTGCACTGCATATTCCAAATGAGGCCTTACCAATGCTTTGTAAAGAGGGAGAATTACATTTCCTCCCTTGAATCCATACCTCTCTTTATACAAGACAATACCTGCTGGCTCTGGCTGTTGCCCCCTGGCACTGCTTGCTACCTTTAAGTTGTTATCCACCAAAACTCCAAGATCCCTTTCCGCAGGGATTCACTTAACACAGAGCCATTTATAGTATAAGCAGCACAGGATTTAAGCCCAGAATGCATCACCTTTATCATTTATCAACATTGATCTCATCTGCCACTTAGCAGCCCATGTTGACAATCTATCTAAATCCCTCTGCAACCATTGCACATCCTCTGAGTTTTTAATGGTCACAAAGTTTTGTGTCGTCAGCAAACACAGAAACCTTGCTGACAATACCCACTTCCAAATCATTAAAAATAGATTAAACAGAAGCGGCCCCAACACAGAACCCTGTGGCACCCCACTTAGCACTTTAGTCCATAATGATGAAGCCATATTTACAACTACTCTGTGCATCCTATTCATTAACCAATTTTCTATCCATGTACAAATGTGCCTCCCCAGACCAACGGACCTCAGCTCATACATTATCCCTTGGGGGACTGTATCAAAAGCCTTTGCAAAATCCAGTAAACTACATCTACTGCTATGCCAGAGTCTAAATTTCTACTCTAAGCAAGTTGTTTGACAGATCTATTCCTCCTAAATCATCATGCTGGTTACTACTTATAAAGTCAGTCCTTGAAACATACTTAAACATGTTCCCTTATTAAACTTTCCAGTATTTTCCCCACCACTGAAGTTAAATCTACAGGCCTGTAATTACCTGGCTGTGAACACTACCCTTTTTGAATATGGAATAACATCAGCCTTTTTCCAGTCCAGAGGCACTCCAGACATGAGGGAATCGCAAAATAAGAAACAATGGCCTAGATAAAACTCAACGTAGCTCCCTAAGTACCCGAGGATGTATTTTATACGGTCCAGGAGATTTATTAATATTAACCTTATTTAGTTCTTTCTGTACCATATCCTCAGTTAACCAAAGTGCACTTAAATTTTTTTTTTTTAAATATGTTTTATTGAGTTTGAGATGAGCAATTTGAACATATATTGTACATATTGTCGTTGTTAGAAAGAAAAAGGAATAAAAAATTTGCATGAAACATTTCAATATTATGGTGATACAAAGAAATTGACATATGCCTTATTGATAAAGTTGACTATTGAATAGTACAGTCAGTTTTATATACTCTAAGGCGGTTTTTATGATATCTGTTAATACCATCTGATATCCTGTTTAAAGCCATCATCATTTTAAAAAAACTTTTTAATATGAAAACTAATATAATATAATATTAACTACGCGCAATTGTGGAACTTTTAACCTTCAATTAAATTAACATGACTTAACTTAACGACTGTCTTAAATATCGATTGTTGTCTTTCGCCGGGATTGGGTCGTGGGGTTATTGGAAAATTAGTGACGTGGGATAAAGGTTATTGCTTGTGAAGTGTCTCATTCATCCGTCATGGTATATCTGTGTATTCAATTCGATCAACTGGACTTGAATTAGCTCTTGAGACGTTTTCGGTAGTCTCCGCCTGGCTTTCTCAATTCAGAATGACTTGTACAAGAATCTGTGGCAATTTGTACCCTGGAAAGCCCAAGTACATATCACAGCCAAGTGTTTAAGGGCATGATGGATAGTGGCTAAGAGGTTGTTATAGGAACGCCCAGGGTAAGTGTCAAAACAGCATTGTACATGGCAGACAGTTGTGTCGAACCCCCCCCCCACCTCTATTTAGGCTTGGTTTCTTTATTTCACATAAATGGCCTCCTTAACACCTCTCTGGAACGCTCATGTTCTTTGCCACTATGTTAACATTACAATCTTCAAAGGTAGTCCTTTATCCTTAATAGCAGGTAACCGGCGAGTGACCTGGATGAATGAGAACCTCACAATCATATTTCAATCATTTTGGGAGAAAACCTTCAAACGTTGTACGACCATATGAAAAGACAGCAAGGAATTGGCAAACTAACAGAAACCACCTGTTATTTAACCTCCAATGCAGACACAAAGGCTAGTACCATGCAGCATACGTCTGATCCATAGTTAAGGCATCAGAGCCAAACTACTGCAAAAGCTCAAACACAGCTCCTAAATGAACGGGTACGACAGACACATTTTTACAGTCGATGCTTTAATGCACAACATTAGTCAACTAGAACAAGAACCTGGCTCACAGCTGCCTGTGGCCATCTGGGAAAGAGTGATGGAGTTCACCAAACAAGCACAGCTTCTCACCACTGTAGGGCAGGAACAAGGCAACAGAACAAGTTTCCTCTATTCTGCATCCCAGAACACACTCCAAAGGAGAACAACTACCTTGGAAACAAAAGATGGAAGTGTCACTTCATTCATCAAACAAGGAGAAATGGGTGAGAAACTTGTCTAACAGACCCTGACCCAGCCAGAAATAGAAATTAGAAGAATTTTCAAAAAACACCGTATCCCTGTCTGCCTTTAAACCGAACAACACACTGAAGCAAGCAATTGGTACAACTCCTAAAGACCCAATAACGAAACACAGAAAAGCGACATCATATGACTCATGCAGTTGCAGTGAGAATGCTTCTGATTTGTATGTGGGGGAGACCAAACTCAACTGTATCAACGTATGGCCCAGCACAGAAGAGCCAATTCCTTGGGGCAGGACTCAGCCGTATACCTGCATCTTAAGCATAAAGGACATACCTTTGAAGATTGTAAGGTTTACATATTGGCAAAGAAACATGACTGGTTCAAGAGAGGTGTTAAGGAGGCCATTTATGTGAAAATAAAGAAACCAAGCCTAAATAGAGGTGGGGAGTTCGACACCAACTGTCTGCCATGCACAATGCTGTTTTGACACCTTACTCTGGGCGTTCCTATAACACCTCTTAGCCACTATCCAATCACGCCCTTAACACTTGGCTGTGATATGCTAATTGGGATTTTCCAGGGTACATAATTTCCACAGATTCTTGTACAAGTCATTCTGAATTGAGAAAGCCAGTCGGATAACTAATGAAACATCTTCAAGAACTAAACTTCAAGTCCAGTTGATCTAATTGAATACAACAGATAGATAAATGGTAAGAAGTAAGTAAGTAATCGAGTGTGTTGCCCTTTTGAGGAGGGGGGGATAGCATTCGAGTTGACATATATATAGAGCTATTGTAGGGATATCGGAGGGTTATGGCATAGGGTCTGTTCTGTGTACCATACTGTCAATTGAAAGCAACCAAGCCTAATAGGGTGGGGGGTTTCGACACCAACTGTCTGCCATGTACAATGCTTTTTTAACACCTACTCTGGGCTTCCTATAACACCTCTTAGCCACTATCTAATCACACCCTAACACCTGGCTGTGATATGCTAATTGGGATTTTCCAGGGTACATATTGCCACAGATTCTTGTACAAGTCTGTCTGAATTGAGAAAGCCAGTCGGATGACTAGCGAAACGTCTTCAAGAACTACATTTCAAGTCCAGTTGATCTATTAAATACAACAGATGTTGGACTAGATGTTGCTTGTGAAGGTTTTCATTCATCCAGGTCATGGTATATCTGTTGTATTTAATTAGATCAACTGGACTTGAAATGTAGTTCTTGAAGACGTTTCGCTAGTCATACCGACTGGTTTTCCAATTCAGAATGACTTGTACAAGAATCTGTGGCAATTATGTACCCTGGAAAATCCCAATTAGCATATCACAGCCAGGTGTTAAGGGTGTGATTAGATAGTGGCTAAGGGTGATATAGGAACGCCCCAGTAAGGTGTTAAAACAGCATTGTACATGGCAGACAGTGGTGTTCGAACCCCCCCACCTCTATTTAGGCTTGGTTTCTTTATTTTCACATAAATGGTTCAAGAGAGGTGTTAAGGAGGCCATTTATGTGAAAATAAAGAAACCAAGCCTAAATAGAGGTGGGGGGGGTTCGACACCAACTGTCTGCCATGTACATGCTGTTTTAACACCTTACTCTGGGCGTTCCTATAACACCTCTTAGCCACTATCTAATCACACCCTTAACACCTGGCTGTGATGATGCTAATTGGATTTCTCCAGGGTACTAGTTGTTGCCACAGATTCTTGTACAAGTCATCTGAATTGAGAAAGCCAGTCGGATGACTAGCGAAACGTCTTCAAGAACTACATTTCAAGTCCAGTTGATCTAATTAAATACAACAGATGTTGGACTAGATGGGCGTATGTCTTTATACAACCACCAATACTATGTTACTATGTAACTGTTAGACAAACATTATGGGTAGGGTATAAAGGTTGGACTAGATGGACGTATGTCTTTATACAACCTCCAATACTATTGTTACTATGTACTGTTTATACAGCATTATGGGTAGGGTATAAAGGTTGGACTAGATGGACGTATGTCCTTTATACAACCTTCCAATACTATGTTACTATGTAACTGTTATACAGACATTATGGGTAGGGTATAAAGGTTGGACTAGATGGACGTATGTCTTTTATACAACCTCCAATAATATGTTACTATTACTGTTAGACAGACTTAATGGGTAGGGTATAAAGGTTGACTATATGGACGTATGTTTTATATAACCTCCATACTATGTTACTATGTAACTGTTAGACATACATTATGTGTAGGGTATAAAGGTGTGACTAGATGGACGTATATCTATTTATACAACCTCCATACTATGTTACTATGTAAGTGTTTACCGACATTATGGGTAGGGTATAAAGGTTGGACTAGATTGGGCCGTAATGTCTTTATACAACCTCCAATACTATGGTTACTATTAACTGTATACAGATATTATGGTAGGGTATAAAGGTTGGAACTAGATAGATGTATTGGTCTTTATACAACCTCCAATACTATGTTACTATGTAACTGTTAAACAGACTTATGGGTAGGGTATAAAGGTTGGACTAGAGGGACGATGTCTTTATACAACCTCCAATACTATGTTACTATGTAACTGTTATACAGACATTATGGGTAGGGTAAAAGTTTGGACTAGATAGATGTATGTTATTTATACAACCTCCAATACTATGTTACTATGTAACTGTTATTACAGACATTATGGTAGGGTATAAAGGTTTGACTAGATAGATGTATGTCTTTATACAACCTCCAATACTAGGTTACTATGTAACTGTTATACAGACATTATAGGTAGGGTATAAGGTGGACTAGATTATACGTATACTTTATACACTCCAATATTATGTTACTATGTAACTGTTATACAGACATTATGGATAGGGTATAAAGGTTGGACTAGATGGACGTATGTCTTTATACACCTTCAGTACTATGTTGCTATCTCTACACTGATTAACGAACGTTTGGTATGAATGTACAACCATGGGCGAACATTTAAGGGCGCTGTTGTAGTTATTGTTAAAGCGGGGTATGCCTAAATTGCACTTGCAAATAGGCCCAATCTTCCCACAACATTCTCGACTCCCATTCAAAGGATTACCGGGAATCGAGAATGTATGGTGGGATACATTCTGTAGATGTGTTGTGATATTATTAATGTGGGATTTCAAAAAAAAACACCAATGACCAATGAATAGTAATAAGGAGTGAATTTCAGTTCTCAGCATCCACTTCTTTGGCTTTAGGTTTGGCAACATCAAGAAATAATAGAGGACTTGTTAAGGTTCTCATTCCATCCAGATCACGGTATATCTGTAATATTCATTCATCCAGGTCATGGTATATCTGTAATATTCATTCATCCAGGTCATGGTATATCTGTAATATCATTCATCCAGCGTCATGGTATAGCTGTATATTCATCCATCCAGGTCAGGTATATCTGTAATTTCATCCATCCAGTCATTGGTATATCTGTAATATTCATTCATCCGGTCATGGTATATCTGTAAAATTCATTCATCCAGGTCATGGTATATCTGTAATATTCATTCCATCCAGGTCATGGTATATCTGTAATATTACTCCATCCAGGTCATGGTATATCTGTAATATCATCCATCAGGTCATGGTATATCTGTAATATTCATCCATCCAGGTCGTGTATATCAGTATTATTCATTCATCCAGTCATGGTAATCTGTAATATTCATCCTCCAGGTCGTGGATATCTGTAATATTCATTCATCCAGGTCATGGTATATCTGTATATTCATCCATCCAGGTCAGGGTATATCTGTATATTCATCATCCGGTCATGGTATATCTGTAATATTCATCATCCAGGTCACGGTATACTGTAATATTCATTCATCCAGGTCCGGTATATCTGTAATATTCATCCATCCAGGTCATGTATAATCTGTAATTCATCATCCAGGTCAGGTATATCGGTATATTCATCATCCAGGTCATGGTATTCTGTAATATTCATCCATCCAGGTCATGGTATATCTGTAATATCATCCATCCAGGTCATGGTATATCTGTAATATTCATCCATCCAGGTCATCGGTATATCTGTATATTCATATCATCAGGTCACGGTATATCTGTAATATTCATTCATCCAGTTCACGTCTATTCTGTCATATTCATTCATTCCAGGTCACGGTATATCTGTAATGTCATTCATCCAGGTCATGGTATATCTGTAATATTCATCCATCCAGTGTCATGGTATATCTGGTAATATCATTCATCCAGTCACGGTATATCTGAATATTCATTCATCCAGGTCACGGTATATCTGTATATTTCATCCACCAGTGGTCATGGTATATCTGTAATATTCATCCTCCCAGTCAACGGTATATCTGTAAAATTCATCCATCCAATCAGTCAACGCTATTCTGTAATATTCATCCATCCAGGTCACGGTATATCTGTAATATTCATCCATCGGTCACGTATATCTGTATATTCATCCTCCGGTCACGGTATATCTTGTAATATTCATCCATCCAGGTCACGTATATCTGTAATATTCATCCATCCAGGTCATTGTATATCTGTATATTCATCCATCCAGGTCATTGTATATCTGTAATATTCATCTCATCCATGTCATGGTATAATCTGTATATGTCATTCATCCAGGTTCATGGTTTTTATTTTTATTTTTTTTTTTATTTTTTTGGTTTTTTTTTTTTATTTTTTTATAGTTTTTTTTTTTTTTTTTTTTTTTGATGCTGTGTACTATTCATTCATCCAGGTCACGGATACTGTAATATTCATTCATCCAGTGTCATGGTATTCTGTAATATTCATTCATCCAGGGCACGGTTAGCTGTAATATTCTTCATCCATGTGCTGGTATATCTGTCTATTCATTCATCCAGGTCACTATATCTGTAATATTCATTTTATCCAGGTCTGGTACTCTGAATCTTCAATTCATCCAGGTCATGGTCTCTCTGTAAATTTCATTCACCAGGTCATGGTTTATCTGTACTATTCATTATCCGGTCATGGTATATCTGTAATATTCATTCATCCAGGTTATGGTTTTATCTGTAATAGTCATTCATCCAGGTCAAGGTATATCTGTATATTCATCCTCCAGGTCACGTATAATCGTAATATTCTCCATCCGGTCACGGTAAGCTCTGTAATATTCATCATCCAGGTCTGGTCTATCTGTAATATTCATCCATCCAGGTCACGGAATATCTGTAATATTTCATCCATCCAGGTCATGGTATATCTGTAATATTCATCATCCTGTCTGTTAATCTGTTGTATCATTTAGATCAACTAGACTAAATGTTTAGTTCTTGAAGACGTTTCGCTAGTCAATCCGACTGGATCTCTCAATTCAGAATGACTTGTACAAGAATATGTTGGCAATTAAGTAAAAAGTTTAGTCCGTTTTTGAACTTTCGAACTTCAGTAAAAGTTTGAAAGTTCGAATTTGGACCCATAAAGTCAATGGGAGAGTGATAGTTCAAAAGTCTGGATGATTTACAGCTAAACTAACAATGGTAACTTACTGTAAATGGCTGTAGCACCTGGGAAATGGTCTGGGGAACATGTCACTAGTACCAAAACTTGTTAAAACACTTATTGAACACGATCGGGCAATTGTCAGGTTTTGCGCAAGCTACATTCTAGGGTTACGTCCAATTTCGAGGGTTACCGAACGATACTTTCGAAGTATGCTTGTGAAGTTTCTCATTCATCCAGGTCATGGTATATCTGTAATATTCATCCATCCAGGTCATGGTATATCTGTAATATTCATTCATCCAGGTCATGGTATATCTGTAATATTCATCCTCCAGGTCGTGGTATATCTGTAATTTCATTCATCCAGGTCAGTATATCCTGTAATATTCATCCCTCCAGGTCATTGGGGTATATCTTGTAAATATTCATTCATGGGGGCCATGTCATGGGTATATCTGTAATATCATCCATCAGGTCACGGTATATCTGTAATATTCATTCATCCAGTCACGGTATATCTTAATATTCATCCTCCAGGTCATTGTATATCTGTAATATTCATCCATCCAGGTCATGGGTTATCTGTAATATTGCATCATCCGGTCATGGTATATCTGTAATATTCATCCAGCCAGGGCATGGGTATATCTGTATTTCATCCTCTACCAGTTCATGGTTATCTGTAATATTCATCCATCCAGGTCCGGGTATATCCTTGTATATTCATTCATCCAGGTCCGGTAATATCTTTAATATTCATTCATCCAGGTCACGGTATATCTTGTACTATCATTCAATCCAGGTCCGGTATTCTGTAATTAGTCATTCCTCCAGGTCATGTCTTCTGTAATATTCATCCATCCAGGTCACGGTATATCTGTAATATCATTCATCCAGGTCACGTTTCTGTAATATTCATTCATCCGTCACGGTAATATCTGTATAATTCATCCATCCAGTTCATGGGTATATCTGTATATTCATCCATCCAGGTCACGGTATATCTGTAAAATTCATCCATCCGAGGTCACGGTATTCTGTAATATTCATCCCTCCAGGTCACGGTAGATCTGTAATATTCCTCCATCAGGTCACGGTATCTCTGTATATTCATCCTCCAGGTCACGGTATATCTGTAAATTCATCCATCCAGGTCACGTATATCTGTAATATTCATCCATCCCGGGCCCTTTGTAATATCTGTAATAGTTCTCCATCCCGGTCATTGTATAATCTGTAATCTTCATCCATCCAGGTCATGTATATCTGTAATTGCACTTCATCCATGTCATGGTTTATCTGTTTAATATTCATTCATCCAGGTCAGGTAATCTGTAATATCATTCATCCGGTCATGGTATATCTGTATATTCATTCATCCAGGTCACAGTAAAATATATCTGTAATATTCATTCATCCTAGGGTCATGGTATACTGAATATTCATTCATCCAGTTCCACGGTATATCTGTATATTCTTTATCCCAGGTCATGGTATATCTTGTAATATTCATTCATCAGGTCATGGTCATATCTGTAATAATCATTCCTCCAGGTCCTTGTTTTCTCCTGTAATTATTATTCATCCAGGTCATGGTATATCTTGTAATATTCATTTTCTCCAGGTTAGCGTTTTAGTCTGTATATTCTTCATCCCGGTCACGGAGTATCTGTAATATTCATCCCTCAGGTCACGGTTATTTCTTTATTTTCACATAAATGGCCTCCTTAACACCTCTCTTGAACCATTTATGTGAAAATAAAGAAACCAAGCCTAAATAGAGGTGGGGGGGTTCGACACCAACTGTCTGCCATGTACAATGCTGTTTTAACACCTTACTCTGGGCGTTCCTATATCACCTCTTAGCCACTATCTAATCACACCCTTAACACCTGGCTGTGATATGCTAATTGGGATTTTCCAGGGTACATAATTGCCACAGATTCTTGTACAAGTCATTCTGAATTGAGAAAACCAGTCGGATGACTAGCGAAACGTCTTCAAGAACTACATTTCAAGTCCAGTTGATCTAATTAAATACAACAGATATACCATGACCTGGATGAATGAAAACCTTCACAAGCACATCTAGTCCAACCTTTTTAGCCTACTCATGATCCCTACCTAACAGTTGATCTAGAGGAAGGCAAAAAAATGTATTTGCAAAAACTTGATTGCAAATTAGTAAGGAACCCTATAGGAACCAGGGTTATTCAATAAAAGTTCTTATAGTTAAAAATGGTGCTAATTTTGGCCAAACCAATCAGATGTTAGCCTTCAAATGTTAAATAACATCTGATTGGTTGGGGCAAAATGGTGCAAAATTAGCACCATTTTAAACGATAAGAACTTTTATTGAATCTCCCTGTAAATGAATTAATACTCGTAATTTTTTTATATTTTAGATATCACCTGGTACTAATTTCACTAACAAACCCATCCCAAAATCACTCACGTGGTTGTAAACTACCATAATGGTATTCTATGTAAATCTTTGATAGCTTCATCGTAGATTTATGATTGTTAACGTTAATTTACGATAACAAACATAAATTATTGATAGCTAAACCAATTGGAAATTAATGATTGGTTAATGATTAATAAACCGATTGTTAAAGGTTTGGTATAACTAAAAATACAGCGACTTTACAACTAGGGCCAATTGTGGGAATGTCAGGAGGTAAAGCCACTTCCATAATAGATATTAGCAGAAACATTGAACCTAATATCTATTTGATCTATTTGATGTGTAACCAACATTATAGACTATCCAAGATATCCAGGACACTTAACCTTTGTGAATTGCTCTTTCCTTCAGCAGTTCCAGTGTAGCATTGCTCCTTTCAGAATTTCCCGTCTCCATGAATGCCCAGAAGAGCAATGCCAGGTTATACATGGACAGCTCTTCCCTTGATGTCATCTCAAGGCATTTTAATGCCAAAGTAAATTCTTCAATCTGTAGACAGGGATAGAAGATTTTACATTGATCATGGAAAGTTATTCAGGGGTGAGAATAGACAATCCTCCCTGTTCTGCATAATTAACATCAATTAGTGCAACATTGTTTCAAATCTTTTACAGTTCCCTCTAGCTGCTATCTGATTGGCTCTCAGGGGTGGTCACATGGACATGGAAATTTATAGTCTGCAGTTCACTGTATAAATGATTTCCCAGGCAAAATAAAAGGTCAAAAATGCCCATTTTCAGTGCTGCATCTTACCAACAAAATAGAATGGGTTGAAGGGTAGGTTGAAGGGTAGTATAAATGGTGTTTTTGTCTAAACCTTTTAGGTGAAACATTATTCCATTAAATTTAACCCGTAAGGTAAGGACATTTCTAACATCATATATTGTTTTTTTTTTATATCCAGAACCTAATTTCCTAGTTGCCAAAACCACAAACAATTAACAAAAATACATTTTTAAAGAAAAGCATTTCTAAAAATTTGCAGGAATTTATACCCAAGTTTATTACAGTTTTCTTATATTCCAGAAATAGATGATTAAAACCAACAATCACTAGCCTAAGCATTGATACGCCTGTGTCATTTATAGCACCTCCTTCTTTCCAAGTAGGTGATCCGGGCATGCTCAGTGTGTAACAAGAAAGTAGTGATGGGTTACTTGAAAACTACTTTGCAGGCATGATTTAGCCTTAACGTTAATGAAATATGGAGATTTGCCTTATTATTAGCATCGATGGGCTCTTCATTTACTTGTTAATCATGATTCCCATAATTGTAAGATTAACACAAATGGTTAAGTACCAATTCCCACCAAAATAAATAAATATATACAATGGGAGAAGCCATCAATGATGAAATCTACTTACGTCAGAGTAACCGATTGAAAACAAAACTGTAACTACCAAAGATGTGAAGCTTATGTCATTATCAGCGCCACCCTATGGAAGGAAAGGAAACAGCATCACATCGCAGGTTATGGTTACCCCGAAGGATTTGCCTAATGGTGGTCGTACACACATGATTACAGTCTTACGATCCGTGTACAGATGATCGTACAATTGTTTTCCTATCTGCAGGTTAAAGATAAAAATCCGCTGACCAAAACATGTGGCCCGGAAGGACGTTACAATCCGACCGTATATTCTCTGGGTTGTACATTGGGCAAAAAAATAATCAACTGGCCTGGTAGGAGAAATTATTGTATGATCTTTGGACGATTGGCCATACATGATTCCACCATACTGGGATATCCCAATCGTACGACCGGGATCTTAGCGTCTATGGCCACCATTTGTCCTGTTGCCCACAACAACCAATCTGATGTTAAAGGGCAACTGTGGTCTCAAAACAAGTTAGAGTTAAATGAAAGCCTGCAGTATTTCCTTTAAAATGAGCTGAAAATCACATCTATGGCTGGAGCCTGTGAGACATTACATTGGGGTGAATATTTAAACCTGGTTCTAGTAGGTTGAGTGACATCACCTGACCTCTGCCCACCTGTCTGCCCCAGGGGAGAAGCATGCTCAGTTAAGACTTAATGCTGGGGAAATCAAGAAGTACCTGGGGGAAAAAATTGACAGTTGAGAAGAGGAGCCTATTAATGCCGACAGAGGCTGGTCACATGACTACAATCTAGGCTGAAAACAGGAAGTGTTCAAGCAGGAAGTAATATAGCTGAACTTTTCCAGCAGTAACTTCTCACAAATTTTATCTAGAGATTTGATTTAGGTTTTATTTTGAAGGTACGATGGAAGGATTTTTATATAATACTTATGAGTTTGGAAGAACTCAAGACCACACTTTAATCTTTTAGAACTGTACAAAATCATTTGAACAGCTGATTGGGTGTTAAAGGGGAACTTTGGTCCAAAAATGACTTTGGGTAAATTGACAGGAATTGCTTTCCTGAGTATTTTTGCTATTTACTTTCATTGTTTTGTTTTTTTACATAGTTTTGAAGATATTTACATTTTTGTGTGTGATATGGTAGAAGCGTCACCAGATCCCCTGCACTTCCTGCTTCCTGCTCTGAAACCATGTGGCAGTCACTCTGCCCTGTGTCTCCTCCTCCCCTTGCAGCCCCCTCCCCTTGCAAGCCCCCTTGCCCCTCCAACTTATGGGCCCCATGGCCCCTCCTCTTAAATCCACCCTTGTCCCCTTCCCTTACAGCCCCCCCTTGCAGCACCTCCTTGGCCCTTTCATTTGCAACCCCACTGTCCTACCCACTCGTGGGTGCTGTGGCCCCTCCCCCCACTCAGACCCATACCCCTCAGCCTGAAAAGGCTGTTTTCACACAGTGGGGGTGTAGGGCTGTAGATTCCCTCACCTTTTCTGTGGGGATCTTCACACACAGGGAGGGGGAGGGACTTCCTGTTTCTCTAACACACTGTAAAGTCTGAGGCTGTGCTCTGCCAGCGGCGAGGTGGAGAAGCTGCCTTTGGAATGTCACCCTCCCACCCATTAACTTTCTGGTCAGTAATTTCTTTATATCTTGGGCTGTGGAGAACGTAGAGAGGTGGAGGATGGCTCATTTTAATGGTAGGATAAATTGCCTGGAGACAACAGTTCTTCTTAGGTGATAGCTGCTGTAGTTCCACAATTTTTTCACATGTATTCCAAACTGCACACTCCTTCTGTACCCACTGCACACTCCTCCAGTACCCACACAGCACACTCCTCCAGTACCCACACTATACACTCCTTCAATACCCACACCGCACACTCCTCTTGTACCCACACCGCACACTCCTCTTGTACCCACACTGCACACTCCTCTTGTACCCACACTGCACACTCCTCTTGTACCCACACTGCACACTCCTCTTGTACCCACCAACTGCACACATGCACACTCCTGGTACCCACACTGCACACTCCTCTTGTACCCACACTGCACACTCCTCTTGTACCCACACTGCACACTCCTCCTGTTACCCACACTGCACACTCCTCTTGTACCCACACTGCACACTCCTCCTGTACCCACACTGCACACTCCTCCTGTACCCACACTGCACACTCCTCCTGTACCCACACTGCACACTCCTCCTGTACGCCACACTGCACACTCCTCCTGTACCCACACTGCAACACTCCCCTGTACCCACACTGCTACACACTGACACTCCTCTTGTCCACACTGCACACTCCGCCTCCACCTTCCTCCTGTACCCACACTGCACACTCCTCCTGTACCCACATTGCACACCTCCTGTACCCACACTGCACACTCCTCTTGTGCCCACACTGCACACTCCCCCTGTACCCACACAGCATACTCCTCCTGTACCCACATTGCACACTTCTATTGTATTTTATCTTGGACAAAAAGGCAGGGTTTGAGGTGGGAATACTTGGCTGTGGCAGATTGGTGTGTAGATAGGGCAGTGGTTGAAGCCTTACAAGCTTTCTGTCTATATTATAAATCCAGCCCTCTTCCCTCTCACCTTCTCTGTGCTGCTCAGCTGGGTTCCAGAGGTTTTGAAACATCCTGTTTCATTGTCCTGGGTATCGAACAGGAAATCCAATGCCCCATGCAGAGCTGATTGCACATCCCTGTTTTCTTGCAGATATACAAGGGTCAGAATAGTTAAAGCCGTCAACCTGCGGAAAATAGAAATAAAATTAGATCAGCCAATCACATTCCTTATTAACACCAGATTTACTCCATACCAGGAACCAGGTATTAAAGTGGTACATAGTTATTATCTTGTTACTTATTAACGCACCGTTAAATCTACACCATGGCACACGAGTTCTCATTGCTCGCTACTCAACTTCTATCCTAAACCAATGTGTACAAACTGTCATCACTCACTTGTGCACACATGCTCACAGGCCCTCAGAGCTCATTACTACACCCTACGCACTACCCACCACTTTTTTAATGCTCTTTGCTACATACTAAGGTTTGTGCGCGTTTGTCACTATCACAGACTATTGCAGCTTCAGTCCTAAAAAATAAATCCCACCCATGCTGTACCCTTACTGTCCTCACTCACCATAATGAATCCAACCTATGCTGTACCCTCACTGTCCTCACTCACCATAATGAATCCAACCTATGCTGTACCCTCACTGTCCTCACTCACCATAATGAATCCACCTATGCTGTACCCTCACTGTCCTCCCATCCCATAATGAATCAGACCTATGGCTGTACCCTCACTGCCTCACTCACACATAATGAATCCAACCCTATGCTGTACCCTCACTGTCCTCACTCACCATAATGAATCCAGACCTACTGTGTACCCTACTGTCCTCACTCCCATCAGAATCCACTATGCTGTACCCTCACGTCCTCACTCACCATATGAATCCAACCTATGCTGTACCCTACTGTCCTCACTCACCATAATGAATCCAACCTATGCTGTACCCTCACTGTCCTCACTCACCATAATGAATCCAACCTATGCTGTACCCTCACTGTCCTCACTCACCATAATGAATCCAACCTATGCTGTACCCTCACTGTCCTCACTCACCATAATGAATCCAACCTATGCTGTACCCTCACTGTCCTCACTCACCATAATGAATCCAACTTTGCTGTACCCTTACTGTCCTCACTCACCATAATGAATCCAACCTATGCTGTACCCTCACTGTCCTCACTCACCATAATGAATCCACCTATGCTGTACCCTCACTGTCCTCACTCACCATAATGAATCCACCTATGCTGTACCCTCACTGTCCTCACTCACCATAATGAATCCAACCTTGCTGTACCCTCACTGTCCTCACTCCACCATAATGAATCCAACCTATGCTGTACCCTCACTGTCCTCACTCACCATAATGAATCACCTATGCTGTACCCTCACTGTCCTCACTATCACCATAATGAATCCAACCATGCTGTACCCTCACTGTCCTCACTCACCATAATGAATCAACCTAGCTGTACCCTCACTTGTCCTCACTCACCATAATGAATCCAACCTATGCTGTACCCTCACTGTCCTCACTCACCATAATGAATCCAACTTATGCTGTACCCTTACTGTCCTCACTCACCATAATGAATTCCACCCATGCTGTCCCTCACTGTCCTCACCACCATAATGAATCAACCTATGCTGTACCCTCACTGTCCTCACTCACACCATAAGAATCCAACCATATGCTGTACCCTCACTGTCCTCACTCACCATAATGAATCAGAACCTACTGTGTACCCTCACTGTCCTCACTCACCATCAGAATCCAACCTATGCGTACTCCCCTCACTGTCCTCACTCACCATAATGAATCCAACTATGCTGTACCCTCACTGTCCTCACTCAACCATAATGAATCCAAACCTATGCTGTACCCTCACTGTCCTCACTCACCATAATGAATCCACCTATGCTGTACCCTCACTGTCCTCACTCACCATAATGAATCAACCTATGCTGTACCCTCACTGTCCTCACTCACCATAATGAATCCAACCTATGCTGTACCCTCACTGTCCTCACTCACCATAATGAATCCAACCTATGCTTACCCTACTGTCCTCACTCACCATAATGAATCCAACCTATGCTGTACCCTCACTGTCCTCACTCACCATAATGAATCCAACCTATGCTGTACCCTCACTGTCCTCACTCACCATAATGAATCCACCTATGCTGTACCCTCACTGTCCTCACTCACCATAATGAATCCAACCTATGCTGTACCCTCACTGTCCTCACTCACCCATAATGAATCCAACCTATGCTGTACCCTCACTGTCCTCACTCACCATAATGAATCAGACCTATGCTGTACCCTCACTGTCCTCACTCACCATAATGAATCCAACCCATGCTGTACCCTCACTGTCCTCACTCACCATAATGAATCAGACCTATGCTGTACCCTCACTGTCCTCACTCACCATAATGAATCCAACCTATGCTGTACCCTCACTGTCCTCCACTCACCATATGAATCCAACCTTATGCTGTACCCTACTGTCCATCCTCACCATAATGAATCCAACTATGCTGTACCCTCACTGTCCCACTCACACCATAATGAATCCAACCTATGCTGTACCCTCACTGTCCTCACTCACCATAATGAATCCAAACCTACTGCTGTACCCTCACGCCTCACTCACCATAATGAATCCACTCATGCTGTACCCTCACTGTCCTCACTCACCATAATGAATCCAACCTATGCTGTACCCCACCCTCCTCACTCACCATAATGAATCCAACCTATGCTGTACCCTCACTGTCCTCACTCACCATAATGAATCAGACCTATGCTGTACCCTCACTGTCCTCACTCACCATAATGAATCAGACCTATGCTGTACCCTCACTGTCCTCACTCACCATAATGAATCCAACCTATGCTGTACCCTCACTGTCCTCACTCACCATAATGAATCCAACTATCGACCTGTGTACCCTCACTGTCCTCACTCACAAATGAATCCAACCTATGCTGTACCCTCACTGTCCTCACTCACCATAATGATCCAACCTATGCTGTACCCTCACTGTCCTCACTCACCATAATGAATCCAACCTATGCTGTACCCTCACTGTCCTCACTCACCATAATGAATCCAACCTATGCTGTACCCTCACTGTCCTCACTCACCATAATGAATCCAACCTATGCTGTACCCTCACTGTCCTCACTCACCATAATGAATCCAACCTATGCTGTACCCTCACTGTCCTCACTCACATAATGAATCAGACCTATGCTGTCCCTCACTGTCCTCACTCCCCATAATGAATCCAACCTATGCTGTACCCTACTCCTGTCCTCATATCACCATAATGAATCCAACCTATGCTGTACCCTCACTGTCTCACTCACCATAATGAATCCAACTATGCTGTTTGATACCATCACTTGTCCTCACTCACCATAATGAATCAGACCTATGCTGTTCCCTCACTGTTCTCACTCACCATAATGAATCCAACCTATGCTGTACCCTCACTGTCCTCACTCACCATAATGAATCATACCTATGCTGTACCCTCACTGTCCTCACTCACCATATCCCTGAATTTATACATTGGAATTTGGGGTAGGTGACTGGCAAGTGACCAGTTTAAATTGAAGCCCAGACAGAATATACTGTATATGACAATT
Source organism: Hymenochirus boettgeri (assembly GCA_019447015.1). Lineage (NCBI taxonomy): Eukaryota > Metazoa > Chordata > Amphibia > Anura > Pipidae > Hymenochirus > Hymenochirus boettgeri. The sequence goes on along the minus strand of CM033475.1, from coordinate 6,571,026 downwards.
AGTGTTTTCACTATTTTATGTCCCCTTACCATCCATTTCTATGAATTTACTCACCTGGGGTTCCAGTCATTGTCTCCTCCCAAATCACTAAACGCTCCATTAATACTTCTGTACCCAAGGTGACTGATATATCCTAAGAAAGTCGAAATAGAATAGAATAATATGTTTAAGGTCCAACCAAGATTCTTTCATTCATCGCATAGACCATTCATCATCCCTCTGGGCCTTCTTACCCATTAAGATAGTCTAGATTTTCTGATGGAAACCATTGAAAATCATTTTAATGGTGCACTTGATGATACAGAAGATTTTCCAATCAGAAATGGATTAGGTAGTAGTAGTGATCCATGTGCCACCTTATATGCACCAATAATCCATGTGTTTACACGCCTGATCAATGAAAAGCCCAATAGATTGGCAGATGGCAGCACAAGGTCCTTTGCAGGTCTTATCATTAAGAACCACTCCAGCTTTGTTGGTGGGTTCCATAACCGCACCTGACCCGCAAGTAGTCAGACCAGCACCCGAAATTAAACAAACATGACCTGCACCAAAAATTAAACAGACTTGCATCCCGACCTACTGCCGCTACCTGACCCGACCCACACCCACATCACTTGATTCATCAGCAGATGGCAGGACAATGGTCAGGTTACCAGTCTAATTTTTCAGATGTGTACCCACAAAACCGATACCCGCTCCTAACCCACACCCTGGTGGATTACATAACCACATCTGACCCACACATGAAATGAAACAGACCTGCAACCCATATTGCAGCTTTTCACCCAAACCGCAACCTATCCTAACTCACTGTGGTTTACACCAACCTGAACCGCAGGACCATTAGATACTGTAGGTCCTGTTGGGAGTGGTTGTCTTAAGGTTGCTCCGAATAACATTTATTCTATGTGTGTAGCAAATGATAGTATGATCAGGGAGCCATAAACAGTTTATTTACTTCTGTATAAACAGCCAATCAGTGACCAAAGTGCTATCAGTTATAGATCTGTATAAACAGCCAATCAGTGACCAGAACTATCAGTTATAGATCTGTATAAACAGCCAATCAGTGAAAAGAGTGGCTGTTTATACAGATCTATAATTTGTCACTCTTTTCACTGATTGGCTGTTTATACAGATCTATAACTGATAGCTCTGGTCACTGCTTGGCTGTTTACTCAATACAGATCTTATATACACTGATAGCTCTGGTCACTGATTGGCTGTTTATACAGATCTATAACTGATAGCTCTGGTCACTGATTGGCTGTTTATACAGATCTATAACTGATAGCTCTGGTCACTGATTGGCTGTTTATACAGATCTATAACTGATAGCTCTGGTCACTGATTGGCTGTTTATACAGATCTATAATTTGTTAATCAGTGGCCAGACAGAACAAATACTTGAGTTTCTGTGTCTCTAGACAATGGAATAGAATTTGGAAGTGGTGGTTTTACAATAAATGGCTTACAGGGTGTTATGTGTTGGGGTGTAACCAAGTAAGAATGTGACTGATATCGAATGGAACTTTGATTTTCCATTAGGCGGATATAAAATAAATGGTTCCATTAAAGCGCACTGACAGTGATATCGTGACCTAATGGTTTACTGTGTTAAGAACCATACAAAGCCGGTCCTATAGTGTTCATAGTAATGCCATTCTTACTGGTTGCTAGATGTTGTAATGCTTTGTCCCTGGTCTCGTTGGTCAATTGCCCTGTGTAGTTCAGACAGTCCAGAACAAACAATGTTGGCATCATCTTCAGCAGATTTAGTTCTCCCCAGTTTGGGGGCGTTGGGATCAGAGACTCTGGGTCATTAAGAACGTGACCCAGCAAGTCACCTAGAAAAACACAGAAGGGCAAATGTCAGTAGGACAAAGACTAAAGTACAAAGTAGAGAAAAATGTAAGGTCAAGTTGGTATAGAAGTTAATTAAACATCAATAAATAAATGTCTATTGAGAATTAAACTGAAAGGAGGAGCTTTGACACTAACTGTCCCAATATTATTAGGGTCACATTTAAAGGTCATGTCTACTACTACTAACTAGAAATTTAAGAATAATTATTGTCCCCATTCTGGCAGAGTAAGCTGGCTCCTCCCTCCATGCAGTCAATCAAGGCTGTCACTGCTGACATCACAGCCAATGATTGACTGCTGATTCACCTGCTGCCTCCTCTGCACATGCTGTGCTCATTCATCAGAGGAAGGAGGCGGATACCAGTAAGCATGAAAGAAAGGAATAGAACTTATCATTAAATATCTGGTTACAAATCCATGTAATAAATTGGGAAAAATAACAGTTGGGGTTGCGGGCAGATAACTGACAAGTTATCTGCCCGCAACCGGTTTTTTTTTGCTTTAAGGGTGAACATGCCCATTAATAAATGGCAGACATGTCAAGATGAACAGAATGTTGGCTGCAGTGGCATAAGGATGACAATTAAAGGGTCCAGCATCCCCTTTAAGAACCCTAGTAGAGGGTAAAAAAAAACTTTATGCGCACTATAGTTTTCCTTTAAGGGTGGGGATGTGTATCGGGGACCCCTATAGCTTTTGGCCCTTTCCCCACAATCCCCAGTAACGTTTGGCAGTAGATTAATAATATGTGTAACTAATGTGTATTTCCTTATTGTCCATGGAACTGTCAGGGAAGCTGGAAGCTAAACCAAGTAGGTTACTTACCAATCGCGGTGACTGACCCCCGGGCTGTACCATGCACAGCGTTATCTGGTGGGGAGACACTGAATGGAATCACCGATTTTGCATCTGTAATAAGATCAGTTTAGTGAATTACTATGGGGGGAATCAGGGTCTATAATAGACAGTCAGTGATTACGTAGGGACTTACCATTCACACAAACCAAGTCACTAGACGTCATTTCCTTCTCTATTCCCTCAGCCTGAATAATAAATCAAATAAAAAGCAACATAGGGGATCAGCACCCTACATACTGCCGGATGAATAAGAAGAATATCAATGTTGTTCTAAGCTCCAACACATGGTCAACCAGGACCCATAATATTAATCCACTTGTTGAGTCACATAGTCGGATATTTTATATTTTAATGTAATTTTTCTCCATATCTCACCTCCACGTTCACCGTCCGTATTACTGTGTCACCATGATGGGTGCGGGTTGGGTCTGTGGGTCCTTCACACGAGGCTCCGATATGAATGGTCTGAGCCGTCACATTGAAAGACATTTCTCCTATTAGGAAAGGGGTAAAATGTGAATTTCCAAATCCAAATTAGAATCGAAAAAAACCCAAATATGTTTACCGTCCGTGCTGGGGTTAAAAAATGAAACATCTTTATCGAAGAAATAAATAAAACCCATGTCATGGTCAATATGAATGGGGTATAATAAGTCAATACGTTTCAGGCCAAAGTCTTTTCTCTTGGGATACAAGGAAACATTATGTAATCTACAATGGCTAAAGAGCAAAGTGCAAAAAGAGAGACACTGCTAGAAGAACATTGACTTGTTGTGTTAGTCCTGGGGATATTATGTTAATGTTCCATGTACCAGACATCACATGTACTTTTACTGTAAAGAACCCAAGAGAAAGAGCCTAAGATATTAAAGGGTCCCTATACTCACTCAAAAAACTTTACATTATCTGAAACTACAATTTGAGAGAAGTGACATGGTGGTTATTTAAATGTGCTTGGTTTCCCATAAAATTTTTAATGTTTGGTGAGTGCTCCTAATTGCCCCACCCTCCCTTACTCAATGCCTCCTTGTAGTGTCTGCGACACTTGTAAGTTCTGTGCAGCCACACTAGACACTGCTCTGCTTACACATCTCCCCCTCCCTCTTGCCTTTATATCATGTGAGAGGCATTTGGAGAGATTGAACCACCACATGTAAATCTAACATTACCCAGTGCATTGGCTTGAACATTCCAGGAGTAGGAGGCTTTCTCCCTGGGGCACAGGCACTTGTCCTGTTCTCCTTCCTGGAAAACTGCTGTAAAGTTGGTGGATTCTTCCAATGTTACATGGACCTGAATACACGGAAATACAACAGTCACATTGGTGGAACCAACACAGCAAGTAGACCACAGAGTGAGGTCCCAACTAGACTTTCTTTCTTTATTATTGGTTATTAACAAGCAATGTTTGGAAAGTTACTTTGTCAAGCCATGAGAGATCAGTGTGGGTTGGATCTTACACAGATTATGGCCACACAAATGGACTCAGACCTTAACAACTGTATGAGAGATGAATGAGCTGTCCTGTAATACTTTCCCCCAGATGACACTCTCTGTAGAGGAATAAGATTGAAACTCCCACAACATTGTGACTTGCAGTTCAGAGCTGTTACACCCACCAATAAAACCACATACGTTTCACTAGCCCTGTTTTCTATAAAACAATTGTATTTAATGGAACTTATTTTTAACAAGGAAGGGATCATAGGGCAAGTGTGGAAGAAAAATATTGTCTCTTGTTTCTTTTATTTCCAAATTTAGGTAACACACAATGAAATTAGCCCCCGTAATAAACACGTCAGTGTAGCCCCCCCAGACGAGGGTTTTTATTTCTGTAAGTGTTACCTTGACACACTTATCCAAGTAGTTAAGAACAGAGGCTGTGAGTGGCAGTTTCTCTCCCATGGAGATGGAAAAGGGCACAGAGAGCTCCACAAAGAATGGGGTGGTGGAGGTGAAGTTGAATGGGTATCTGGTCATCCCCAATCCGCTTTCTTCTGAAATGCAGAACATGGATACTTGCCACTGGGTCTTTAAATCTGGGTCTTTCTGTGTTAGTGAAGCTGAACCGTCCTCCCTGGAAGGAATTGATCAGAAGATGAAATTAATAGGGAAAGTAGCAGGGAAACGATAATTTATTTGCAAGTCATGACAAGTACATAGACGTTCCCCTGTGCAATTGGGGTGGAATGTGACAGACATTACAATCTGAATGGTAACCTACATACCAAGATAAATATCATTGTAGAATATTTATTGAATTATTAATTAAATATAAAACTGAGCCGGGCGTTCCCACCACTGAGATGTCCCAGACTGGATACAGTGAGTGTGTAGTGTCTACCACTGGACATTCCCAACTGGGACATGGATTCTCTAGAACGTTAGAAATGTATCAAGGCAGAACAAGTAGGAATAAGAAGGGGCTATCCTATTGGACAGCTGTGATATTGTGTTGGCCAACGAGGGTTTAGATATACACAGGATCTGGTATCAGTTACCCAATAGTTATCATATTGAAATTCCAGACTTCAGGAAAACTTCTCTTTTTCATCATGTCCAGTACTTTACGTTCTTCTGTAGGTTTAAAAATAGATACGGTCAATTTTAATTTACAAACCTTGCAAAAGCTATTTTATAAATCATTAAAGGGACATTTTACCCACAGACCAAATTTTACTGTATGGCTTAGGAAATCCCAAGACTTACCTGTCTTGGGAATCAGACCTTCTGTTTCAGCGCCTGCTCTGGTGTTGAATGTCTCTGATGGCTTTACAAGCTCTTGTTCCAGAGACCACCAGGACACAGGTAAGTCTTGGTGGTCCTTAGTCATACAGCAAATCTATTAGATCTTTTTCACATTATTGACACACTCATGTGTAGCCCATCTTTTACACACAATACCAATTATTATTTTGAATGATTCCCTGTTATACCCTAGTTTACCTGTCTACCATCTGGTTTTTAAGTGTTGGGTTGATAGGATCAGCTTAATGGGAGATAATATCACTTTAGCACTGCAATAGCTTTAATAGCTTTCGCAAGCCTTAAACCGCCGCTATTAGCTGGTATTAACAAGTCACAAAAAGTTGCCTCTCTTTATATATTACATCACTTGTGGTCTCAAAAAATGTTGAAAGTGATGCAATTTATTACATCCGTTACCATGGCTTTAAGACAAGATTTAAGTGTTAAAGAAATGTTTAATCCATCAAGCATCAAACTAGTGTTTGGCTGGCGTTATGGGGGAAGGTTGGACAGCTGCTCCTGCCTGTACCACTAGATTATAAACCAGATACGTTTTGTTTCAGTTTTGCAAACAGGACGGCATATTAATGCAGAATTTCAACAGTTGAAAATAGGAAATTTAAAAGCCGTAATTTGTCTTTGACTTTCGAAACTTCTGTAGGTTCAAATTGTCATTTCATTTGTAGTTTTTACATTAGTTTCGTTCAGAGGTTCTGCCGAACTTATTTAAATTCCGGAAATCCATTTTGAACCCAATTGAACCTCAATTTTTGGAATTTACGGTAAGCTCAAGTATTACAGTTAAATTTTTTTTAATATTTGGATTTTTCAATGAAAAGTTCAGAAACTGTAAAAAATGTTGATATATAAATTGGATCCACGGATTTTGAGGGTTAGCGAACGCTACATTTGAGGGTTAAGAAACATGTAGCGCTAAGTCGATGTAGCGCTAAGTCGAGAGTGATCGATTTGAAAATCCAAAAATTTTGAATCATTTTTGAAAATATTTCCTTAGTCCGTAAGTTCGAAGTTTGGAGAGTTGTAAGAAGGACTAGGCAATATTGGGAACTTTTCCCTATTCTTCCATTCATAGACTTTTCCATTTATTGCCCCATAAAAAACACATTCTTATACTGTACAAGCAGAGTTACAGATTAGCCGGATTTATTTATTTACCATCATTTGGCAAATATTCATCATCTAACATTTCCAGCAGATTCCTCTTTTCATTGATTTTTTGATATCTTATAAACGGTTCACTGCGTTCGCTGATCTCATATTCGTTACATCGTTCTGGTTTGTGCAGTGACGTATTTGTAGCAAAAATCAATCCAGCTTCCTAAATGTAAGAAAAAGGAACGTGAAATCGAAGGATCCGTTTCTGGTTACGGGTCAAAGTTTAGTGGAAATCGTCTGGATTAGTTGCTCTTTAAAGGGACAGTCCACCCCAAAAATCAGTATGTTGTGCAAACACCCCCAAAAGCTGGACTTCATTTTGTTTCTAATCATTTAATCAGCTTCCAGCAAGAGATTTTACACTTACAAGCTACACGATCCACCGCCGCTTCCGGTCTCCTCACTCCCGCTCCACTTCCCGAGCAACCGCAGTAGTGACTGCTCTGGGAATGAAAGTCAGTGATTGGCCGTGACGCCACTGTCATGGCCGACACTGACTGCCTTACCCGGAAGTGCAAAGTGGAGTGCTGAGCCATGCGGTGGATCCCGGAGCTTAGTTCATGTACGATTGCGACCGATTTTGGTATTGTAGATTTATGTTCAGTATCGGCAATTTACGATGGTCATCGATAATCGTTGAACTTATCGTAAACTAACGATCGGTTTAACGTTCATTCTAGCGACCGTTAAAGGCACGGTATCGCTAAAAGCGATAACACCCAAAATCTCTTGCTGGGAGCAGAATTATTGATTATAAGCAAAACAAAGTCCAGGTTTTGGGGTTTTTTGCAACACATACTGATTTTTGCCCAGAGGGGTGGACAGTCCCTCTAAAGGTTCTGATCACAGGGACTAGGATCTAAGTGATGTCCGATGCTTATGATGTCACTGAGTCATAATGTACCATTGAATTAGAAAGTATATAAATAAGGAACGTAACCTAGATGTTCCATGACTTGTATAATAGCCCTGGGGTGGTGGCCTGAAATATGGAATCATGGTGGTCATGGGAGTTCTTGGAGTTGCAGTGGAGTAAGGTAGAGGAGAAGTACAATATAAGGTTTGTGGTAAGGAGCTATGTTTGCAACACATTGATATTCAGTAAGGGATCTCCTAGAGTACATAGGGCTATGGAATGAGCTGCAAGAGGTCTGATGAAGGCTGTAAAGGTGCTAGAAAACCTGTAACATATTGTGATCCTATGTATAGCAGAACTACAGACACACTGTGATAACTGCACATTGTAGTGACCAAGCAGTTGGTTACTATCAGGTGAGGAACAGGAGGTAGTTCTGGGCCTGATTCAATACTTACTTCCCTGGGGCCCGCATGACTATTGCACCTATGGAATGTATTAATGTATTTTGTATTTGTAAACGTTTCCTTTCATACACTGTATAGAGATCTAGACAGACATTTATTGAGAACTCACCTTAAAAACATCAGACACAGATTGGTCCCCAGGAGATTCTAACAGATTATAATAGGAAGCACTGTAAAGTTGGAGTTGTTGGTCCTCAATGCAAAGTGGTTTATATTCTTGAAGATTATTCATAAACAATTCTTCTAGATGTTTATTTATCTTATAATTATGGATCTATAATAGAAAGAGTCATGATTGTCCTGATAGCAACGTGGTCTTTTAATTGGAGAGATTATTGACTTTTATTTTTCGAAAACCACGGAAATTTTACAGTACAAATTCCACTAATGCAGCTTTAACATCATTTCAGGACAAATTTATTAATCAGGTACAAGGGACATTTACTCGAAAATTCATTAGAAATTTTTTAAACCTCTGTCCTGTACCTGTGACTTTGGCAAACCATAGGTATGTATGTATAGTAAAGTCTAACAGTTACATAGTAACATAGTATTGGAGGTTGTATAAAGACATACGTCCATCTAGTCTATCCTTTATACCCTACCCATAATGTCTGTATAACAGTTACATAGTAACATAGTATTGGAGGTTGTATAAAGACATACGTCCATCTAGTCCAACCTTTATACCCTACCCATAATGTCTGTTAACAGTTACATAGTAACATGTATTGGAGGTTGTATAAAGACATACGTCCATCTAGTCCAACCTTTATACCCTACCCATAATGTCTGTATAACAGTACATAGTAACATAGTATTGAGGTTGTATAAACATACGTCCATCTAGTCCAACCTTTATACCCTACCCATAATGTCTGTATAACAGTTACATAGTAACATAGTATTGGAGGTTGTATAAAGACATACGTCCATCTAGTCCAACCTTTATACCCTACCCATAATGTCTGTATAACAGTTACATAGTAACATAGTATTGGAGGTTGTATAAAGACATACGTCCATCTAGTCCAACCTTTATACCCTACCCATAATGTCTGTATAACAGTTACATAGTAACAAGTATTGGAGGTTGTAAAAGACATACGTCCATCTAGTCAAACTTTTATACCCTACCCATAATGTCTGTATAACAGTTACATAGTAACATAGTATTGGAGGTTGTATAAAGACATACGTCCATCTAGTCCAACCTTTATACCTACCCATAATGTCTGTATAACAGTTACATAGTAACATAGTATTGGAGGTTGTATAAAGACATACGTTCATCTAGTCCACCTTTATCCCTACCCTAATGTCTGTATACAGTTACATAGTAACATAGTATTGGAGGTTGTATAAAGACATACTCATCTAGTCCAACCTTTATACCCTACCCATAATGTCTGTATAACAGTTACATAGTAACATAGTATTGGAGGTTGTATAAAGACATACTCATCTAGTCCGACCTTTATACCCTACCCATAATGTCTGTATTACAGTTACATAGTAACATAGTATTGGAGGTTGTATAAATACATACATACATCTAGTCCAACCTTTATACCCTACCCATAATGTCTGTATAACCGTTACATAGTAACATAGTATTGGAGGTTGTATAAATACATACATACATCTAGTCCAACCTTTATACCCTACCCTAATGTCTGTATAACAGTTACATAGTAACATAGTATTGGAGGTTGTATGAATACATACATACATCTAGTCCAACCTTTATACCCTAGCCATAATGTCTGTATTACAGTTACATAGTAACATAGTATTGGAGGTTGTATAAAGACATATGTCCATCTAGTCCAACCTTTATACCCTACCCATAATGTCTGTATAACAGTTATATAGTAACATAGTATTGGAGGTTATATAAAGACATACGTCCTCTAGTCCAACCTTTATCCCTATCCATAATGTCGTATTACAGTTACATAGTAACATAGTATTGGAGGTTGTATAAAGACATAGTCCATCTAGTCCAACCTTTATACCCTACCCATAATGTCTGTATAACAGTTAATAGTAACATAGTATTGGAGGTTTATAAAGACATACGTCCATCTAGTCCAACCTTTATACCCTACCCATAATGTCTGTATAACAGTTCATGTAACATAGTATTGGAGGTTGTATAAAGACATATGTCCATCTAGTCCAACCTTTATAACCCATCCATAATGTCTGTATAACAGTTACATAGTAACATAGTTAGAGGTTGTATAAAGACATACGTCCATCTAGTCCAACCTTTATACCCACCCATAATGTCTGTATAACTTACATAGTAACATAGTATTGGAGGTTGTATAAAGACATATGTCCATCCAGTCCAACCTTTATACCCTACCATAATGTCTGTATAACAGTTACATAGTAACACTAGTATTGGAGGTTGTATAAAGACATATGTCCATCCAGTCCAACCTTTATACCCTACCCATAATGTCTGTTAACAGTTACATAGTAACATAGTTGGAGGTTGTATAAAGACATCGTCCATCTAGTCCAACCTTTATACCCTACCCATAATGTCTGTATAAAGTTACATAGTAACATAGTATTGGAGGTTGTATAAAGACATCAGTCCATCAGTCCAACCTTTATACCCATCCATAATGTCTGTATAACAGTTACATAGTACATAGTATTGGAGGTTGTATAAAGACTACGTCCATCTAGTCCAACCTTTATACCTACCCATAATGTCTGTAAACAGTTACATAGTAACATAGTATTGGAGGTTGTATAAGACATACGTCCATCTAGTCCAACCTTTATACCCTACCATAATGTCTGTATACAGTTACATAGTAACATAGTATTGGAGGTTGTATAAAGACATACGTCATCTAGTCCAACCTTTATACCATACCCATAATGTCTGTAACAGTTATATAGTAACATAGTATTGGAGTTGTATAAAGACATACGTCCATCTAGTCCAACCTTTATACCTACCCATAATGTCTGTCTAACAGTTACATAGTAACATAGTATTGGAGGTTGTATAAAGACATACGTCCATCTAGTCCAACCTTTATACCCTACCCATAGATCTGTATAACAGTTACATAGTAACATAGTATTGGAGGTTGTATAAGACATACATCCATCTAGTCCAACCTTTATACCCTAACCCATAATGTCTGTATAACAGTTACATAGTAACATAGTATTGGAGTGTTGTATAAAGACATACATCCATCTAGTCCAACCTTTATACCCTACCCATAATGTCTGTATAACAGTTACATAGTAACATAGTATTGGAGGTTGTATAAAGAACTACGTCCATCTAGTCCAACCTTATACCTACCCATAATTCTGTATACAGTTACATGAACATAGTATTGGAGGTTGTATAAAGACATACGTCCATCTAGTCCAACCTTTATACCCTACCCAATTTCTGTTTAACAGTTACATAGTAACATAGTATTGGAGGTTGTATAAAGAACATAAGTCCATCTAGTCCAACCTTTATACCCTACCCATAAGTCTGTTATACAGTTACATAGTAACATAGTATTGGAGGTTGTATAAAGACATACGTCCATCTAGTCCAACCTTTATACAATACCCATAAGTCTGTTAACAGTTAATAGTAACATAGTATTGGAGGTTGTATAAAGACATACGTCCATCTGTCCAACCTTTATACCCTACCCATAATGTCTGTATAACAGTTACATGTAACATAGTATTGGAGGTTGTATAAGACATACGTCATCTAGTCCAACCTTTATACCCTACCCATAATGTCTGTATAACAGTACATAGTAACATAGTATTGGAGGTTGTATAAAGACATACTCCATCTAGTCCAACCTTTATACCCTACCCATAATGTCTGTATAACAGTTACATAGTAACAATGTATTGGAGGTTGTATAAAGACTACGTCCATCTAGTCCAACCTTTATACCCTACCCATAATGTCTGTTAACAGTTACATAGTAACATGTATTGGAGGTTGTATAAAGACATACGTCCATCTAGTCCACCTTTATACCCTACCCATAATGTCTGTATAACAGTTTACTATGTAACATTGTATTGGAGGTGGGTATAAAGACATACGTCCATCTAGTCCAACCTTTATACCCTACCCATAATGTCTGTATAACAGTTACATAGTAACATAGTATTGGAGGTTGTATAAAGACATACGTCCATCTAGTCCAACCTTTATACCCTACCCCTAATGTCTGTATAACAGTTACATAGTAACATAGTTGGAGGTTGTATAAAGACATACGTCCATCTAGTCCAACCTTTATACCCTACCCTAATGTCTGTATAACAGTTACATAGTAAACATAGTTTTGGAGTGTTATAAAGACATACGTCCATCTAGTCCAACCTTTTACCTACCCATAATGTCTGTATAACCGTTACATAGTAACATAGTATTGGAGGTTGTATAAGACATACGTCCATCTGTCCAACCTTATATCCTACCCATAATGTCTGTATACAGACATAGTAACATAGTATTGGAGGTTGTATAAAGACATACGTCCATCTAGTCCAACCTTTATCCCTACCCATAATGTCTGATATAACAGTTACATGTAACATAGTATTGGAGGTTGTATAAAGACATCGTCCATCTAGTCCAACTTATACCCTACCCATATGTCTGTATAACAGTTACATAGTAACATAGTATTGGAGGTTGTATAAAGACATACGTTCATCTAGTCCGACCTTATACCCTACCCATAATGTCTGTATACAGTTACATAGTAACATAGTATTGAGGTTGTATAAATACATACCTATCTTAGTCCAACTTTATACCCTACCCATAATGTCTGTATAACGTACATAGTAACATAGTATTGGAGGTTGTATAAATACTACATACATCTAGTCCAACCTTTATACCCTACCCATAATGTCTGTATAACAGTTACATAAGTAACATAGTATGGAGGTTTTATAATACATACATCATCTAGTCCAACCTTTATCCCTAAATAATGTCTGGATTACAGTTACATAGTAGACATAGTATTGGAGGTTGTATAAAGACATAGTCCATCAGTCCAACCTTTTTATCCCTACCCATAATGTCTGTATAACAGTTATAAGTAACATAGTATTGGAGGTTTATAAAAGATACGTCCATTAGTCCAACCTTTATACCCATCCATAGTCTGTATTACAGTTACATAGTAACATAGTATTGGAGGTTGTATAAGACATAGTCCATCTAGTCCAACCTTTATACCCTACCCATAATGTCTGTATAACAGTTAATAGTAACATAGTATTGGAGGTTTATAAAGACAATACGTCCATAGTCCAACCTTTATACCCTACCCATATGTCTGTATAACAGTTACATAGTAACATAGTATTGGAGGTTGTATAAAGACATACGTCCAACTAGTCCAACCTTTATACCTATCCATAATGTTGTATAACAGTTACATAGGAACATAGTATTAGGGGTTGTATAAAGACATACGTCATCAGTCCAACCTTATACCCTACCCATAATGTCTGTTAAACAGTTACATAGTAACATAGTATTGGAGGTTGTATAAAGACATATGTCCATCCAGTCCAACCTTTATACCCTACCATAATGTCTGTATAACAGTTACATAGTAACATAGTATTGGAGGTTGTAAAGAACATAGTCCATCAGTCCAACCTTTATACCCTACCCATAAGTCTGTATAACAGTTACATAGTAACATAGTATTGGAGGTTGTATAAAGACATACGTCCATCTAGTCCAACCTTTATACCCTACCCATAATGTCTGTATAACAGTTACATAGTACATAGTATTGGAGGTTGTATAAAGACATATGTCCATCAGTCCAACCTTATACCCATCCATAATGTCTGTATAACAGTTACATAGTAACACAAGTATTGGAGGTTGTATAAAGACATACGTCCATCTAGTCCAACCTTTATACCCTACCCATAATGTCTGTATAACAGTTACATAGTAACATAGTATTGGAGGTTGTATAAGACATACGTCCATCTAGTCCAACCTTATACCCTATCCATAATGTCGTTATAACAGTTACATAGTAACATAGTATTGGAGGTTGTATAAAGGACATAGTCCATCTAGTCCAACCTTTATACATCCCATAATGTCTGTCTAACAGGTATATAGTAACATAGTATTGGAGGTTGTATAAAGACATACGTCCATCTGTCCAACCTTATACATACCCATAATGTCTGTATAACAGTATATAGTAACATAGTATTGGAGGTTGTATAAGACATACGCCATCTAGTCCAACCTTATACCCTACCCATAATATCTGTATAACAGTTACATAGTAACATAGTATTGGAGGTTGATAAAACATACTCCATCTAGTCCAACCTTTATACCTACCCATAATGTCTGTAAACAGTTACATAGTAAATAGTATGGAGGTTGTATAAAGACATACATCCATCTAGTCCAACCTTTATACCCTACCCATAATGTCTGTATAACAGTTACATAGTAACATAGTATTGGAGGTTGTATAAAGATACGTCCATCTAGTCCAACCTTTATAACCTACCCATAATATCTGTATAACAGTTACATAGTAACATAGTATTGGAGGTTGTATAAAGACATACGTCCATCTAGTCCAACCTTTATACCCTACCCATATGTCTGTCAATCGACATAGTAAACATAGTATTGGAGGTGTTATAAAGACTAAGTCCATCCAGTCCAACCTTTAACCCTACCATAATGTTGTATAACAGTTACATAGTAACATAGTATTGGAGGTTGTATTAAGACATACGTCCATCTAGTCCAACCTTTATACAATACCCATAATGTCTGTCTAACAGTATATAGTAACATAGTATTGGAGGTTGTTAAAGACATACGTCCATCTGTCCAACCTTTATACCCTACCCATAATGTCTGTATAACAGTTACATTGTAACATAGTTTGGAGGTTGTATAAAGACATACGTCCATCTGTCCAACCTTTACCCTACCCATAATGTCGATAACAGTTACATAGTAACATAGTATTGGAGGTTGTATAAGACATTACAGTCCATCTGTCCAACTTTATACCCTACCCAAAGTCGTTATAAGTACATAAAAAAAAAAAAATCCATCTAAAAAAAAAAAAAAAAAAAAAAAACGAAAAAAAAAAAAAAAAAAAAAATTAATATAAATCGTGGATAAAAGCAAATACTTACATCAAAAAAAAAAAAAAAAATTTATACCCAAAATGGTATAAATAAAAAAAAAAATAAAAAGGGAAAAGACAACCCAACAACTATAAAAAAAAAAAAAAAAAAAAACACCATAGTCTAAACAGTTACATAGGAACATTGTTAATGGGGTTGTAAAAAACCATACGTCCAATCTAGTCACCCTTCTATACCCTACCCATAATTGTCTGTATAACAGTTACATAGTAACATGTATTGGAGGTGTATACAAGATCATACTCCATCTAGTCCGACCTTTATACCCTACCCATAATGTCTGTATAACAGTTACATAGTAACATAGTATTGGAGGTTGTATAAAGACATACGTCCATCTAGTCCAACCTTTATACAATACCCATAATGTCTGTCTAACAGTTATATAGTAACATAGTACATTTATTGCTTGTGGTTGGGGGGGTTGGGGAAGGGTAACTTGGAACACTGGAGAAAGAGAAAAGAAAAAAAAAAAAAGAACTTGTACAGTCACTTCGTTATACATTTTACACATTTTAGGTCCACATTGACAGTCAATTAGTTGTCATTTATCATTATATATATAATTGGTAAAACCCTGCCCAGTTTTGTCATCCTACTCAGCCTCTCTTTTTACTCTTTTATTTTTGTTTTGTTTTTCCTTCGTTTGGGCATATCTCCTCCGTCTCACATTTGTATAATAAAATAATTACACCATAGAGACCATATTTTATAAAATTTCCAGGGCAGCCCCTGATGAGATAGATCAATCTTAGGTGGGGGAGAATAGTGGTTAGCATTGTTTTCCAAGTGTTAAATTTAGGGGGTGTAGGGGCCATCCAGGTCAGGATTATTATTCATCTAGCGTAGAACAGAGACTCTCTTAAAAATGATAATTGGAATTTATCCCAGACATCCATCTCCGTTATTCCCAGCACACACAGTTTGGAATCCAGTGGTACGTCACGTCTCAGGACTTCACTCAGAAGTGCTATTACCATGTTCCAAAATCTATTAACACGGGGGCAAAGCCACATGAGGTGCCAAAAGTCCAGCTTGTTTGGTGCAGAGGGGGATACAGTGAGATGGGATTCTGCCATATCTCCCCACTCCGCTGGGGGTTAGATTGGGGATATACGTCTGCCATTTGTTTAGTATCTTATCCATATCTTTTGATAATGTTGCTCTGAGTAGGCATTCATAGATCTTAGAGGTCAATCTCCTTTCACCCCCATTTTTAAGGAGTTGTATAATGGGATGAGGTTTGATAGGGATTGGGGTACTCTGAAATTCGGAGATTATACAGTATTGTAATTGCAGGTAGTGGAACAGGGACATACATGGGAGCCGGAACTTTTCTTGCATATCCGATAAGGAGATTAATTTGCCATCCTTCGTAATTTGAGTGAAATATCGTATGCCCTTGTTTTCCCAATATTCGGATGGTGTAAAGGATGCTAAATGTGGGAATTGGGGGTCTCTCCAGGTATACCTGTGTATTCAAGTATTTTATTAGTGTGTTTCCAAATTTGGAACTGCTGGTGATGCAGGGGTGTCCCGCCAGAGACGAGAGTATTAGTTCGTCCATTTAAAAACGATATGGGGGAACTTGGGAGACAGGAGAACAGCATATATTCCACTTTATACATTGATTCGGTATAGTTATTGTTAGTGGTATCATTTGTTGGTAGTAACCAAGTCTTAAAATACTTTAGCTGTCCCGCTAGGTAGTATAGTTTAAAATCAGGCATAGCTAGTCCTGCCTCAGTTTGTTGGAGTACTTTAAGCCGTACCCTATATTGACCAGAGCCCCACAAAAAGGTTAATAGTAAACTCTGTAGTGAGGTGAAGAAGGATTCTGGAATTAGGATCATACTGTGTTGTAGACAGTATAGAATTTTGGGAAGGAGGATGATTTTTACTAGGTTGATTCTACTAATTAGGTTGATAGGTAGTTTCCACCATATTGAGTTTTCGTTTGTACCAGCTCCAGGAGAGGGGCTATATTGCAGTTGTAGAAGTTTTGTAGAGATTGTGTTATTGTTATGCCCAAATATTTAAATTCGGGCACCGAGGGGACCAATGCTCTAGTGAAGGGGGGGAGAGGGGAATGTTGGTCTACTTGGAAAAGGCAGGACTTGGGCCAGTTAATATATAGCCCAGAGATCGGGCCGAATGCGAATCTTAGTGATTGGTTAGGGTCCGAGGTAGAGAATTAGATCGTCCGCATATAAACTAAGTAGCGCTGAGTGTTGACCTAGCTGAAATCCTGAGATATCTTTATTATGCCTTAATTGAATAGCCAGGGGCTCTATTGCTAGAGCGAACAGGTATGGTGAGAGAGGGTATCCCTGTCTAGTGCCCTTGGTTAAGGGGAAGGTGTGGGAGCAAGCGCCATTTACCTTGAAGGACGCCAATGGGTGGGTGTAGAGTAGTTTGACCTATTTTCAGAAATTAGGTCTGGTCCGGGTGTATTATTTGAGTGATTATTTTCTGGAGTCTATTTGCCAGTAGTTTTGCTAGGATTTTATAGTCTACGTTTAGTAGAGATATGGGCCTGTAGGAGTTACAGTCTTGTGGATCCTTACCGGCCTTAAGTAGAACTATAATATGGACTTTATACATAGAGGGGGCAGGGTGTTGCTGCGGAAGGCATCTTTATAGATTTGTAGCAGCTCTGGGGTTATATGTTCCATATATGTTTTATATACCTCCACCGGTATACCGTCTGGTTCTGTTATTTCTGCTTCTAAAATTTGGGCTTCAGTGTTTGCAAGTTTGGGGAAGGGTATGTTTGCCAGATATCTGTGTAGGGTTTGTTGGGTGGTGGTGTTACAAGATCTATAGAGGTTGGTGTAGAAGTTAATGAATCTTTCGAGGATATCAGCAGTATCTGTAAGAATTGTTCCATCTACATTTTTTAGTGAGGTGATCATATTTTGGTCTGCTGGTCTATGGGCTAGTCTCGCTAGAATTTTGGCGGATTGGTGTCCATGTTCGAAGTAGTTCTGTTTCTTAAAAAATTCCTTTCTGTTAATTTTTTCTGTAAAAGGTATTGTTATATTTTGTCTGTGCAGATTGTCAATTTATTTTGTTTTCTATTGTGGGTTGTAGTGTATATGCTGCTTCTAGAGTACGGAGGGATTGTTCGGCTAGTTCTTCCCTCTCTCTAGAGTTCTTTTTGATATGGGCTATTGTTGTCTGTAGATGGCCTCGGAGCACTGCCTTAAAGGCGTCCCATTTAGTCCCCATCTGTGGGGGACCCTCATGGTCTAGACTGAAATATAAATCAATATGGTTTGGTATCGGGTCTGGTTCCAGTCTCAGCGTGAGCCAGAAGGGGTGGAAACGCCAGGTTTCCTTGGTTTATGTCTGGTTGACTTTTCTAAGCTGCAGCAAAATAGGAGAGTGGTCGGATATGCCCCTGGGAAGATATGTATCGCTAGATATTCCCTGGTCAGCTAGTTTATTTGTAAATACATGGTCAATTCTGGATAGAGAATTAAGTGTTTTAGAATAACAAGAAAACTCCTTTACAGTTGGATGGTGGCTACGCCATGCGTCTATCCAGTGTAATTCTGCGATTAGTTGTGCTAGAGGCGTGGGTTGTATGTTGGGGTTATTTGAAGTAGCATTTGTTAACCTGTCTAAGGAGGGATTCATAGTTCCGTTGAAGTCTCCCACACATATCAATCGGGCCTGCGGATACTTGATTATGAATGGTAGAATCTCCTTAATTGGTTGTAAGGTAGCAGGGTGGGGGGGCCATATATGCCTACTATCACATACGGTATTGATTCTATTGATAAGGCGACACAGACATACCTCCCAAGTCTATCTGACTTAACTTCCTGGATATTATACCTAAGCGATTTTCTGAGTAGAATAGATACTCCAACTGAGCCAGGGTCTCAAGGTATAGTGGGTGGTATCTTGGAGTAAGTGGGTTTCTTGTAGACATATCAAGTCTGGGCCGATCTAATGTGTGAGAAGACCTCCAGTCTCTTTCTGGGGTTATTGAGGCCTCTTACGTTCCATGAGAGTATTTTAAGTGGGCGAGACATACCTTTTGGTGACACTATGTAGTGTCTTAAATACGTTCCAGGGTTTACCATCGTTTTCTAGATATGGGTATCACATGTGTTTCTAGATTATATTTTTGTGGATTAGTCTTATAGTGCATGACTGTACATTTAACCATATAACAGTATAACTTTGATAAACATTAAAAACTTTACAAACTTTAATTAAGGGGTTGGACATTGTGCTGTTTCTGCAGGAGTTCAGAGAGCAACTAGATAGGAATAGAAGGGGGGGGGGAGGGGGGAACAGAGGAGGGGAGAGGGAGGACGTTATAGCTCTCTTTACCTTTACTCCGTTGAGTTTAGTTTAGGATATTGTTGTTCCCTTTTGAGCTGTACCGGTATATCAACGTAAAAAGTATTAGTTCTTGGTATTCCCATACCCAAAGTAAGGTTTGCTTTATTACCATTACCATTCACATTAGCTGCTCACATTGTGTTTCCATAGACAGTACCTGGTTATATATAATGCTATAGCACAGTTTATGTCCTCTTAATTTGAGGGCAGTACTTCTGTTTGGGGGTTACCCAGTATGTGGCTTAACAAGGGTAAATCGTTTCAGTACACATTTGCATATATAATTGGGCTCAGATTATGCTGGTTACCTCTAACGTGGTTCATTAACATCCCAGGCATTGGGTTTGTGTAGGCTAGGTGGGTTTGGTTTATTATCAGGTGTATGTATAGAGGCTAGTGTCTCTTATGAAGGATGTCTCAACAATAGACGAGTACAGCCTGTATATTGGTATGGGGTTTCTCATTTTACATTATTGTGACAATTTCAGTGTCCATTTGTGACATTAGGTGGTATGGACTCTGGTGTACTTGTCAGCCGTCTCTGTGCATTACCAGGTTCAGTGTCTATATGGGGTGACTATCTTTATGTATAGGTGCCTGTAGTGCATGCTTAGATTAACATCTGAGCATATTGGTAGCAAGGTTTGCTTCTGTCCTTGTCTCCCATGTTTGGATAGGTAATAGATGTATTCACTTCTCAGTATATAATGATGTTAAAACAGCTATCTTTAAACAACTATGTCACGGTGTACCATTCATCTCACCAATAGTGGTAAACATTGCATTCGCTTGTGTTTATTCCTAACAGCAAAATTGTATGAGCTATAAATATCAACTGTTACTTTAGTATACACAGCATTTGCATATAGGTTTATCTATCTATGTCAACCATACAATTATCAGACATATTAAGCTACATTTACATTTGTTGTTTTCAGATGTGATGTGGAAGTTTCCATGACCGTATTTGGTATGGGTTTAATACCCAGAGTGTCAGAGCCATGTGATTTCCAAGCGTCTCTTATTTAGGTTTAGTCCGGCATTTATCAGGGGATTAGGGTCCCCAGGTTGGGATGTGGGGGTATGTGGGTTTTCATATAGCTTACAGCGTTTAGATTCAAAGTAGGGGGCTGAGGGGCAGAGGGTTGGTATCTGTCCGTAGACATGTGGGTGAATTTGTCTGATGGATGGGGGAGGAGGGGGTCCCAGGTGGGGTTAGATTACTTTACATTTTAAGGCTGGTGTATACGTTACCGGTGTTCAAACCAGGAGTTAGCTTCTTCCAGGGTGTCAAAAAATCGTGTTTTACCATCTGTTACAATGTGTAGCTTCGCGGGGTAGGCCATAGAGTATGTAGTAGATGTGGGCCTAGGCACTCCTTCAGGCAATGTGCCAGTATGCTTCAGGTGTGCGCTTCCATCAACCCTTGTTTGCTTGTGAGTGTGCGCTTCCATCAACCCTTGTTTGCTTGTGAGTGTGCGCTTCCATCAACCCTTGTTTGCTTGTGGGTGTGCGCTTCCATCAACCCTTGTTTGCTTGTGTGTGTGCGCTTCCATCAACCCTTGTTTGCTTAGGCCATAGAGTAGGTGATCCCTGCTCCCGCCAACCTCCGTTTTATATCCAAAAAGGTTGCCCGTTGTTTCTGTAAAACCAAGGAATAATAATAATAATATTATCAAATTGTAAATCCCCAGCAGTGCGTGCTAGTCAAAGTATGCCGTCTCTGTCTTTGGCGTTAAGAAGCCTTGCAATGAGTGGTCTTGGTCTTGCGCCTGGGATGGGGGCTTTTGTTGGGACTCGGTGTGCCCGTTCAATGGTGAATTGTGCAGATAGGCTGTCGGTGCCTAGGTGGGTCCTGATTCACGTTTCCAGAAACATTGCAGGGTCCTGGGCCTCTACGCCCTCTGGGAAGCCTAGGAAGCGAAGGTTTTGTCTTCTAGACCTATTCTCTAGGTCATCCAGTTTATTTTGGGTGGTACGAAGATCTTTTTGTAGGTCTGCCACTGTCTGTGAGAGAGGGGATACAGAGTCCTCCAACATGGAGATACGTGTCTCCGCCTCCCCCACTCTCTGCCTGACTTTCTGTACATCCTGACGAAGTATGGACATGTCTGTTTTTACCTCTTCCACCATCGAGGTGAGTGTCTGCTTGGTGTCTTGAATGGCTCCCATTAGGTCTTCCAGGGTCAGAGGCGGTGTTCCCACAGTTGGTGATTGTTCCCCTATATTGTGTTGGAGTTTTGGCTGGCCTTGTGTTTCAGCCGCCGCCATGTTTGAGCAGGGCCACGTGGTGTCAGAGGTCGTATACTTCTGGAGCTTTGCCCGAGCTAACCCCGCTGATTTTTGTCCTTTGCCTCGTGTCATAAGGCAATGGCAGGTGTTTTTGGAGGAATTTAATGCCGGTAAGTGCCCACCTTCTGGTGTTAAGTTGGAGTCAGGTCCGGAGCAGATCTAGGATGCGTCCTACTCCATGCTCTATCAGGCTCCGCCCCCCTAAATGAAAATTTTGATCTATTTATTGTAACATTGTATAGAGTTATAGTTCAGTAGAAACACCACAGTGAAATACAACTGTTATGCAGAGCTTGAATCAATCTTCCCCCTTAAATTTCCAACCAATAATAGATCAATAGGAGATTGATCATTCTATAATTAAAGTTATCAGTCTGTCTTTCAATACTCACCCTCCCCATTAACTCACAGCTGTCACCAGGGATTCTGTTAGAGAGGGATCACTATTGGTCAATGTGTTAGAGAGGGATCACTATTGGTCATGTGTGTAGAGAGGGATCACTATGGTCAATGTGTTAGAGAGGGGATCACTATTGGTCAATGTGTTAGAGAGAGATCACTATTGGTCAATGTGTTGAGAGGGATCACTATTGGTCAGTGTGTTAGAGAGGGATCACTATGGTCATTGTGTTAGAGAGGGATCACTATTGGTCAATGTGTTAGAGAGGGATCACATTGGTCAGTGGTTAGAGAGGGCATCACTATTGGTCATTGTGTTAGAGAGGGATCACTATTGGTCAATGTGTTAGAGAGGGATCATATTGGTCAGTGTGTTAGAGAGGCATCACTATTGGTCATTGTGTTAGAGAGGATCACTATTGGTCAATGTGTTAGAGAGGGATCACTATTGGCATTGTGTTAGAGAGGATCACTATTGGTCAATGTGTTAGGAGGGATCACTATTGGTCAATGTGTTAGAGAGAGATCACTATTGGTCAATGTGTTAGAGAGGGATCACTATTGGTCAGTGTGTTAGAGAGGGATCACTATTGGTCATTGTGTTAGAGGGGGATCACTATTGGTCAATGTGTTAGAGAGGGATCATATTGGTCAATGTGTTAGAGAGGGATCACTATTGGTCAATGTGATAGAGAGGGATCACTATGGTAAATGTGTTACAGCGGGATCACTATTGGTCAATGTGATAGAGAGAGATCACTATTGGTCAATGTGATAGACAGGGATCACTATTGGTCAATGTGATAGAGAGGGATCACTATTGGTCATTATGATAGAGAGGGATCACTATTGGTCAATGTGTTAGAGAGGGATCACTATTGGGAAGTGTATTAGAGAGGGAATACATTGGTAAATGTGACAAGAGGTAGGGGTCACTATTGGTAAATGTATTAGAGAGGGATCACTATTGGTAAATATATTAGAGAGGGATCACTATTGGTCAATGTGTTAGAGAGGGATCATTTTTGTCAGTGTGTTAGAGAGGGATAACTATTGGTCAGTGTGTTAGAGAGGGATCACTATTGGTCAGTGTGTTTAGAGAGATCACTATTGGTAAATGTGTTAGAGAGAGATCACTATTGTTAAATGTGTTAGAGAGGGATCACTATTGGACAATGTGTTAGAGAGGGATCATTATTGGTAAATGTATTAGAGAGGGATCACTATTGGTAAATATGTTACAGCGGGTCACTAGTAGTCAATGTGATAGAGAGGGTTCACTAATGGTCAATGTGATAGAGAGGGATCACTATTGGTCAATGTGTTAGAGAGGGATCACTATTGGCAATGTGTTAGGAGGGATCACATATTGGTAAATATGTTAGAGTGTGATCACTATTGGTAAATGTGTTAGAGAGGGATCACTATTGGTCAATGTGATAGAGAGGGATCACTATTGGTCAATGTGTTAGAGAGGGATCACTATTGGTCAATGTGATAGAGAGGGATCACTATTGGTCAATGTGATAGAGAGGGATCACTATTGGTCAATGTGTTAGAGAGGGATCACTATTGGTCAATGTGTTAGAGAGGGATCACTATTGGTCAATGTGTTAGAGAGGGATCACTATTGGTCATGGATAGAGGGGGATCACTATTGTGTCAAGTGTTTAAAGAGGGATCACTATTGGTCAATGTGATAGAGGGGGATCACTATTGGTCAGTGTGTTAAGAGGGATCACTATTGGTCAATGTGTTAGAGAGGGATCACTATTGGTAAATGTATTAGAGAGGGAATACTATTGGTAAATGTGATAGAGAGGATCACTATTGGTCAATGTGTTAGAGATGGAATCACTATGGTCAGTGTGTTAGAGAGGGAACAATTTGGTCAGTGTGTTAGAGAGGGATCCTATTGGTCAGTGTGTTATAGAGGGATCACTATTGGTTAAATGTGATAGAGAGGGATCACTATGGGTCAATGTTGATAGAAGGGATCACTATTGGTCATTGTGTTAGAGAGGGATCACTATTGGTCAATGTGTTAGAGAGGGATCACTATTGGTCAATGTGTTAGAGAGAGATCACTATTGGTCAATGTGTTAGAGAGGGATCACTATTGGTCAGTGTGTTAGAGAGGGATCACTATTGGTCATTGTGTTAGAGGGGGATCACTATTGGTCAATGTGTTAGAGAGGGATCACTATTGGTCAATGTGTTAGAGAGGGATCACTATTGGTCAATGTGATAGAGAGGGATCACTATTGGTAAATGTGTTACAGCGGGATCACTATTGGTCAATGTGATAGAGAGAGATCACTATTGGTCAATGTGATAGACAGGGATCACTATTGGTCAATGTGATAGAGAGGGATCACTATTGGTCATTATGATAGAGAGGGATCACTATTGGTCAATGTGTTAGAGAGGGATCACTATTGGTAAGTGTATTAGAGAGGGAATACTATTGGTAAATGTGACAGAGAGGGGTCACTATTGGTAAATGTATTAGAGAGGGATCACTATTGGTAAATATATTAGAGAGGGATCACTATTGGTCAATGTGTTAGAGAGGGATCACTTTTTGTCAGTGTGTTAGAGAGGGATAACTATTGGTCAGTGTGTTAGAGAGGGATCACTATTGGTCAGTGTGTTATAGAGAGATCACTATTGGTAAATGTGTTAGAGAGAGATCACTATTGTTAAATGTGTTAGAGAGGGATCACTATTGGACAATGTGTTAGAGAGGGATCATTATTGGTAAATGTATTAGAGAGGGATCACTATTGGTAAATATGTTACAGCGGGATCACTATTAGTCAATGTGATAGAGAGGGTTCACTAATGGTCAATGTGATAGAGAGGGATCACTATTGGTCAATGTGTTAGAGAGGGATCACTATTGGTCAATGTGTTAGAGAGGGATCACTATTGGTAAATATGTTAGAGTGTGATCACTATGGTAAATGTGTGTAGAGAGGATCTATTGGTCAATGTGATAGAGAGGATCACTATGGTCAATGTGTTAGAGGGGATCACATGGTCAATGTGATTAGAGAGGGGATCACTATTGGTCAATGTGATAGAGGAGGGAATCACTATTGGTCAATGTGTTAGAGAGGGGATCACTATTGGTCATGTGTTTAGAGAGGGATCCACTATTGGTCAATGTTTAGAGAGGATCATATATGGTCAAGTGTGATAGAGGGGGATCACTATTGGTCAGTGTGTTTAAAGTGGGAGCACTATTGGTCAATGTGATAGAGGGGGATCACTATTGGTCAGTGTGTTAAAGAGGGATCACTATTGGTCAATGTGTTAGAGAGGGATCACTATTGGTAAATGTATTAGAGAGGGAATACTATTGGTAAATGTGATAGAGAGAGATCACTATTGGTCAATGTGTTAGAGATGGATCACTATTGGTCAGTGTGTTAGAGAGGGTAGAGGGGACATAAACTTGGTCAGTGTTTGTTAGAGAGGGATCACTATTGGTAGTGTGTTATAGAGGATCACTATTGGTAATGTGATAGAGAGGGATCACTATTGGTCAATGTGATAGACAGGGATCACTATTGGTCAATGTGATAGAGAGGGATCACTATTGGTCAATGTGATAGAGAGGGATCACTATGGTCAATGTGATAGAGAGGGATCACTATTGGTCAATGGTTAGAGAGGGACTCATATTGGTCAATGTGATAGAGAGGGATCACTATTGGTCAATGTGATAGAGAGGGATTCACTATTGGTCAATGTGTTTAGAGAGGGATCACTATTGGTCAATGGTGTTAGAGTGGGATACTATTGGTAAATGTGTTAGAGAGGGATCACTATTGGCTAATGTGTTAGAGAGGGATCACTATTGGTAAAGTGTTAGAGAGGGATCACTATTGGGTAAATTGTTAGAGAGGGATCACTATTGGTAGTGTGTAGAGAGGGATCCTATTGGTCACTATGTTGGAGAGGATCACTATTGGTCAGTGTGTTAGAGAGGGATCACTATTGGTCAATGTGTTAGGAGAGGGATCATTGGTCAATATGTTGGGAGGGATTTACTATGGTCAGTGTGTTGGAGAGGGATCATATGGTCAGTGTGTTAGAGAGGGATCATATTGGTCAAAATGGTTAGAGAGAGGATCACTATTGGTCAGTGTGTTAGAGAGGGATCACTATTGGTTCATGTGTTAGAGAGGGATCACTATTGGTCAATGTTTGGAGAGGGATACTATTGGTCAGATGGTTAGGAGAGGGATCACTATTGGTAAGGTGTTAGAGAGGGATCACTATTGGTAAATGTGTTAGAGAGGGATCACTATTGGTCATGGGTAGGGGGATCATATTGGTCAGTGTGTAGAGAGGGATCACTATTGGTCAATGGTGTAGAGAGGATCACTATTGGTCAATATTGGAGAGGGATTACTTATTGGTCAGTGTGTTAGAGAGGGATCACTATTGGTCAATGTGTTAGAGAGGGATCACTATTGGTCAATATGTTGGAGAGGGATTACTATTGGTCAGTGTGTTAGAGAGGGATCACTATTGGTCAATGTGTTAGAGAGGGATCACTATTGGTCAATATGTTGGAGAGGGATTACTATTGGTCAGTTGTATAGAGAGGATCACTATTGGTCAATGTGTTAGAGAGGGATCACTATTGGTCAATATGTTGGAGAGGGATTACTATTGGTCAGTGTGTTAGAGAGGGATCACTATTGGATGCACTTTAATGTAAATAACGGCTCTGTTAATTTCAACCTGATTGTATTTATACTGCAGTGATTCTGACAGCCTTGCTACATGATTTCAATGTACAACCCCTAACTGCCCTAGTAGTGTAACTACATATGTATTAAGATTGCTCACAATTATTTTTAATAGTAGGATTCAACATATTGAAGAAGGGGAGAAATGTACACCGTTTTACTTATAGTCTTATAATAAAACCTGTATCACAGGGTTAACTACAGAAGGCGTTCAGTATAGTTCAGTTAATGATATGCTGGACATTGCCAGAGATTTTTATAAATAATTATATAGTGAAAAAGTCCAACCCCGAGTTTGAGGAAATGTTTTTGGAGATTGTGGATTCTTGTGTAGCTAAAGAAGACCAGGAATGGTTGGTTAGAGACATCAATATGCAAGAGATTGAAGAGGTAATTGATGGTTTCCCCAAAATTAAGACTCCAGGGTGGATGGTCTTCCATATGAATTTTATGTTTCTTACTGGGAAATAATTAAAGATGACTTTTTAGCCTTGGTACAAGAATGTATTGACACAGGAGAAACCTCTCCTTCCTTTAACCCTGGTCTGATAACCCTGTTGTACTAGAAGGGGAAAAACACAAACATTAAATATTGGAGACCAATTGGAGACTACTTAACTTAGATTATAAAATAATGGCTAAAATGTTTGCTAATAGAATTAAGTATATTATTTCAGAAGTGATACATGAAGAACAAACCTGCAGTTCCTGGTAGGACAATTGGTAAAAGTTTAGCTCTTTTAAGAGACTCGTTGTTATATTATAAGGATAGGAGCGTTCCTGCTGTCCTACTTAGTGTAGATTTAGAAATAGCTTACCATTCTGTAGCACATCTTTTTGCAGTACTGGGCAAATTGGGATTCCCTGAAAAATTTATTAATTTAATTCAAACGTTTTATAAGAATTCTAACGTAATAGTGTTATATTAATAAATGGACATAAAAGCAGATCGTGTCCAGTCTGGTGTACGGCAAGGTTGTCCCATGTCACCAGTTCTTTTTATTTGTGCATTAGAGCCTTTGATTTGTAGATTAAGAAAAGACAAATTAGTAAGAGGTATCAGTATCCCTGGTGCAAATGGAGCACAAGCAAAGTGTATAGCATATATGGATGACTTAAGTGTGTTATGTAGCTCAGCGATTCACAGAAGTATTTGGTGGATTAAGTTGTTTGGAGAAGCATCCTTCCTAAAGATGAATGTAGACAAATCTGTATCTATGGCCTTTGGCAACTGGAGAGATGACATTCCAAAGGATATGATTGTTAAAAGGGACCAAGTCAAAGTACTTGGTGTATGGTTTGATAGCCAGTTAGAAGGGTCTTATAATTGGGAGCAAGTCATTGGTAAAATTAAGGAGAGAATCCAGAGTTGGTGGGGAAGAAGCTTGTCAATGGAGGGGAAGATATTATTAATTAAAGCGGTGTTATTACCTATGATTTTTTATGTAATTATTATTTTTCCTCCAAATTGTTTTTGGGTCAGAAAACTGAATAAACGTATATTTAATTTTTTATGGAGTTCCAGATCTACAAAGTCAGTTAGACTTAAAGTTTTTTGTTTTTATGCCAACTTGGCCTTATCCCAAACAAAAGTTGGTGCTATGGCAAGATATTTTTTGGGATGGGCATTACATAGGCATGGCTGGCTGATTCACTCCAATAGAATACCTTTTACTTTAGATTTGCCTTTAATGTTTAGAAGAATAGAAAGAACAATGACCAAGTATGGTTTACAGAATGAGGAAATAAATATTCTTAAAGACCAAAAAAACCTTATAAATCTTATTGAAAATAAAAAGTCTGTTTTACAGGTGGAAAAGTTTTCTATCAAAATCTGGTCAAATGTTTCATGTAAACGTTTATTCAATTATCAAAAGGATTTGTCCTGGGCTGCTGTCCACGGATGTGTGCCCACTAGGGAGTTCCAGTTTAGAAGAGGGTTCCTAAGAAGTAGTATTTGTCCTAGACAGGGGTGTGGCAATGCAGAGAGCATTCTACTCCTATTGTGGGCATGCAATTTGCAAAGCAAGTGTGGCAAAAAATGGGTGCCCTATGTAGAGAACCAAGTCCGAGCATAAGTATCTATTAAGTTGGGTTGTGTAGGCTGGCAACTTATAAATTGTGTAAAGGAAGCTTTATGGAAGAAATATTTTAGTCTTTAAAAAGGAAACAATATCGGTAGAAATGTGTAACGATGGTTATTAACTCATTATATTTATATTATTCAGTGGAAAGGAGATAGAATGCTAGGTTAGCAGAATCCTTGTGGAAAGTAGGACAATGGTCAAATTTAACAAAATGAGTTTTTTGTTCAGTGTATGATAAGCCTTTAAAGGGCATGTCCACCCCCAAAATGATTTGCTGCTGTAGTGTAGAGAGCGCTATCCTGTGTACTTTTACCATATACTTTCATTATATTTTTGGAACAGTTATCCGGATATTTTCATTTTTGTGTTTCTAATGGGGGCAGCCATTGATTTCTCTCCTCCTATAGTGGGCAGTGTGCTTGTAGTCTATGGAGATTATTAGTTTTTTGATCTCTGTAGGCTGTGTTAATGGCAGACTATGTCCATCGATACGTAATCTAAGAGTGAAATAATAATAATAATAATATAAGTTACAAGGACAAATAATAATGTAAATCACATGAGTGGTTTGGCAGGTAATATCGTATCGAATATTGATCATTTTTCCAGAGTGTGGGTGTATAAAAGACGAACCGGGAAGCATGTGTTTGCAAGATTTACACTTGTGGCAATTGAAACATCCCATTTACTTGTTAATTAACCAGTCATCTATTTTATACTTATCTATAGGATCGGTATCCACGAGAATGTCTCGCAGATTCCTCCCTCTCCTGAAGGCCACCGTGGCTTTATTTGGAAGATGTTCTCTTAATTTTTCGTCTGAAGTCAAGATATGCCAATTAGACTGTAAAGCATGTTTAATGCCCTGTCCTGCTGTAGATTAAAGGGCATGCCCACCCCCAAAACTATAATCCCCCCAACTACTGGCCCCACCATGTAGTGTAGTTTAATCCTTACCTCACATCCCAGCTCCATCTGGTTCTCCTGTAGTCCCCCCCCAAAGTCCCAAAAACTGCCCACCAGGAGGCTAGCAGGTCCATATAGGACACTGCCTGCTACCTGGCCTCCCGGAGAATTTTGCCATGCGTACTGCAGCTCTTCTCCCCCCTCCCTCCCCCTCCCTCTCCCTCCCTCTCCCTCCCGTTCTGTTATCCCTCCCCCTAGCTTAAAACCCCTTTATGTCAGCCTTCCCCATGTCCCCCGCCCCAACCGCATAAATTTATTTTTAGAAAGCTCCGAAATCTGTTACTTACCTCTCCGCTTTCCTACGCGGAAGTGAGCTGCCGGCAGCCGCGTCCGTGATTGGCTGCTGCTCACCAATCACAGACGCGGCTGCCGTCCCGCCCCTCTGCTTGCATTTCCTCCCAAGCAGAGGGCCGGGAGCGCGGCGCAGGAAAGAGGGGAGGTAAGTAGAGTTTGGGGGGCTTTCAAAAAAAAAAATTTATGCGGTTGGGGCTGTGAGCCCAGGGGGGATCCATATTAAAATTGTGATTTTAGGGTGGACATACCCTTTAAATGCTGTGCAAATAAATTTGTTTTGTTCTTTTGCCTGTTCATTTGTGATGTTATTACCGTATATACCCGAGTATAAACCGTTCCGAGTATAAACCAGGTATCTAGTTTTTACCTAAAAAGGAGGAAAAAGAGATTGACTCGAGTATACCGAGGGTGTAACCCCTCTAGTATTTGCCACTTAAGATGTTTTGAAACTACAACTCCCAGCATGCTTTAATTGCTGGAGTTGTAGTTTTCAAACATCTGCAGAAGCCAATACTTGACTAGGGGTAAATCCTCCTTTATTTGTGCATACAGTATGCACAAATAAAGAAGGTTTTACTCTTTTTTAAGTATTGTGTGCCCTGGTGTCCCTGTGGTATTCTCCTACCTTGTCCGGCGGCCCTCGCTTCACATCCTCTGCGCTTCAGGATGATGTCACTACGCGGTGCCGCAAAGTGAGAGGCGCCGGGTAGTGACGTCATCCGGAAGCGCACTGAGGATGCGGATCGCGCGCCCGCGGACAAGGTAGGAGAAGATTGACTCGAGTATAAACCGAGGTAAGATTTTCAGGCTTTTTTTAAAGCCTGAAAACCTCGGTTTATACTCGAGTATATACGGTAACTTTTTGTTTCGCTTTAATTAATGCTTGTTCCAGAACATGATGGGGGTATCCTCTTTGTACAAATCGTGTATTCATTTCTCGTAATTGTTGATTCATTATATCAGGATTAGAGTTATTTCGCAATACTCGACAAAATTGAGATATAGGCAGTGACCTTTTTAAATCCCAATACCCATAGTTA
This sequence comes from Hymenochirus boettgeri, assembly GCA_019447015.1. Lineage (NCBI taxonomy): Eukaryota > Metazoa > Chordata > Amphibia > Anura > Pipidae > Hymenochirus > Hymenochirus boettgeri. Next base: position 6,539,610 of record CM033475.1, on the reverse strand, counting down.
AACACTTCAAATACCTGGGAATGAAAATAACCAAATCTCCACAGCAATTCTACTCAATAAATATATTACCCCTACTGGAACACACAAAAAATAAGCTAATAGCATGGAGGCACGTCCCCTTTAACCTCTGGGGAAGAATTCAACTGATCAAAATATTCCTACTTCCAAAAATCCTCTATACACTACACCACTCCTCTCACATATATCCCCAATCCTTCTCATAAACTAAACTCCCTCCTCTCCTCCTTTATCTGGAATCACAAAAACCAAGAACAAAATACACTACACCTCCAAGCTCCCAAAGAGGCGGGGCCTAGCTCTACCTAATTTTCAGTTATAATAATAGGAAAGGCACAACGATACACAGACAGGCTTGTAAGATATTGCAACTCACCAACAATTTGCTACACATAACCGACCCCACACCACACCCCTCTCTGGAGAAACAAAACCCTCCCAATTCTGAGAAGCTTGGCAGGAGCCGGGCGATGGGACGAACTGGGAATACGCCACCCTAGGATATATAACACAAGGGGGACAAGTGAGGCCATTTCAAGAACTGCAGGAAACCCACAAAATCCCGAACACACACCACTTCCGCTATCTGCAACTAACACACGCAATCAAGCTATCTTCCCTAACTCACTAAACCAGATACCTAAGCACCCAATATGGAGTGATACGCACTCAAGGTCTAGGGGAGTCATATCCAGACTATATACATGCCTACTCAACGCCAAATCCTCAAACATCAACATAATTATTAAAACAAAATGGGCCGATTGCCTGGGGGATATATCCGAGGACCAATGGAACGAGGTACTCAATTCACACAATGACGCCTTCCCCCGCATTCAACAATAAGCTAATACAATTCAATATACTTCACCAAACGTACTATACCCCCAAGCAACTCAAACATATGAACAGTCTAATCACACACGCTGTCCCAAGTGTCAACTACAAAGTGCAACTTTTATTCACCTCATATGGGAATGTCCAAAAGTATATATCTATTGGCAAGAAGTGGTCGGCATCCTTCCCCCCCTTACCCCACACCCTATCAAACACGGGCAGCCCTTTGTATTCGGATTAATAGATGAAGAGATGTGGTCTAGACATGAGAGGGCTTTCCTGCGGCGGCATTATTCTTGCACGGAAAACAATAGTGTTGAACTGCTCTCACACAAGAAACCAAAACCAAGAAATGGGCAGAAAAATAAACAACGATCTCCCCAAGCTTAAGCTGCTGTATCAACACAGGAACTCATTGAGAAATTTAATAAAATTTGGGGAAACTGGTTGATTTCGCCCTCTACTGATATTTTAAAATACCTAGCCTAACGCCTATACCTGGCACATCGACAACCAGCAGAGCCCCCTCGGGCTACTGGCGGTCCTGAGCGGCCGGGGCCACGGACTGAACATGACGAGAGCCGACCAGACCAGCCAGGTTTTTAGTAGTTATAACAGTTTATTAGTTTAATAAGTTTTATAATAAAATGTTAACCAATGAACAATTACCAAGAAGAAACCAGTATGGAAACTATGCACTGAAAGGCCAATATGTAAACTGATTTTGTACCATCTTCTGTAAACAATGGTTTGAAATGCAAAATATTCATTGGTGACAATCAATAAAAAGTATTAAAAAAAAAAATATTTGAAACGATGTTATCAGAGGTGTTGTCCTAAGACTCAACACTAATTATATAAGGTTGTGTAATCCACTACGGTTTGAGCTTGATAAAGGCCAATAGATAACGGCTGAAACGTCGCTTATTTTTGCACGTTTGCTAAAAACACTTTAAATAAGCACTTGTTAAAGAACCTGAGTAGCGCTGATATTTGTTTGAACATTATATAATTATATAATATATATATATATATATATATATATATATATATATATATATATAAGAAATAGGACACACTCACATGTCTTCTCATTTAACATAGACTTTAATCACAAAGTTTCCTCGTTTCCGCTCACACAGGAGCCGTCATCAGAACAAACTGTATCACCATCAAACACCATTAAAATACCTACATAGCCCCACCCCCGTGTCATCACTTCCACCCATGAGAACATGAGATCATAATATTAAAACCAACACAATATACATAAATAGATATCATAGAGAGAACCTATATACCTCGTTCGCTGCAACTCCGAGGTGTATCCTTCATATCAAATACGGGTCACCGGCACCCAACGTTGCAACTTGCCATGCCGTACACAACCCGATAGTCAAGTCCAGCTCCACCCCCCAAGCACGAACCCACGCTAAACATTTTTCCCCTCCAAGCCATTGGAAATTATACATCTAAAGCTGGATAGAGGGTGGCCCTTTTATTTAAAATGTTTGGCGGAAAAGAAAAGGGCCACCCTCTATCCAGCCTTAGATGTATAATTTCCAATGGCTTGGAGGAGAAAAATCACTATGAAGAGAAAGAAAGGACCCTTCAAAGGTGGGAGGCCAAATGGATCTTTAAACTTGGGAACATTGGCCCCTAGGTGCCTTAATGAGCAATGGGCACTGCATTGGTTCCTATAATAATATCTGCATATGGGTAATATCTTTCCCTTCTCTCCTCTCTTTGGTAATTATGACTTGGGGAGGTTATGTACTCTAAAAATACTTTGGAAAGATAAGGTTATGACAACATGGGTAATATGCAATAAGAGGCAATACATTGTGGTGATAAGGAACAACAGAAAGCTATATCCTGCTTTGGATTTCGTATTGACTGTATCGTCTCCTGGTAAGAGGGGTTGTGTTAGTTATGGTTTACCGGCGGTATCCTAGATACGGATCTCGCAAGATGTTTAGCGTGGGTTCGTGCTTGGGGGGTGGAGCTGGACTTGACTATCAGGTTGTGTACGGCATGACAAGTTGCAATGTTGGGTGCCGGTGACCTGTAGGTATTTTAATGGTGTTTGATGGTGATACACTTTGAGAAGACCTGTGAGTGTGTTCCTATTTCTTCTATGTGACTCACTCTGAACTGCACCCGGGCGAATGCAACATCAGGTTGGAGCGCCTTCCTTTGGACCTCGTTTATATATATATATAATATTAAAAGACAAAGAAAGCAGCAACTAGGGCCATATATATAAACGCACGGTATTGCACATTAGCGATACCGCTCGTTATCAGTAAATCACAATGGCAGCCGTAAATGTACTAAAAGGCGATACCGTATCTTTATAAATATGGCCCCTATAATCATGTTTCTGTAAAGGCATGGGCGTGAATCTCTTAAAGGGACGCCCAATGTCCCAACACACACATTTGAGCCGCACACCAGTTTTATGATGAATATAAAGGTTTTTATCAATAAATACTCACATATATAACAGCAACGTTTATTGGTAAGAGCCTTTATATTCTTCACAACACTGGTGTGTGGCTCAAATTTGTCTTACTATATATATATATATATACACACACACACACAATCTCACCAGATTCGCAGCACTCTCGATCAAACGTAGATCACAGCTGTACAAAATAATCTAGAGTCCATTGCAATACAGCAGCATCAAAAATTCACACGCATGTTCCAATGCTAGGCAATACAATTAGTTTATTAGGCTAAATTTAAGAAAATGCCCCGATCTTTATTTACCTTCCCTCTCTCCTTCGACGCCCGGCCCGGCCTTCTGCTTGCAAGACACTGCAAGCAGGGGGCGGGACCGGCAGCCGCGTCCGTGATTAGCTGAGAGGCAGCCAATCACAGACGCGGCTGCCGGCTTCTCAGAATGCCGGAGGGGGGGGAAGGTAAGTAGAGTTCGGGGGTCTTTCTTAAAATTATTTTTTAGCGGTTGGGGCTGGGGGAAGATATACTATGATATGGGCAAGGGGTTTAATGGTAGGGGGAACGATTGTAAAACGGGAGGGGGAGGGAAGGGGACAAGGGCTGCAGTGCGCATGCCAAACTTCTCCCGGAGGGCAAATATCTACCGGAGGCTAGATAGCAGGCAGAGACCTATATGGACTCTGCTATCCTCCTGGTGGGCAGGTTTTGGGACTTTGGGGGGGGGACAACAGGAGAACCATATGGAGCTGGGATGTGAGGTAAGGATTTTATTGCAGTACATGGTGGGGCCAGTAGTTGGGGGGTTATAGTTTTGGGGGTGGACATGCCCTTTAAATACATTTAACAACAGGAAATTGTTGCAACAAAGTTGATCAATTAGCAATCACACAGAATAACTTACAATGGTAACAGTGACCTCCTGTGGCAGACTAAGAAGAGACAATGTATCCACTTCACTAATATACATACAGATCATAATCTCTGTTTAATCCCTTTGGATATAAGGTATCTAGCTTATTGATCCACCAAACCTCCCTTTTCTTTCAGTTGTAGACGATCCCCTCCTCTCATCGGTTCACTTTGTACCTGTTCCAGTGCCATAAACCTCATTTGGTCGGCAGTGTGACCTTTTTCCAAGTAGTGACGTGGAACAGGTAATGTGGTCTGTCCTGTAGTAGTGACGTGGAACAGGTAATGTGGTCTGTCCTGTACGGATAGACAACCTATGTTGGGTCAGTCTCAACTTAACTTTTTGGGAGGTTCCCCCACATATAATAAGTCGCATGGACATATAATTATATATATAGCGCCATCGTCTCCATCTGCGCCCGCCCCTCCATTGCCGGCAGGTGGACGGTCGCGTCGAAAAGGAGTCATAGGAGCTGTGTTGCTCCCCTCTGTGGTGTCCGGAGCGGAGCGTGATCTTCTGGGTAATCCTGTACGGGCTTTTCTCTTGCTGCCATTGGGCACATTGCCGCGTCCCCATTGGTAGACCCGCCCTGTGTGATAGTCCTGTAAATCACAGTCAAACTTACTCCTTTTACGTTTTTCTCCTTTGATCCTATAACGCTGCAGTTTCTCTGCCAGATCATTCTTAAAGGAGAGGAGTTCCTCATTATTAAAGCAAGTAGAGAGTTCATAAGTTAAGTTGAGACTGACCCAACATAGGTCGTCTATCCGTACAGGACAGACCACATTACCTGTTCCACGTCACTACTATAAAATAAAGAGCCTGAAATATTACTAAAATCTGTAATGTGAAGTTACACAGATAAACTGATTCAATCTGACATCAACATGCTACTTGCACACAACAATATCAGATCGTGTAGTTCTGATGGCTATAAAGAAGAAGGGAAAGGGTTTAATGTAAAATCCCAGAATCCCTGGTGGGACTTGCAAATCGTTGTTTGCATGTTAAACTGATTCTACATGTTTAATTATAAATGGAGAAAGGGCTATTTTAACCATTATGCAAAACCCTTCTGATTGGTGGACATATCTCCATAGACTACAAGCACACTGCCCACTATAGGAGGAGAGAGAAATCAATGGCTGCCCCCATAAGAATATAAAAATGAAAATATTCCGATAAGCATGCTCCAAAATATTCTTCAAGTAATAGTCAAAAGTACACAGGATAGCGCTCTCTGCAAATTTACTTTAGGTCCTTTTAGCACTGTAGATGCCCTTTAAAGGAAATGTACAGAAAGTGCTTGCAATAAACTGATTTTTGTTGCAACATTAAAGGTCTTTTTAACTTAGTGCTTCTGCCAAGGTAATGGCGGCAACTAAAGAGTGACTATGTTAACGACACATATCATAAACACAAAATGAGAGTGACTGATGTTACAGAACAATCATACATAACATAGAGTGACTATGTACAGAACATATCATACATAACATAGAGTGACTATGTTACAGAACATATCATACATAACATAGACCGTGACTATGTTACAGAACAATACTACAACATAGAGTGACTATGTACAGAACATATCATACATAACATAGAGTGACTATGTTACAGACATATCATACATAACAGAGTGACGTACAGAACATACATACATTAAAGAGTGGACTATGTTACAGAACATACGTACATAATATAGAGTGACTATGTTACAGAACATATCAGTACATAACATAAGGTGGACTATGTTACAGAACATATCACATAACATAGAGTGACTATGTTACAGAACATCGACATACATACAATAGAGTGACATGTTTACAAGAACATATCATTACATAACACAGAGTGACTATGTTACAGAACATCTCATACATAACATAGAGTGACGTTACAGAACTATCATACATAACATAGAGTGACTAGTTACAGAACATATCATACATAACATAGAGTGACATGTTTACAGAACATATCATACATAACATAGAGTGACCTATGTTACAGGAACATATCATACATACATAGAGTGACATGTTACAAACATATCATACATAACATAGAGTGGACTAGTTACAGAACATATCATACATAACATAGAGTGACTGATGTTACAGAACATAGCATACATAAACATAGAGTGACTATGTTACAGAACTATATACATAACACAGAGTGACTAGTTACAGAAAATATCATACATAACATAGAGTGACATGTTACAGAACATATATCTAAACATAGAGGACTATGTTACAGAACATATCATACATAACAAGAGTGCTATGTTACAGACATAATACATTAACATAGAGTGACTATGTTAAGAAACATATCATACATAAACAGATGTGACTATGTTACAGAACATATCATACATAACATAGAGTGACTTGTTACAGAACATATCATACATAACATAGAGTGACATGTTACAGAACATTTCATACATAACAGAGTGACTATGTTACAAAAATATCATACATAAAGAGTGACTATGTTACAGAAATATACATAACATAGAGTGACTATGTTACAGAACATATCATACATAACATAGAGGACTATGTTACAGAACATAGTCATACATAACATAGAGTGACTATGATTACAGACCTAGCATACAACATAACACTAGAGTGACTATTTACAGAACATATCATACATACATAGAGTGACTATGTATACGAACATATCATACCAACAGAGTGGACTATGTTACAGAACATATCATACATAACCTAGAGTGACTATGTTACAAGACATATCATACAAAACATAGAGTGACTATGTTACAGACAATATCATACATAAACATGAGTGACTATGTTAAGACATATCATACATAACAACATAGAGTGACTAGTTACAGAACATAGCATACATAACACAGAGTGACTATGTTACAGAACATATCATAATACTAGAGTGACATGTTAAGAACTATCATTACATAACATAGAGTGACTATGTTACAGAACATATACATAATAGAGTGACGATGTTACAGAACATATGACATAACATCAGAGTGACTATGTTCAGAACATACATATAGATATGATCTATTACATAAACATAGAGTGACTATGTTACCAGGAAACATACTACATAACCTAAGTGACTATGTTACAGAACAGAGCATACATAACTAGAGTGACTATGTTCAGAACATACATACTAACATAGAGTGACTATGTTACAGAACATACATACATTAACATAGAGTGAATGTTACAAAACATATCATACATAACATAGAGGACTATGTTACAGAACATATCATAACATAACATAGAGTGATTTTACAGAACATATCATACACAACAAGATGACATATGTTACAGAACATATCATACCTAACACAGAGGTGACTATGTTACAGAACATATCATAATAACAAAGTGAGGGACTATGTTACAGAACATATATACATAACACAGATGACTATGTTGACAGACATACTATCAGTAACACAAGTATGTGACTATGTTACAGAACATATAGACATAAACACAGAGTGAATATGTTACAGAACATCGTACATAACATAGAGTGACTATGTTACGAGAACATACATACATAACACAGAGTGACTATGTTACAGAAATATCATACATAACACACTGAGTGGACTATGTACAGAATATGCATACAAACATGACTATGTTACAGAAACAATTTCACTGTTTTAAACATACAAATAGAGTGACTATGTTACAGAACATATAACATAACATAGAGTGACTATGTTACAGAACATATCATACATAAATAGAGGTGGACTATGTTACAGATGACCTATTACATAACATACATACATAGAGTGATATGTTAAGAACATATCATACATAACAGAGTGCCTATGTTTACAGAAACATATCATACATAACAGAGTGACTATTGTTACAGAAAAATATCATACATAAACAGAGTGGGACTATGTTACAGAACATATCATACATAACAAGAGTGACTATGTTACAGAACATATCATACATACACGAGTGCTATGTTACAGAAACATACATAACCTAGAGTGACTATGTTACAGAACATATCATACATAACATAGAGTGACTATGTACAGCAACATCATACATACACGAGTGACTAGTTACAGAACATATCTACATAACACAGAGTGACTATGTTACAAGAACATATCTACAACAGAGTGACTGTTACAAGAAACATATCTACATAACACAGAGTGACTATGTTACAGAACATATCGTACATAACACTAGAGTGACATTGTTACAGAACATATAGTACATAACAAGAGTGATATGTTACAGAACAACATACATAACAGAATCAGAGTGACTATGTTACAGAACAGATATCAGAAATACACAGAGTGACTATGTTACGAAACGTATCATACATAACATAGAGTGATGTACAGAACAATCATACATAACAAGAGTGACTTGTACAAACATATCATACATAACACAAGTGACTATGTTACAGAACATATAATAAATAACAGAGTGGACTATGTTCAGAACATATCCTACATAACGGTGACTTGTTACAGAACATATCATACATAACATAGAGTGACTATGTTACAGAACATATTATACATAACATAGAGTGACTATGTTACAGAACATATCGTACACAACATAGAGTGACTATGTTACAGAACATATCGTACATAATATAGAGTGACTATGTTACAGAACATATCGTACATAATATAGAGTGACTATGTTACAGAACATATCGTACATAACATAGAGTGACTATGTTACAGAACATATCGTACATAACATAGAGTGACTATGTTAGAGAACATATCATACATAACAGAGTGACTATGTTACAGAACATATCATACATAACAGAGTGACTATGTTACAGAACATATCATACATAACATAGAGTGACTGTTACAGAACATATCATACATAACCTAGAGTGACTGTTACAGAACATATCATGCATAACATAGAGTGACTATGTTACAGAACATAGCATACATAACATAGAGTGACTATGTTACAGAACATATCATCCATAACATAGAGTGACTGTTACAGAACATATCATACATAACATAGAGTGACTATGTTACAGAACATATCATACATAACATAGAGTGACTGTTACAGAACATATCATACATAACATAGAGTGACTATGTTACAGAACATATCATACATAACATAGAGTGACTGTGTTACAGAACATATCATGCATAACATAGAGTGACTATGTTACAGAACATAGCATACATAACATAGAGTGACTATGTTACAGAACATATCATACATAACATAGAGTGACTGTGTTACAGAACATATCATACATAACATAGAGTGACTATGTTACAGAACAGTGCCCTTGCACAGCCACTAGAGTCAATCGGTGTATAATGTTCTAATAGTATATGATATGTTCTGTAACATAGTCACTCTATGTTATGTATGTATGTTCTGTAACAGTCACTCTATGTTATGTATGATATGTTCGGTAACATAGTCACTCTATGTTATGTATGCTATGTTCTGTAACATAGTCACTCTATGTTATGCATGATATGTTTCGAACAGTCACTCTAGGTTATGTATGATATGTTCTGTAACAGTCACTCTATGTTATGTATGATATGTTCTGTAACATAGTCACTCTGTTATGTATGATATGTTCTGTAACAAGTCACTCTGTTATGTATGATATGTTCTCTAACATAGTCACTCTATGTTATGTACGATATGTTCTGTAACATAGTCACTCTATGTTATGTACGATATGTTCTGTAACATAGTCACTCTATGTTATGTACGATTGTTCTGTAACATAGTACCTTATTCGTACGATATGTTCTTGCTTGTACATAGTCACTTAGTTTGTATGATATGTTTGTAACATAGTCACTCTATGTTATGTATTAATATGTTCTGTAACATAGTCACTCTATGTTATGTATGATATTGTTCTGTAACATAGTCACTCTATGTTATGTATGATATGTTCTGTAAAAGTCACTCTATGTTATGTATGATATGTTCGTAACATAGTCACTCATGTTATGATGATATGTTCTGTCACATAGTCACTCTATGTTATGTATGAGATGGATGCGAGTGACCTTGGACAGACTGTACAATGCGAGTGACCTTGGACATACTGTACAATGCGAGTGACCTTGGACAGGCAGTACGATACGAGTGACCTTGGACAGGCTATATAATGCAGTTCCCAAACTCTTTCAGATTGTGGTGCACTTAGCAATGCAAATTTTTCTTGAGGCGCACCTTTCTTTTTAATATTGGATTTTACCCATATTTTATACACTTTACAGTGTATATTGTAATTAATGTAGAGTATTGTTACAGTTCATTAAATGTCTTGAAATGTTATCAGAAAATATTTTATGTGCAAAATAGTTATACTTCTGAAAAATATACTACACCACTTAAATTCTGAGGCACATCTGTGGCTAGTGTTCCCCAGCACACCCTTTGAGAAACCCTGATATAATGTGAGTGTACAGGCTGTATGTGAGTGACATTGTAAAGGTTGTAAAATGTGAGAAAATCCTGGGATGGGTTTGAATAACCCAAATTTAGTTTGAATGGGTTTGAGATTGGGTTCTGATAAAGAGAACTGCGGGTCGGGTCGCAGGTAGAAGAATTCTGTAAAAAAAGTAATAATCATTTTTCCTGTCTATGAAGAGAAATATGTCTGTAATAACTGAAACTGAGAATACATTGGTATCAAGCCAAGACGTGTGCAGTATGCATTGAACCTTACACTAAATCACACTATGGCAGATAAAGGGCAAATATATCTAGATGCTTGAGTATCATTATTTCTAATGTACTTAGAATCTTATACAAGATGCCATTGTGGATATGAATACAACTATGTAGAAATTTAAAGGGTAACTTCACCAAGAATAAAAACTTTTGCTGTAGTGTAGGCCCCCTAGCCAACCCCCAACTGCTATGTTCGTTTTGTAAAAAAACAACAGAATCTACACTCTTTCGCTCTCAGCCCTCTGCTTGCCAGAATTTGCTAGCAGGGGCCAGACCAGCAGCCGTGTCTGTCATTGGTTGAGAGGCAGCAAATCTCGGGCTCGGCTACTGACAATGAAGAATGCTGGGTGGGCTACACTTCAGAAAATTGTTTTATAGGTAGGGGTGAGGATGCCAACAATGATCCAGAGGGACGGGGGTTTCCAGAGGGTCACCGAAACCTCGACAAGGACAGTTGACTAGGCACTGCAGAAGAACCATTTAGAGCAGAGATGTTATCTAAGGATTTTTTTAACATTGCACAGTGGGCCAGTAGTGGGTTAAATTTAAATTTTAGTTTTGGGGGTGGACACTTTGGGGGTGGGCAATTAAACTCTTGTAGTGCCTGGGTAGGTTTTGCAGAGATCACTGGGTAAAAAAGCAGTTAAAGGGAATGTCCACCCCAAAACCATAATTTAAAGGGAAACTAAACAAAAAATGTTGTATAGGAAAGTACTTGTCTCTGCAACTTACAGTGTAAAAGATTTCCTTTTGTGCCCTTCCTTTCCTCTACAAACTTACTTTTAGTTTCTAAGATTGAGCAACCATTTTGAATTCTGCCAGTACCTTCTGTGACCACAAAACATTTTCTGCACATGTGTTATCCCAACCACCCCTCCTATACCATATGACGTGCGACTATATTAATTCAAAATATTCAAATCACAAACACACTGGGAAATGCACAGAGCTTCATTCGCTGATTTGCATATTCCTAGTAGCCCTTGCTAGTATCATTTTATATCCAGTAACGTGTGAAGCTCTCACTCTGTGTCAGAAGATTGTGTCAGAACATAGGATTTAAATATTCATCTTATATCTTTATAATTTTTCATTTCCTGTTTTCTGGCAATTGTTTCTCACAATAACTCCTGTGTGACTTTCCCTGCCCTCATGCTCCTGTGTTAGTTCCTACAACATACAGACCCTCCAACATTCCCTTTTATAAGGGTCACTGATAGAAACAACATGGTGCAAGGCTAGGACAATGAAGTGAACCTGGATCTAGCACAGCTCTGTGCAGTGCATTTCTTTTTACTGTTCCTGGAAGAGAATTTATGTGTAGAAAACATGTAGGATACTTCCGTACCCATTTAAACTGCAAATGGTTTGTTACATGTGTTTTTACTAGCTCCTCTAATTAGCCTGTTACCCTCTAGATCACTGATAAATAGAACTGCCGTCTGTCTGACATTTCCTCACTGCTGGAGAGTGTTTCTGGAAGAACCTGGGATTGGTAGTCCAATTACAGTAGTGTTGCTCAAATTTATTGCAAGGTATTTGACCAAAAAAACAAAACAGGTTTTTGATTTAATAAGCAAAATATAAAATGAGAGATCTACAAGGCTTATTGGTAGATACAGAGCACTTTAGAATAAGATTAGCAGAGAAATAACCAGGACCACCCCAAACAACAAATTTATACAGCCAGTAATTAACATTGAAGCCTCTAATAGTGCTCAGTTCATTAGTCTTAGTACAAAACAAGACTAGCAGCTTATTTTAAGCAGATCTCATAGCTACTAGCAGTAGTATGACCTGCAACCTCAGCTGCTAATCCTAAAATGATCTGCCATGTAACTCTTCTCTCTTTTTATAGAACTTCCCAATCATATCTCCACAATCTGATTGGTCTAGAATGAATCTTACATCTGATTGGATTTTGGATTTTCTACCAATTAAATTTAGTGGGAAGGGTTTAGGTTCCTATAAATAGTTAGGGCTCTTTAGTGAGGGTTAGTTTTGGTTCATTACTGGAACCAGAATGTTGTGTCTTGATGCCATGGTGTATATTGGGGAAGACATTTGCTTAGAGTTCCTGACTGGGTAGCCTTTGGCTCTGGTGGCCTCTTAGTTTGTTCTTTCACTCAATGCACATTATTTGGTGAAGTGTCTGTTTTTTTTTTTGTTTTATCTAAACATCATATAGCAGGTGTGACTGACATTGCTATAAATGTAGTTGGGCTGCTTTCCCCAGCATTCCCCCAGAACCAATCTCCTAAGGGGAGAGGGGGTAGTGGTGGAAGTTGTATTTTTGAACTTGATCTAAGGGTAATTAATGAGAGATCAGAAACACATGCAGTTAAGCTCAATCAAATAACTGAGCGCATTATAGATATAAAGGTAACTGGAGGCTTAGGGAATAGTGATCATGAAATAGTGTCGTTTGGACTTTGTTATCGAAAGTAAAAGTTCGCTGGGTTAACAAAGACTTTTAATTTTGGGCAGGCAAATTTTCCCAGGTTAAAACTGGGATAATGTATTATCAGGTAAAGGTACTGAACTGAAGTGGACTGTGTTTAAGGGGATTTTAAGCCAGTTCACATCTAAATTTATACCCTTGGGAAATAAATGTAAAAAAAATAAATCCGCGCCCATGTGGCTGAATTCTGATGTAAAGAGGCAAATGGAAAGGGAAAAAAGGCATTTAAAACCTTTATGGCAGAGGGAACGGAAAGGGCCTTTAGGGATTAAAAAAACTGTAACAAGGAGTGTAAGAAATCAATCAAACTAGCTAAAATTAATAAGGAAGTTAGGATAGCTGAAGAAATAATCACTAAGTTTAAAAATTTAAGTATATTAATAGTAAGATGAGGACTGAGAATGTGGCACCAGTAATGAATGGGGATAAGTTAAGTAGAGATCTCATAGAGTATAGTAGCAATAATGGTATAAAAGATTCAAGTGCACTTTGGTTAACCGAGGATATGGTACAGAAAGAACTAAATAAGGTTAATATTAATAAAATACATCCTCGGGTACTTAGGGAGCTAAGTTCAGCTTTATCTAGGCCATTATTTCTTATTTTTGCAGATTCCCTCATGTCTGGAGGTGTGCCTCCTGGATTGGAAAAAAACTGATGTTATTCCAATATTCAAAAAGGCCTGTAAGTTTAACTTCAGTGGTGGGGAAGATACTGGAAAGTTTAATAAGGGAACATGTCCTAGAGTATGTTTCAAGGACTGACATTATAAGTAGTAACCAGCATGGATTTAGGAGGAATAGATCTTGTCAAACTTACTTGCTTGACTTTTTTGAGGAAGTGATTAGAAATTTAGACTCTGGCATAGCAGTAGATGTAGTTTACTTGGATTTTGCAAAGGCTTTTGATACTGTCCCCCATTGGCGACTAATGTATAAGCTTCATCATTATGGACTAACGTGCTAAGTGGGGTGCAACAGGGTTCTGTGTTGGGGCCGCTTCTATTTAATCTGTTTATTAATGATTTGGAAGTGGGTATTGTCAGCAAGTTTTCTGTGTTTGCTTATGACACAAAACTTTGTCGACCATTAACCCTTCAAGTGCCACAGATCGTATATATAAAAAAATAAAAATCCACCAGTGCTTGGAGCGATCGGGGCACCATTCAAGTGCCCCCCTAGCCCCCTCGGTTTCAGCCAAGTCCGAGGAGGGGATCAGGAGATAGCAGTGCTTACCTGCATAGCCGGGAGCAGGAGGAACAAGGAGGTCCGTGCGACAAGGGAGACCCTGGTGACATCACAGGATTTCCTGCTTCACCGGGGTCTTCCCTTAGGCTTCCCCCGCTCTGCGCCTCGTGGTCTAGTGGAGGTACTGCACTGCGATCTCCATTCAGATCACAGTGCAGTACCTGGTATAGTAAAGCTGTCAATGTGACAGCTTTACTATACTTTTTGTGAATGGTACTCAAAGTTCCATTCACAAATAGAAGTCTTTGCTACTTAGAAAAGACTTAGGAAAAAAATGAGGACGGAGATCAAAATTTAGTGATCACTTCTGATGACCAAATCATTGATCTTTGCCAATGAATGAAAAATCGCTTCCTGGAAAATGATTTCCAGGAAGTTATTTTTTCAATGGGATTTCGAATTGGAAAACGGGCATTTATGCCCATATTCAAAGTTCATCATCATTCCCTAAAATGATTTGTAAACGCAGATTATTTGTTCGATTTCAAGGGAAACTAAGCCTATTTTAGTAGGAAATTTTGCAGAGGTACCAAAGAAAGACCAGATTGAATTTTTAGGATCAGTAAAGTGGGCAAAAACTTGTGTGACTCAACGTACAAACTGGTTTTCACTAAAATACAACTAAAAGGGGGTGGTGGTGGGTTGTGGCGTTTTTTGATTTTTTCTTGTAATTGCAATTGTGCATGAGTCCCATTTGAGCTAGTTGGTGGCCCTGTCTGTTTGCACCCACCCATATGGCATACCGATTGATTCAGGACATGAGATTGCCATTAAGTGGGTTTTTTTACTTGCCAAGTGGGTTTAGGTAGGTTTTCAACCTTTGAGTCCTCTTTTTTGTTCTTTTTTCATCTTTTCACAAAATCTCCTAAAAGAGTTCTATGGAGTACTATGTCTGGAATTCTTTGTGTATGTATGAAAGCATGACAACGTTATGTAAGTGAAGTTGTGTAGATTCCAAAAATATATAGTTTGTGGGGGGGTTTTCCAAGTTTCGGGGCTGTTTCCATTGAAAAAGTGTAGGCTGTTCAAATTACAGAGCATTTTAATTTTTTCTTGTAATTGCACTTATGGGCATGTGTCCCATTTGAGCTTGTTGGTTGCCACGTCTCTGTATGCACCCACGCATATGGCATACTGTTTGATTCAGCATATGTGGGAGATTGACATTTTTTTTTTTTTTTTTAAACTTGATTTATTTTTGAAATAAAGGATAAAGGAGAAAACAAATAAAGAAAAATACAATGCTTACAGCGGCATTAACATTGCTCTGGACGGATGTACATTTTGCATTGTTTTATAAAATAAAGAACACAAATTTAACAATACTTTAGCTTTGTTTGGTTGTCTCGTTTCTTTGCATGTAGCCAATATCCTTACTCCTGGATACAGGTTATAGTTGTCATATTGCGGGTTAGGGGGGAGGGGGGGATTAGTGGTATTGTGCCCTGTGTCTGCTGGTTTTTGGGTCTAGACATGTCTGCTTGAGAGTATTAATTTATTGAAACTGATGTAAGGGGGGATTCAAGCCATAGTGACCAAATCTTTTTAAATTTCTTCTCACAGTTTCTATGTTTGTATATCAGGTTGTGAAAGGGGAGAGAGTTGTTGATTAGAGCTATCCATGAATTTACTTGAGGGGGGTCTGGAGCCATCCATTTAAGGACTATGCTCTTCCTTGCCCAGAAAAGAGACTCTCTTATAAATGTTAGTTGCGAGGGGTTTTCTATTTCAATTGTGTTTATTCCCAGTAGACAGAGTTTCGGGTCCATTGGGACCGGCCAGGGGAGGATACTTGTCAACAGACGTGTAACCGCCTGCCAGAAGTTTTGTACCTGTGTACACTCCCAAATTAGGTGCGCGAAATCCGCATCCTGTTGATTGCATTTGGGACATCTGTCTGGTGAATTTGGGGATATCCTGTGTAGTCTTTTGGGGGTGAGGTAGGCCTGGTGGGTTATATAGAGTTGGATTAGTTTATTGTTTGCCGAAGGGGCAGCCTGAACATGAGCTGTTCCAATTTCATCCCAGTCCTGTTCGTCGATGTTAGGGATTGATTTTTTCCATAGTTGTAGTATTGATTCTCTCTGTTGGACAGAGTTTACAGCAATCAACCTGGTGTATATTCGTGAAATAAGTCCTTGTAGGCCTTGGGTTTTGAGGATCCCGATGATGGGGTGTTTAGTCAGTTGGAGTTCTTTAGTGGGGAACTGTGTGTGGACGCAATGTCTTAACTGTAGATATTTATAAAAGTATGAACGTGGAAGTTCATATTCAGATTTCAGGTCCTCGAAACATTTGAGATGGTTTCCTGCTATGATATGGTCAAATTGTTTTATTCCCATTTTTTCCCAGTCGTTCGACAAATGCTGCGAGGTGTGGGTAACTTTGGTTGTTCAAGAGGGGGGTTTCATTAGGAATACCCGAGAATTTTAGTAATTCATTGACTTCTTTCCAGATCTTGCACATCTGGTTGTGTAGGGGGGTTGGTGGGCTGGTCATGTGTAGACCCGGTGCTTCGATTGTAGCAAGTTGATGTCCCGAGCTGTATGAGGCCAGCATTTGTTCTGCCGCAGTGGGGGTTTCACTGGGAGTCACCCATTGCCTTAAAAATCGGATCTGTCCGGCCAGGTAATAATATCGAAAATTTGGGAGTGCCAGGCCTGCTTCATCTTTGGGCTGTTGGAGTTTGCTAACTTTAAGTCGGGCTCTACCGTTAGCCCACAGGAATGAGGTAAGTATACTTGTGATTTCAGAGAACAGTTTCTTTGGGAGGTAGACTGGGGAGTGTTCTATTATATATAAAATTTTAGGTAGAAGAATTATTTTAATAAGATTTATTCTGCCTATTAAATTAATGGGGAGAGTAGACCAGGTTTGAGTTTTGTGGCGTATGGTTCTGAGGAGGGGGTTAATATTTAGCTCTCTGAATTCCTTGGGATTCCTGGAAATCCACATACCCAGATATTTGAAGTGAGAGACCTTCGGAATTTGCCAAGTTAGGGTTTGGGAGGAAATATTTTCAGTATCGAGGAGGCATATGGCAGATTTCCCCCAGTTAATTCCCAGTCCAGAGTATGGTTTGAATTAGGTGATGTGTTTCTCCACTTGGGTTAGAGATTGGCCGGTGTCTAATAGGAATAGAATCACGTCATCTGCATATAACCCGATTAGATCTGTGTGGGGACCTCTGCTCAATCCCTTTATAAGGGGGTCGGATCTAAGTCTAATGGCTAGAGGTTCGATAACAAGCGAGAAGAGATAGGGGGAGAGTGGACATCCCTGTC
Source organism: Hymenochirus boettgeri (assembly GCA_019447015.1). Classification (NCBI taxonomy): domain Eukaryota; kingdom Metazoa; phylum Chordata; class Amphibia; order Anura; family Pipidae; genus Hymenochirus; species Hymenochirus boettgeri. The sequence goes on along the minus strand of CM033475.1, from coordinate 6,521,593 downwards.
TGGTCCCTCTGTTTAGGGGGAATGGGATCGATGTTAGTCCATTTATCGTTATATTGGCCCTGGGGTTTGCATACAGTAGTTTGATCCAATTTATATATTTAGGGCCAAAACCGAACCGGATCATACATGCCCAAAGGAAATTCCATTCGACTGAATCAAACGCCCTGGTCGCATCCAATGACAAGATCGCTCTATCTCCCATAGTCTCGTGGCTAATCTGGGTGTGGATTTGCTCTCGTCTAATGTTTATTGATGTGCTCTTGCCTGGCATGAAACCTGTTTGGTTTTGGTGGATTATATTGGGAATTACTCTTTGTAGTCGGTTAGCTAGGGTTTTTGCCAATAGTTTGTAATCACTATTTAGAAGTGATATTGGTCTATATGCTGTTTGATCTGCTGGGTCCTTATCCGGTTTTAGGAGTAGAATTATTGAGGCGTCTGACATAGAAGCGGGCAGGGTCTGATTAGCGAAGGCATTTTGGTATGTGTGTAGTAGTTGCTGTAGTATTATTTTATCAAATTTCTTGTAAAACTCAATAGGGAGGCCATCTGGGCCTGCAGCTTTTCCTGGTTTCATGCTAGCTAACGATTCGTAGAGTTCTTCCAGAGTAATATCCGCTTCAAGTATTTGTTTGTGTTCGGCAGATAGTTGGGGGAATGTCAGATCTTGTAGGTATTCTAGATTTGCTGGTATTGAGTAGTGCGATTGTGAAATGTATTGGGATTGGAAGTAGTCCGTGAATGATTTGAGGATATTGGATGATTTAGTAAGGAGACCTTTGTGAGGGTCTTGTATATTCAGAATTGTTTGTTGTTTTTGGTCGGTTTGTACCAAATGTGCAAGCATCTTAGCCGATTGGTCACCTTGTTCGTAAAATTTTTGTTTTTGAAAGAAAAATTTTTGGTTTGCTTTTTCTTTAATTAAAATATTATATTGCCTCTGAAGTTGTTGCCAAGTATCTTGATTAATCTCGGAGGGATTGTTGCAGAATGCCTGTTCCGCCCTTTGGACTGCTTGTGTGAGGGAATCTTCCTCTGATCTTGTGTGTTTTTTAAGAAAAGTAATTGTGCTGTTAAGGAGACCTCTTGCTTAAGCTTTAAATGCGTCCCAGATGATTCCCTGGGGTGTTTGGTCGTGGTCTAGACTGAAATACAGTTGTATTTGGTCCACAATGAAATCACTATTCTCTATCTGTAGTAACCAAAAGGGGTGTATTTTCAGGTATTTTGGGGTTGCAATGTTATGGCGGATGGAGATACCTAGCACCATCGGGGAATGGTCGGAAATTCCCTTTGTTAGGTATTTAGCCTGAGTTACCTGGGGCATGAGGGAGGTACTCACAAAGCTGTAGTCTAAACGTGAGTGAACATTGTGTGAGGGGGAAAAGCATGAGTACGCAGCAAAAGAAGGATTTCGCTATCTCCAGGCGTCCACCCAACCCATCTCAGACATCAGGAAAGCCAGGGCAGATGGATCTGCCGAGTTGTTTGAGTCTTGGGGGGCGGGAAATCTGTCCTTCTGAGGGCACGTTAGGATGTTAAAGTCGCCCATACAGATGAACGAAGAAGATAGAAGTTAAGAGAGAAGGATACTAGTTTTTGTAATAGATGGAGGGAGGCTGGTGGAGGGTTGTACAGACCCAAAATGACAAATAGTGTTCCCTCTATTTATAGTGCTATACAAACAAAGCGACCACTGTCATCCTTTTGTACTTTGATTATTCGGAACTGAAGTGACGTACTGATTAGGATGGATGTCTCCCTGGGGTACACAGAGTGTGTACTGTGTAAAGCCCACTTGATCCAGGGTTTATTTAGCCACTGCTGCGTGGAGTCTAGTAGGTGCGTTTCTTGTAGGCAGGTAATGTCTGGGTTAATTTTACAAATGCAGTGAAATACTTGTATTCGTTTGATGGGACTATTTAGGCCTCTGACTTTCCATGTTAATAATTTAAGTTGAGGCGTGTGCATAGCGGTGGTGGTGGAGTGGAACTATGTCTAGTTTGATTCGGATATAGTTACATTTTATGTGAGTCAGGCCAGGGCACCATGAGGGAGGGGAAGGGAGACAGGAGCAGGTGGTGAGACTGTACAACCTGTAATAAAAATTGCAAAGCCAGTAGCATAACATATAAACTTTGATTGTTAGAAACCAATTAACAGCAATAACCAATAATAAAACATTTAACTTTTGGTATATCATATCTTTTCTACAGAGCAGCACTGGTGAATGCTTTTTTTGGCCTGAGGGCATGGGAGTTGTCGCTCAGTTCACCTATTGTAACATGACAGTTCTGCCGGCCCCAGGTGTACCGGGAAAGTTTGTTGCGGGTTGGCAAGGGCATCCTTACCAGTCACGCATAACCATCACCAGAAGGTGTTATTAGCTGGTGGAGCCCAGGGTCTCCTGTCTATTAAGGTAAAGCTCCATATGGGCAATATCTGGGGATCATTTCCCTTTATCAGCAGTCACACGAATGGTAGTTTATTGGGGCTATCGAAGGGTAGCCAATTAGGTGCAGATTAGGGATATCACATTTCTATTATTAGGTAGGGGGGTATCTTGTATAGTAGACGGGGTAGGAGCGTTTCCTTGAGACCCCGGTATCATGGAGTCAGGGGTGGAGTGTTTTTACTATACCTTGACCTCCCGTGGAATCTGTTGTGGATCCTGGGACTTCAGAAGTCTTGGATAGGAGAAGACTAGTGTTTACAATGTGCAATTCAGTTATCCTGTATGGACCAGGTGCGGTATTGGGTGGGAGGGGGGTAGGGGGGGATAGATCCAGGGTGCTGGGACCGGTTAGGGTCTTGGTGATCTGTGGGTTCTGGCTTCACTTGGGCGTCCTTCCAGCCATGTCTTGCAGTCCTCTGGTGTTTCGAAGAAGAGGGTTCTGTTGTCGGCTTCCACTTTCAATTTGGCGGGGAATAGCATAGAATATTTAAGACCCATTTTTCGTAGTTGTGCTTTGACTTCCTGGAAGTTGGAGCGTTTTTTTTTTTTTTTGTGGAGCTGTGCTGAGAAATCAGGGAACAGCATCACCGGGGATCCCTCATATGTTAGTTGATCTTTTAGTCTGTTTGCCCTTAGAATGCGATCTCTGTCTCTGGCGCTCAGGATCCGTGCTATCATTGGTCTGGGTCTTGAGCCTGTTGGAGGGATCTGTGATGGGACCCGATGGGCTCGCTACACTGAGAAAATCGGTGATAAGTTTGCGTCCGGAAACGTTCGGGTCAACCAATTCTCCACGAAACCCTGCGCGTTGGTTCCCTCTACTCTTTCCGGTAGGCCTACAATTCGTAAGTTGTTTCATCTCATCCAGTTCTCCAGATCATCCGATTTTCGTTGGTAGGACCGAATTTGCTGGTGTAGGCGGGCGACTTCGGGAGTGAGTGCATTGGTATTCTCTTCTAGGGTATATATTCGGTCTTCTGCTTCCGTGACCTTATGTTTAAGGGTTTGCAGGTCATGCCTTAGGATGCTGACATCGATCTTGACTTCTTCCAATATGACTGTCAGGGACGATTTGGAATCCTGTATGGCAGCAAGCAGGTGAGTTTGTAGTAATTGTAGTTCGGGAGTGAGACCGGTTGCTTCTGCCACTGGTGTAGTCTGGTCCGGGGCGGCCTGTTGTTCCTCCATGCTGCCGGGAGTTGCGGCCTGTGGAGATTGATCTGAGCTGTGCTCACGTGTCTTGTGGGCGAATTTCTCTAATTTGGCCGCCGCAGATAGGGATCTTTTGTTCCCGTGTCGAGTCATTCAGGCTTCAGAGGTATGTTAGGTGTACGGGGGTCTGCTGGGGTGTTGAGAACTGGCAGGATAATTGCAGAATTGAGTGGGGTGAACAGAGCTCTCCAGAGATGCGTCCTCACGCCATGCTTGTTCAGGCCACGCCCCGGGAGATTGACATTTAGTGGGGGGTTTAGCTTGTCAAAGTGGGTTTAGATAGGATTTCAACCTTTGAATCATATAATTTTAAATCTCAGAAAAACAGATTTCTTTGGATTACTGCATGTGGAATTCTTCATGTATGTATAAAAGCTTGGCACCGTAACATAGCTGAAGGAGTGTAGATTTCAAAAATATATAAGTGGGGGTGTATTTCCAAGTTTTGGGACTGTGTAGGCTGTTCAAATTACAGAGCACTTTGATTTTTTTCTTGTAATTGCACTTGGGCATGCGTCTCATTTGAGCTAGTTGGTGGCCACGTCTCAGTGTGCACCGCATTAAAGAATGACACTGTTGCATAGATGAAGGCCTATATATTCCAAGAATATATAGTTTTGCGGGGTATTTCTAATATAGAGGGATGTTTAGTCTGACAAATCTAAAAAGTTGCTGTAATTTGGCCACTGTGATTTGGCTCACTTTGTGGCTAGTCAATGCCACGTACGCATATGGCATACCGTTTGATTCGGGACATTTGGGAGATTGATATTTGGTAACTTTTTGTCACATTTCATGGGATTTTGGCATGATTTCTACCTTCGAAAGTGGATTTTTGTTCATATTTTTAAGTCTACGAAGAAATGCGCCCACACAATTGATGGTATGAATGAACAAACAACAGCATTCCGTATTTGAAAGTGTGTAGATTCGAGGAATATATAGTTTGTGTGGGGTGTTTTGTGGGTAAAAACTGCAGACTGTTCAAATTCAGAGTTGGCTGAATATTTTTTACGTTTTTGAGCTATCATTAATTGTCTTACTTCGTGGCTAGTCGCTTCCACATCCGCGTGTGTAACAACGCATATGGCATACCGTTTGATTCAGGACATTGGGGAGATTGATATTTGATAAATTTCTTACATTCCATGAGGTTTTGGTATGATTTCTACCTTTGAATGTTTATTTTTGTTAATATTTTCAGAAAAGTGCGACGAACTGCACCCACACCATTGATGGTATGAATGAATGAACTACAGCATTACATAGCTGAAGGTGTGTAGATTTCAGGAATATATAGTTTGTGTGGGGTATTTCTGAGTTGCGGGGTTGTTTTGTTAAAAAAACGGCAAACTGTTCAAATTCGGAGTTGGCTAAATATTTTCTTTTTTTTTGAGCCATCGTGCAATGTCTCACTTCGTGGCTTTTCACTTCCACGTCCACGTGTGTAACCACACATATTGCATACCGTTTGATTAAGGACATTTGGGAGATTAATATTTGGTAACTTTTTTTTACATTCCATGGGATTTTGACATGATTTCTACCTTTTTGAATGTTGTTTGATATTAATTTTGTATCGAAAGTCTGCGAAAAGTGCAAACTTCTACAAAGAACTGCGCCCACACCATTGATGGTATGAATGAACAAACTACAGTGTTACATAGCTGAAGGTGTGTAGATTTCAGGAATATATAGTTTATAGAATATATAGTAATTCTGAATTAGGGGGATGTTTTCTGGAAAAAACTGCAGACTGTTGAAATGCAAAGCTGGCTTTTTTTTTTTTTTGCTGCTACTGACATTTTTCATTGGTCCCGCTCTGGGTTAGTTGGTAGCCATGTCTCTGGGTACACCCATGCATGTGGCATACCGTTTTACTCGGGAGGGGTTAGTCTTTCATATTAGAAATGCGTTTGAACTTTCCTCTGCAGTTTTTTTAGCTGAAATTCGCATTTGATTTTGTCTATGATTTTACAGTTGAGGAAAAAAAGGAAAATGTGACAAAATAACTTACAATTGGACGAAGAGCTGTGCCCAGGAATCTGCATTTTGATCGAAACTTACCTCACTCTTAAAATCCTGCGGGTGTGTAGTTTCTAAAAATATCTCACTTGTTGGGATATTTTAGTTAATTTGGAAGATATTCTATGTTAACCGTCAGAAGTGGTTATACATTTCAATTTGGTGTAATATTCTTGAAGGTGCAGTTTTAGTTTGGGGTGTTCTCCTGTACAGGAAAAGTAGGGTACCTACATATATCTTATATCGTTGTACTCTGAAGTATCAGAGCCTTTAGAAACAGTAAGATTTTTGTGTGTAACCTTAAGATAACTATAAGTAAAAATGGGGAAAATCCATATAAATTTGCAAATTTTTAAATTTTTTCTACATTTTATCCATAATTCCTGTAAAATTTCCAGAAAAGTTACAAAATTGTTACCATGTTAAAGTACACTTTGTGCTGAAAAAAACAATGCATAATATTCCTAATTTACTGCATAGCTGAAGGTGTGTAGATTTCAGGAATATATAGTTTGTGGGGGTTATTTCTAAGTTACGGGGGTGTTTTGTGGAAAAAACTGCAGACTGTCCAAATTCGGAATTAGCTAAATATTTTCGCTGTTTCTGAGCCATCATGCATTGTCTCACTTTGTGGCTTTTCGCTTCCACGTCCACGTGTGTAACCACACATATGGCATACCGTTTGATTCAGGACATTTGGGAGATTGATATTTGGTAACTTTTTTTTACATTCCATAGGGTTTTGGCATGATTTCTACCTTTTTGAATGTTGTTTGATGTTCATTTTTTTTGAAAATCTGGTAAAAGTGCAAACTTCTACGAAGAACTGCGCCCACACCATTGATGGTATGAATGAACGAACTACAGCGTTACATAGCTGAAGGTGTGTAGATTTCAGGAATATATAGTTTGTGGCATCTACATATAGAATCCATTCTAATAACCACCATCTACATATAGAGTAATTTCCTTAAGGTGAACTGAAGGGTGGGAATTGGCAGTTGGATTACCTATGAGCTGGTAAATCTGGTTGGAAGGAGATCCTGCTGTCTGAATTTGCCCTTTCAGTACTGCCTCTTTCTCTGCCGAGAACGGGGTGAATCCATGTTGTGTGAGTGCGCTGTTCACCTCAAAGCAAATCTTCTCACTGAGAGCAGCCAGAACTTCATTTGTATTGACGGATCTAGAAATAATACCAAAGGAATGAATGAGATTGGCTTGTACCACACACAAGACTTCTCACCTGTGATAGACCATCTAGTCCAACCTTTGTACCCTACCCGTAATGTCTGTATAACAGTTACATAGTATTGGAGGTTGTATAAAGACATACGTCCATCTAGTCCAACCTTTATACCCTACCCATAATGTCTGTATAACAGTTACATAGTAACATAGTATTGGAGGTTGTATAAAGACATACGTCCATCTAGTCCAACCTTTTATACCCTACCCTAATGGGTATGGATACAGTTCATATACATATAGGGATTGTTATAAAAGACATACGTCCATCTAGTCCAACCTTTTTTCCCTACCCCATAATGTCGTATAACCTTACATAGTAACATAGTATTGGAGGTTGTATAAAGACATACATCCTCTAGTCCAACCTTTATACCCTACCCATAATGTCTGTTAACACGTATTATAGTAACAATTGTATGGAGGGTTGTATAAGACATAGTCCATCTAGTCCAACCTTTACCCTACCCATAATGTCTGTATAACAGTTACATAGAACATCGTATTGGAGGTTGTATAAAGACATACGTCATCTAGTCCAACCTTTTACCTACCCATAATGTCTGTTAAACAGTTAATATAGTACATAGTATTGAGGTTGTATAAAGACATACGTCCATCTAGTCAACCTTTATACCACCCATAATGTCTGTATAACAGTTACATAGTAACATAGTATTGGAGGTGGTTTATAAAGACATACGTATTAGTCACCTTTATACCCTACCCATAATGTCTGTATAACAGTTACATAGTACATTAGTATTGGAGGTTGTATAAAGACATACGTCCATCTAGTCCACCTTTATACCCTACCCTAATGTCTGTATAACAGTTACATAGGTAACATAGTATTGGAGGTTGTATAAAGACAAACTCCATCTAGTCCAACCTTTATACCTACCCATAATGTCTGTATACCAGTTACTAGTAACAAGTATTGGAGGTTGTAAAGACATACGTCCATCTAGTCCAACCTTTATACCCTACCCAAATGTCTGTATAACAGTTACATAGTAACATAGTATGGAGGTTGTATAAAGACATACGTCCATCTAGTCCAACCTTATAACCCTACCCATAATGTCTGTATAACAGTTACATAGTAACATAGTATTGGAGGTTGTATAAAGACATACGTCCATCTAGTCCAACCTTTAACCCTACCATAAGTTGTATAAAAGTAATAGTAACATAGTATTGGAGGTTTGTATAAAGACATACGTCCATCTAGTCCAACCTTTTATACCCTACCCATAATGTCTGTATAACAGTTACATAGTAACATAGTATAGAGGTTGTATAAAGACAGACGTCCATCTAGTCCAACCTTTATACCCTACCCATAATGTCTGTATAACAGTTAATGAACATGTATTGGAGGTTGGATAAGACATACGTCCATCTAGTCCAACCTTTATACCCTACCCATAATGTCTGTATAAACAGTTACTAGTAAACATAGTATTGGAGGTTGTAAAAGACATACAGTCCATCTAGTCCAACCTTTATACCCTACCCATAATGTCTGTTAACAGTTACATAGTAACATAGTTGGAGGTTGTATAAAGACATACGCCATCTAGTCCAACCTTTATACCCTACCCATAATGTCTGTTTTAACAGTATTACATAGTAAACTAGTATTGGAGGTGTATAAAGACATACGTCAATCTAGTCCAACCTTTATACCCACAATAATGTCTGTTAAACAGTTACATAGTATACCTAGTATTGGAGGTTGTATAAGACATCGTTCCATCTAGTCCACCTTTATACCCTACCATAATGTCTGTATAACAGTTACATAGTTAACGTAGTATGGAGGTTGTATAAAAGACATACGTCCACTAGCCAACCTTTATACTACCCAAATGTCTGTTAAACAGTCATACATAGTAACTAGTATTGCGGCTTTATAAAGACATAAGCTCCATCTAGTCCAACCTTTTAACCCTACCCATAATGTCTGTTATAACAGGTACATAGTAACATAGTATTGGAGGTTGTAAAAGACATACGTCCATCTAGTCAACCTTTATACCCTACCCATAATGTCTGTATAACAGTTACATAGTAAACATATATTGGAGGTTGTATAAAGACATACGTCCATCTAGTCCAACCTTTATACCCTACCCACTAATGTCTGTATAACAGTTACATGCACTAGTATTGGAGGTTGTATAAAGACATCGTCCATCTACCACCTTTATACCCTACCCATAATGTCTGTAAACAGTTACATAGTAACTAGTAATTGGAGGTTATAAAGACATACGTCCATCTAGTCCAACCTTTATACCCTACCCATAATGTCTGTATAACAGTTACATAGTAAAGATATATTGGAGGTTGTATAAAAGCATACGCACACTAGTCCAACCTTTATACCCTACCCAATGTCTGTATAACAGTTACATAGTAACATAGTATTGAGGGTATAAAAGACATACATCCATCTAGTCCACCTTTAACCTACCCATGCTGGTATAACAGTTACATGTAAAATTGTATTGGAGGTTGTATAAAGACATACGTCCATCTTAGTCCAACCTTTATACCCTACCCATAATGTCTGTATAACACGTTACATAGTAACATAGTATGGAGGTTGTATAAAGACATACAGTCCATCTAGTCCAACCTTATACCCTACCCATAATGTCTGTATAACAGTTACATAGAACATAGTATTGGAGGTTGTAAAAGACATACGTCCATCTAGTCCAAATTCGTTACCCTCCATAATTCTGTATTAACGTTAACCTAGTAACTGAGCGGGTATAAAACATACCATTCTAGTCACAACCTTTATACCCTACCCATAATGTTGATAAACAGTTACATAGTAAAACAATCGTATGGAGGTTGTAACAAGACCATCTAGTCCAACCCTTTATACCTACCTAATGTCTGTATACAGCCATAGTAACCTAGTATTGGAGGTTTAAAAGACATACTCCATCGTCAACCTTTCTACCCTACCCATAATGTCTGTATAACAGTTACATAGTAACATAGTATTGGAGGTTGTATAAAAGCATACTCCATCTACGTCCAACCTTTATACCAACCCAATAATGTCTTAACAGTACATGTAACATAGTATTGGAGGTTGTATGAAAGACATACGTCATCTAGTCCAACCTTATTACTAAACCATAAGTCTGTAAACAGTTACATAGTACATAGTATTGGATGTATAAGACCTACGTCCATCTAGTCCAACTTTATAGCCCACCATAATGTCTGTATAACAGTATCATCAGTAACATAGTATTGGAGGTGTATAAAGAAATACGTCCATCTAGTCACACTTATACCCTACCCATAATGTCTAGTATAACAGTTACATAGTAACATAGTATTGGAGGTTGTATAAAGACATACATATATCTAGTCCAACCTTTATACCCTCCCATAATGTCTATAACAGTATACATAGTAACATAGATTGGAGGTTGTATAAAGACATACGTCCATCTAGTCCAACCTTTATAACCTACCCATAATGTCTGTTAACAGTTACATAGTAACATAGTATGGAGGTTGTATAAAGAACATACTCCATCTAGTCCAACTTCTTACCCTACCCATAATGATCTGTATAAACGTTACATAGTAACATAGTATTGGATGTTGTATAAAGACATACGTCCACTAGTCCAACCTTTATACCCTACCCATATGTCTGTATAACAGTACATAGTAACATAGTTATTGGAGGTTGTTAAAGACCATACGTCCATCTAGTCCACCTTTATACACTACCACATAAGTCTGTATAACACATAGTAACATAGTTTGGAGGTTGTATAAAGACATACTCATCTAGTCCAACCTTTATACCCTACCTAATGTCTGTATAAACGTTACATAGTAACATGGATTGGAGTTGTATAAAGAACATACGTCCATCTAGTCCAACCTTTTATACCCTACCCATAATGTCTGTATAACAGTACATAGTAACATAGTATTGGAGGTTTGTATAAAGACATATGTCCATCTAGTCCAACCTTTATACACCTACCCATAATGTCTGTATAACAGTTACATAGTAACATAGTATGGAGGTTGTATTAAAGACATACGTCCATTAGTCCAACCTTTCATAACCCTACCCCTAATGTCTGTATAAACAGTTACAATAGTAAAATAGTATTGGGGTGTATAAAGACATACGTCCATCAGTCCAACTTTATACCCTACCCATAAGGTCTGTATAACAGTTACATAGTAAAATAGTATTGGAGGTTTGATAAAGAACATACTCTATTCTAGTCCAACCTTTACTCCATATACCCATAATGGCGTATAACAGTTACATAGTAACAAGTTTTATGGGGGAAGGAGGTTGTTAAGGACATACGTTACATCTAGTTCCAACCTTTATACCCTACCATAAGTCTGTATAACAGTTAACATAGTAACATAGTATTGGAGGTTGTATAAAGAATACGTCCATCTAGTCCAACCTTTATACCCTAACCCATAATGTCTGTATACAGCAACGTTGTAGTATATTAGATGTACGTATCAAGACATATATATAGTCCAAACTGAATTTTTACCCGCCCAAAGTCTGTTTATAACCGAACATAGTAAACATAGGCTGGGGGGTTGTCTTAAGAACATACGTACCCTAGTCCAACCTTATACCCTACCATAAGTCGTATTCTTAACGGATTACATAGTAACATAGTATTGGAGGTTGTATAAAGACATACGTCCATCCAGTCCAAACCTTTATACCCTACCCATAATGTCAGTATAACGGCTACATAGTTAACATTAGTATGGAGTTGTATAAGAATACATACCCATCTAGATCCAACCTTATACCTACCATAATGTCAGCGCCTGACTATAATCAGGTTACAATAGTCAACTCATAGTACATGGTGCGTATGGAATTTTGCACTAAGTAACCATTCGATAGTGGACACACCTTTATACCCTACCCAATGTCTGTATAAAACAGTTTACATGTAACATAGTATTGGAGGTTGTATAAAGACATACGTCCATCTAGTCCAACCTTATACACTACCATAATGTAGTCGATAACAGTACATAGTAACATAGTATTGGAGATTTAGAAAGACAACGTCATCTAGTCCAACCTTTATTACCCTACATAAGTCTGTATAAACAGTTATAGTAACATAGTATGGAGGTGGATAAAGACACATCCTCTAGTCACTTATATACCTACCATAATGTCGTTAACAGTTAATGTAACATAGTAATTGGAGGATTGTATAAAGACATACGTCCATCTAGTCCAACCCTTATATACCCATACACCATCATGGTCATGTCTAACAGTTACATAGTAACATAGTTATTGGAGGTTATAAAGGACATCACGTCCATTAGTCCAACCTTATTACCCTACCCCTAATGGTCTAACAGTACATAGAACATAGTATTGGAGGTTGTATAAAGAACATACGTCCATCTAGTCAATTCCTTATACCTACCCATTATGTCTGATAACAGGTTACAATTAGTAAACATAGTATTGGGAGGTTGTATAAAGACAGACGTCCATCTAGTCCAACCTTTATACCCTACCCATAATGTTCGTATAACAGTTACATAGTAACATAGTATTGGAGGTTGTATAAAGACATACGTCATCATAGTCCACCTTTATACCCTACCATATAATGTCTGTTATAACAGTTACATAGTACAAATAGTATTGGAGGTTGTATAAGACACGTCCATCTAGTCAACCTTTAACTCTACCCATAATGTCCTGCTATAACAGTTACTAGTAACATCGTATTGGATTGGTTGTTAAAAAGACATACGTCCATCTAGTCCAACTTTTATACCTACCCATACATGTCTTCGTATAACACGTTAAATAGTCAATAGTATGGAGGTTGTATAAAGACATACGTCCATTCTAGTCCAACCTTTAACCCTACCATAATGTCTGTATAAAACTTACATAGTAACATAGTATTGGAGGTTGTTAAAGACAGCATCCATCTAGTCCAACTTGTATATACCCTACCCATAATGTCTGCTATAACAGTTACATAGTAAATTAGTATTGGAGTTGTATAAAGACATACAGTCCATCTGTCCAACCTTTATACCCTACCCAAATGTCTGTATAACAGTATACCAGTACATAGATGGAGGTTGTATAAAGGGACATACGTCCATCTAGTCCACCTTTATACCCTACCCATAATGTTTGTATAACAGTTACATAGTAAATACGTATTGGAGCGGTTGTCCCTAATCCTCTAGACATCGTCCATTCTAGTCCAACCTTTATACCCTACCCATAATGTCGGTTATAACAGTATTAGATTAACATAGTTGGGAGGTTGTATAAATGACAATACTGCATCTAGATCCAACCTTTTATACCCTACCCATAATGTCTGTATAACCGTTACATAGTAACATAAGATTGAGGAGGGTTGTAAAGGACATAGTCCATTCTAGTCCACCTTTATACCACGACCATAATGTTGTATAAAAGTTACATAGTAACATAGTATTGGAGGGGATAAAGACATACGTCCATCGAGTCCACCTCTTTACCCTACCATATGTTGTAAAACATACATGTAACATAGTATGGAGGTTGTATAAGACATTACGTCATCTAGTCCAACCTTTTAACCCTACCCATAAGTCTGTATAACGAGTTACATAGTAACATAGTATTGGAGGTGTTAAAGACATACGTCCATTAGTCCAACCTTTATACCCTACCCATTAAGTCTGTATCACCGTACTAGAACATAGTATTGGAGGTTGTATAAAGACATACGTCCATCTTAGTCCAACCTTATACCCTACCAAATGTCTGATAACAGTTTACATAGTAACATAGTATGTGAGGTTGGTATAAAGACATACGTTTCCATTCTAGTCCAACCTTTATACCCTACCCATAATGTCTGTATACAGTTACATAGTAACATAGTATTGGAGGTTGTATAAAGGGACATACGTCCATCTAGCCCACCTTTACCCCTACCCTAAGTCTGTATAACAGTATCATAGTAACTAGTGATTGGAGGTTGTATACAAGACAACGTCCATCTAGTCCAACCTTTATTACCCTACCCATAATGCTGTATAACAGTTACATAGTAACAGTAGTTAGGGTTGGTGTATAAAGACATTACGTCCAGTCTAGTTCAACCTGAACCTACCCATACATGTCTGTATACCCACACGTATTAAGGGGTTACCTTCACTTATATAACCAGGTGGAACAGTTAGGTAACTATACGATATTGCTGAGGTTGTAAGACCAGTTGTAACACCGTCCAGCTACAAGTCTCAGTACCTTTATAACCTACCCTATATGCTCCTCCCTTTACCTAGTCAGCATAATAATAGTCTCCGCGTATATGATAGTTTGTTACATAGTAACACCATCATTGATAAGACCCCATTAGTACCAAACTGTTGGGTATCACCATTAGCCTACCTTCACCTCAGAGAGTACCACCATAGTATGTCTGCTTCCTCGAGCAACACCTAGTTTATGAATACAATTTGGTTAAACCATCACACCGTTATACCTCAAGGACGTATACATTACCTAAAGTAATTGGAGTGGTTGTATAAAGACATACGTCCATCGAGTCAAACCTTATCTACTCTACCACAATGTCTGACCCTATAACTTTAGTTTACATAGTAACATAGTATTGGAGGTTGTATAAATGACAGCGGCCATCTGTCAGCCAACCTTATACCCTACCCATAATTGTCTGTAATAACAGTTACAGTAACATAGTATGGAGGTTGTATAAAGACAAACGTCCATCTAGTCCAACATTTATACCCTACCCATTAATGTCTGATAACAGTTACATAGTAACATAGTATTGGAGGTTGTATAAAGACATCGCGTCCATCTAGTCCAACCTTTATGTACCCTAACCTAATGTCTGTATAACAGTTCATAGTAACATAGTATGTGGAGGTTGTATAAAAGACCATCTAGTCCAACCTTTATACCCTACCCATTAATGTCTGTATACAGTTACAATAGTAAACATAGTATTGGAGTGTGTATAAAGACATAGCCATCTAGTCCAACCTTATAACCTACCCATAATGTCGTGTAACACGTACATAGTAACATAGTATTGGAGGTTGTATAAAGACATACGTACATTTAGTCAAACCTTTATACCCTACCCATAATGTCTGATAACAGTTACATTAGTAACATAGTAGTGGAGGTTGTATAAGACATACGTCCATCTAGTCCAACCTTTATACCATAACCATAATGTCTGCAACAGTACATAGTAACATAGTATTGGAATTGTTAAAGACTAGTCCATCTAGTCCAACCTTATTACCCTACCCATAGTTGTCTAACAGTTATATAGTAACATAGTATTGGAGGTTGTATAAAGAAATACGCCACTAGTCCAACACTTTATACCCCTACCCATAATGTCTGTATAACAGTTACATAGTAACATAGTATTGGGGTGTTAAAGACATACATATATCTAGTCCAACCTTTATACCCTACCCATTAGTCTGTATAACAGTTACATTAGTAACATAGATTGGAGGTTGTATTAAAGAATACGTCATCTAGTCAACCTTATACCCCTACCATAATGTCTGTAGTAAACGTTCATAGTAACATAGTATTGGAGGTTGTATAAAGACATTTACATCATTAGTCCAACCTTTTAAACTACCCATAAGTCTGTATAACCGTTACATGTAAAACATAGTATTGGGAGTTGTATAAAGTCCATACGTCCATTTCTAGTCCAACTTTATTACCCACCCATAATGTCTGTATAACAGTTACATAGTAACATGTATTGGAGGTGTATAAAGACATACGGTCCATCTAGTCCAACCTTTATACCCTACCCATAATGTCTGTATAACAGTTACATAGTAACATAGGTTGGAGGTGTATAAAGACATACATACATCTAGTCCAACCTTATACCCTACCAAATGTCTGTATAACAGTTACATTAGTAACATTAGTATGTGGTTGTATAAAGACATACGTCCATCTTAGTCCAACCTTATACCCACCATAATTTGTTTATAACAGTACATAGTAACATAGTATTGGAGGTTGTATAAAGACATACGTCCATTAGTCCCACTTATACCCTACCCATTAATGTCTGTATAACAGTTACATAGTAACATTAGTATTGGAGGTTGTATAAAGACATACGTCATCTAGTCCAACTTTATACCCTACCCATAATGTCTGATAACAGTACATAGTAACAAGTATTGGAGGTTGTAAAGACATACGTCCATCTAGTTTCAACTTTATACCCTACCCATAATGTTGTTAACAGTTACATAGTAACATAGATTGGAGGTTGATGTATAAAGACATACATTAACTACCAACCTTTATACCTACCCATAATCTGTTATAACAGTACATAGTAAACATAGTATTGGAGGTTGTATAAAGACATAGTTCATCTAGTCCAACCTTTATACCCTACCCATAATGTCTGTATAACAGTTACATAGTAACATAGTATTGGAGGTTGATAAAGATATACGTCCATCTAGTCCAACCTTTATACCCTACCCATAATGTTGTATAACAGTTACATAGTAACATAGTATTGGGGGTTGTATAAAGACATACGTCTATCTAGTCCAACCTTTACACCCTACCCATAATGTATATAACGGTTACATAGTAAACATAGTATTGGAGGTTGTATAAAGACATACGTCCATCCAGTCCAACCTTTATACCCTACCCATAATGTCTGTATAACAGTTACATAGTAACATAGATTGGAGGTGTGTATAAGACATACGTCCATCTAGTCCAAACCTTTATACCCTACCCATAATGTCTGTCTAACAGTTATTTATGTAACATAGTATTGGAGGTTGTATTAAAGATACTACGTCCATCTAGTCCAACCTTTATACCCTACCCATAATGTCGTATAACAGTACATAGTAACATAGTATGGAGGTTGTATAAAGACATACGTCCATCTAGTCCAACCTTTATACCCTACCATAATGTCTGTATAACAGTTACATATAAACATAGTATCGGAGGTTGTATAAAGACATATGTCCATCTAGTCCAACCTTTATACCCTACCCATAATGTCTGTATAACAGTTACATAGTAACAATAGTAATGGAGGTTGTATAAAGACATACGTCCATCTAGTCCAACCTTTATACCCTACCCATAATGTCTGTATAACAGTTACATAGTAACATAGTATTGGAGGTTGTATAAAGACATACATCCATCTCGTCCAACCTTTATACCCTACCCATAATGTCTGATAACAGTACTAGTAACATAGTTTGGAGGTGTGTATAAAGACATACAGTCCATCTAGTCCAAACTTTATACCCTACCCATAATGTCTGTATAACAGTTACTAGTAACATAGTATTGGGGTTGTATAAAGAATACAGTCCATTAGTCCAACCTTTATACCCTACCCATAATGGTCTGTATAACAGTTACATAGTAACATAGTATTGGAGGTTATAAAGACATAGTCCATCTAGTCCAACCTTTATACCCTACCATAATGTCTGTTAAACAGTTACATAGTAACATAGTATTGGAGGTGTGTATAAAGACATAGTCCATCTAGTCCAACCTTTAACCCTACCCATAATGTCTGTATAACAGTTACATAGTAACATAGTATGGAGGTTGTATAAAGAACATACGTCCTTCTAGTCCAACCTTTATACCCTACCCATAATGTCTGTAAACAGTTACATAGTAACATAGTATTGGAGGTTGTATAAAGACATACGTCATCTAGTCCAACCTTTATACTCCGACGATAATGTCTGTATACAGTTTAAATAGTAACATAGATTGGAGGTTGTATAAAGACATACGTCCATCTAGTCCAACCATTATTACCCTAACCATAATGTCTGTATAACAGTTACTAGTAACATAGTATTGGAGGTTGTATAAAGACATACGTCCATCTAGTCCAACCTTTATACCCTCATAATGTCTGTATAACAGTTACATGTTAGAACATAGTATTAGAGTTGTATAAAGACATACATCCATCCAGTCCAACCTTTATACTACCCATAATGTCTGTATAACAGTTACATTAGTACACTAGTATTGGAGGTTGTATAAAGACATACGTCCAAATCAGTCCAACCTTTATACCCACCATAATGTCTGTATAACAGTTACATAGTAACATAGTATTGGAGGTTGTATAAATACAGTACATAGCATTAGTCCAACCTTTATACCCTATCCATAATGTCTGTATGTACAGTCTATAACATAGTATTGGATGGTTTGTATAAAGACATAGCCATCTAGTCCAACCTTTATACCTACACCCATAATGTCTGTATAACAGTTACATAGTAACATGCTTGGAGGTGTATAAATACATACATACATCTAGTCCAACCTTTTATGCCTACCATAATGTATGTAAAAAGTTACATAGTAACATAGTATTGGAGGCTGTATAAAGACATAGTCCTAGCCAACCTTATACCCTACCCATGAATGTCGTGTATAACAGTTAATGTAAACATAGTATTGAGGGTATATAAGATATACGGTCCAATATAGTCCAACCTTTATACCACCATAAGTCTGTATAAAATAGTTACATAGTAACATTGTATTGGAGGTTGTATAAAGACATGACCGTCCATCTAGTCCAACATTATACCCTACCCATAATGTCTGTAAAAACAGTGTACTATTAACATAGTATTGGAGTTGTATAAAGGACATACATCCATCTAGTCCAACCTTATACCATAACCCATAATGTTCTGTATAACAGTTACATAGTACACATAGTATGGAAGTTGTATAAAGACATACGTCCATCTAGTCCACCTTTATACTCTACCATAATTGTCATAACAGTTACATTAGTAAACATGTATTGGAGGTTGTATAAAGACATACGTCCATCTAGTCCAACCTTATACCCTACCCAAATGTGTTATAACAGTTACATAAGTAACATAGTATGGAGGTTGTATAAAGACATACGTTCCATTAGCCAACCTTTATACCTACCATACGTCTGTTAACAGTTACCATAGTATACATAGTATGGAAGGTTGTATCAAAGACATACATCCATCTAGTCCACTACTCAACAATCCTACATTCCGCCTAACATTGATTCAGAGTATGAAGGTGGAAGACAAGTCCTTACTGATCCAAGTGAAATCGGAATTCCTGGATCAACTCTACTCTTATGTTATAACTCCAGTAACTTGTAAATTCCTTGTTTGTCAGAAACTCATCCATTTTTATTAAACTGACCAATGAAACTGCCATAAAAACGTCCACTGGAAGGCACAGTTCCATAGCTTTACCGTTTCTCACAGTGACAAACCCTTTCCCAACTCTATTTATTGGTATCAAATCCCAGTAACTTGTAAACTACTTGTTTGTAGACAACTCATCCAGCTTTTATTAAACTGACAATGAACCTGCCATAAAAAACGTCACTGGAAGACAAGTTCCAGCTTTACCGTTCTCACAGTGACAAACCCTTCCCAACTCTATTTAGTATCAATACCAGTAAACTGTAACATTCCTTGGTTTGTAGAAAACTCATCCAGCTTTTTATTAAAAACTGACCAATGAACTGCCATAACAACGTTCACCAATGGAAGACAGTTCCATAGCTTTTACGTTCTCACAGTGACAAAACCCTTTCCAACTCTACTTTATGTATCAATACAGTAACTTGTAACATTCCTTGTTTGTAGAAATCATCCAGCTTTTTATTAAACTGACCAATGAACACTGGACATAAAACAACGTCAACTGGAAGACAGTTCCATGCTTTAAGTTCTACAGTGACAAACCCTTTCCCAACTCTACGTTATGTATAATCCAATCCAGTAACAGTGTAACATCCTTGTTTGGAAAACATCCAGCTTTTTATTAAACTGACCAATGAACCTGCCATAACAACGTACACTGGAAGACAGTTCCATAGCTTTACCGTTCTCACAGTGAAAACCCTTTCCCAACTCTACTTTATGTATCAATATCAGTAACTTGTAACATTCCTTGTTTGTAGAAACTCATCCAGCTTTTTATTAAACTGACCAATGAACCTGCCATAATCCACTGGAAGCAGTTCCATGCTTTACTGTCTCACAGTGAAAACCCTTCCCAACTCTTTTAGATCAAATCCCAGTAACTTGTAACATTCCTTGTTTGTAGACATCCAGCTTTTTATTAAACTGACCAATGAACCTGCCATAACAACGTCCACTGGAAGACAGTTCCATAGCTTTACCGTTCTCACAGTGACAAACCCTTTCCCAACTCTACTTTATGTATCAATCCCAGTAACTTGTAACATTCCTTGTTTGTAGAAACTCATCCAGCTTTTTATTAAACTGACCAATGAACCTGCCATAACAACGTCCACTGGAAGACTGTTCCATAGCTTTACCGTTCTCACAGTGACAAACCCTTTCCCAACTCTACTTTATGTATCAATCCCAGTAACTTGTAACATTCCTTGTTTGTAGAAACTCATCCAGCTTTTTATTAAACTGACCAATGACCTGCCATAACACCGTCCACTGGAAGACTGTTCCATACTTTACCGTTCTCACAGTGACAAACCCTTTCCCAACTCTACTTTATGTATCAATCCAGTAACTTGTAACATTCCTTGTTTGTAGAAACTCATCCACTTTTTATTAAACTGACCAATGAACCTGCCATAACAACTCCACTGGAAGACAGTTCCATAGCTTTACGTTCTCACGTGAAAAACCCTTTCCCACTCTACTTTATGTATAATCCCAGTAACTTGTAACATTCCTTGTTTGTAGAAACTCATCCAGCTTTTTATTAAACTGACCAATGAACCTGCCATAACAACGTCCACTGGAAGACAGTTCCATAGCTTTACCGTTCTCACAGTGAAAAACCCTTTCCCAACTTGAAGCCTAAACCTTTTTTCTTCAAGTCTTAAGGGATGTCCACGTGTCCTCTGACATGTTCTATTGGTGAACAATGCCCCAGATAGTTTATTGTATGGCCCGTTAATGTATTTAAACACAGTAATAATATCCCCACACAAGCACCTTCTCTCTAGTGTGGATAATTGTAAATGAAACTATCTATGCCTTATTACTAGCATGAGGCTTTACAACATTCCATGTTTGGACAGGTAAAAACTTCTAAAGACTTTGTCGTACTGGCACCAACATTCACTTGCCAGGGGTTAATATCACTTAATTTATGTCTCACCCCTTTAGGTGTCATCTGCAGAGTTGTAGCTAAAACTTGACTGTTGGAATCTGTAATGTAGAATCCACAATGAGATCCTGGATCTGCTGTTAGTGTCAAATCAATGGTAGATCCTGGAGCCCCTTCAGATGCAGAGACACTTAGGGAAACCTTTAGAAGAAGAAGAGGGAGAATAACACAAACTATGAGAATACATCCTTATATGAACTACTGTATTTGGTTTGTCATTAGATGGCTGGTTACTCACATCAGAACCACTTTCTGTCAGTATCTCACTAGACATATGCAGCACGTATAGATCAGATATGGGTAATAACCTGTAACATTACCCATAAATCGTATAGTATTGGTTCTGCCCAACTAAGAGCACAGACAGAGCACATTGCAGTTGATTTTGCAATAATCTTACAGCTTTCATCCACACAGCTTTATCTTTATCGTTTATGGGATAATCATCGATTTTTTGAAAGCCCTGGATAATGGAACATGTTCCCCAGACCATTTCCCAGGTCCCACAGCCATTTACATTAAGTTACCATTGATAATTTAATTGTATTTCATTAGAACTTTTTCGAACTATTTAACTCCCATTGACTTTAATGGGTCCGTTTTCAAACTTTAGAACTTTAGAACTTTCGATATAGTTCGAAAGTTCGAAAACAGACCAAACTTTCGGAAGTTCGGCCATCTCTAGTTTTAAACTCTTTATTGTTGAATAAACCAGGGTGTGTCTCTATAATGAGGCAATATGAGCCAAATGCTCAGGGCTGCATTCCTGCTAAATATCAGAAAGGCGGCAGGCAGAGCTTGTTCACACATGCGTGATCATGTGCACACTCGCGGACCTGAGATTTTTCCATCTTAGCTTTGCACTAACTGCCAGCTTCATGCATTCTGTGTGTGCACAGCTGGACACATCCTATTTTCAACATAGTTTTGGGTGATCTTGGCATTAGGGCATGTTATATGTGCCTATATGTGTGATCTGGGCATTAGGTAATGATACATGTACCAGTTTGTTTTATCTGGGCAAAAGGGCATTTTATATGTACCTATCTGTTTGAGCTGGGCATTAGGGCAACTTAGTTAGGTTAGTTAGGTCCCTGCTGAATGAATCTACCTTGACGTGTTGTTCAAACTGATTGACTGTAGGTGTCCATGTTATAACCCACCTGGTGTCTGAAGCAAATTTCTATGTCAAGTTCAACAGAGTCAGCTATCACCTCCGTCTGTAAGAAGCTGTATACAACAACACTGATCATGGCGGTGAACTCACGTGGCACGGCGAGATTGAGTAGAAAGGCTCCACGTAAAGCTGTAGAAGAGACCAAGAAGGTACAATTCATGGCCTAGAATCCATAGGTCATTTATACAATATTTATTATAAATCCAAAGGCTTTTGTTCTGTTTTTTCCCCAATTGGACTAGAATCTTTGAGTGTCAGGTAATGATGGAAAATTCCCACATCTGCTGTTTTAGAATTTACATAGTTAAATGGCATCTATACCGAACAATAGGTTATTTTAAATTGACCATAACTGGAAACTATAATTCTTCCCAACCACCACTGTATCATTTTTTTGTTTATCTGCCCCCTATTTCTTTAGATATCCAATCAAAAACTTCTTATATTTCAGCTGTCAATCAAGTTCCTTGCTTTCAAAAACTATTCTTCTGTGAGTAGTTTTACTGTAGCTGGAATGGTGACAGATTTGACAGTTGCAGGGTTATTCAATAAAAGTTCTTATCGTTTAAAATGGTGCAAATTTTGCCCAAACCAATCAGATCTTATTTAACATTTGAAAGCTAACATTTGATTGGATGGGGCAAAATTAGCACCATTTTAAACGATAAGAACTTTTATTGAATCTCCCTGTTGGAATGCTGTATGCTCTGTGCAGGCTTGACAGTTGGTTTGTGGGGGGGAAAGTCAGGTCAGATGGAAGTGGGAGTGGTTAAAAGAGGTAGGGTGGAAACTGCTCCTAAACAAAATGGGGCTAATTTACCCAGAGCCGCTATCGTTCTGGGTAAATGCACCTTCTGCGATTTAATATTGCGTTTGTGAATGTGGGTAAATCCCGCTAAGGGATTTACCCACTGCGGGATTTTAACGCCAGCTATTTGCTGGTGTTAAAATCCTGTGCTAAAACTAGTGCAAACACGATATGAAATCATGAGTGTCAGATGCGTGAGGGATTTTTGTGTAACCTGCACATCTGACGCTAATATGGAGTTAAAGTCATGCTAAACGGTAGCGAACCGGTTAGCACGACTTTAACTCCATATATTTGCCCAGCGAGTCTGGGTAAATGAGCCTGAATGTGTGCTAGATTAAAGGCATGTAGCAACACACGCAAATCAGAGTAAGAGCTTCTTACATGAATTCAATTATAAATTAAGATGAGGCAAAGTAATTTTTTCAGTATAGTGTCCCTTTAAATAAAAATGAAGAGGGTGTCGGGATTTAAAGGTGCAGTGAGTGTTATTGTGTCAAGTATAATCTGCAGACATTGAGGGCAAAACATTTTGGGATTCTGTTTATTTTTTCATTTCGCCTACAAACTAATGTGAATGTTATTGGTGCTGTTCTTCTTTATATTTCCCAAGCTCCTCTACTGCTGGTTTAACCTTCCTGCTGGCCTAATCTTTATTTGGCACTAGCCTATAGACTTGAATTGGGACGACATCACCAACCACGAAGGACCATGGGAATCAGGAAAAGAAGCAGCATTGATGATCCGATTGTAACTAATGGTGTTTACAATAATCTTGCTCAAGATGTACAATATATGTCCGTACTCACAGCCGCTCACATCCACAGAGATCCTGTTCTTCTCCAATAATTTGCCCTCAGAAAATATCTAGGATTTTAAAATAAAGTAAAAAAGATTAGAACTTTGTCACTCATGAAATGACCACTCAGTATTAAAATGTATATATAGAATTTGCTCAATTTTAATGATGGGTTTTTCAATGTCATAAACAATGTTGCCCTAAGCTGTGTCCCTGTGGAAATCCTACCCTTGGGGTTCTCAGTAGCACATACTCATAACTTAAAGCTTGGGATGGATTCTAACAATGGGCAAAATCATATTAAAAGTGTAGTTAATTGAGTGCTGTCTCCAGCACTAGGATGGGGCTCTAATATGGGGTACTAGGATGGAGCACTAGGATGGAGCACTAGGTTGGGGCTCTAGGATGGGGCTCTGGGATGGGGCTCTGGGATGGGGCTCTGGGATGGGGCACAAGGATGGAGTACTAAGGTGGGGCTCTGGGATGGGGCACTAGGATGAAGCACTAGGATGGGGATCTAGATTGGGCCCACTAGGATGAGTCACTAGGATGGAGCTCTAGGATGGGGCACTAGGATGGGGCACTAGGATGGGGCACTAGGATGGGGCTCTAGGATGGGGACTAGGATGGGGCACTAGGATGGAGCTCTAGGATGGGGCTCTAGGATGGGGCACTAGGATGGAGCACTAGGTTGGGGCTCTAGATGGGGCTCTAGGATGGGCTCTGGGATGGGGCCAAGGATGGATTACTAAGGTGGGGCTCTGGATGGGGCACTGGATGGCACTAGGATGAAGCACTAGGATGGGGATCAATATGGGGCACTAGGATGGGCACTAGGATGGAGCTCTAGGATGGGGCACTAGGATGGGGCTCTAGGATGGGGCTCTAGGATGGGGCACTGGGTGGGGCACTAGAGAGCTCTAGGATGGGGCTCTAGATGGGGCACTAGGATGGGGCTCTAGGATGGGGCACTAGGTGGGCTCTAGGATGGGCACTAGGATGGGGCTAGATGGGCACTAGGATGGAGCTCTAGGATGGGGCACTAGGATGGGGCTCTAGGGGGGCACTAGGTGGAGCTCTAGGATGGGCACTAGGATGGGGCTCTAGGATGGGGCACTAGGATGGGCACTAGGATGGGGCACTAGGATGGGGCACTAGGATGGAGCTCTAGGATGGGGCACTAGATGGGGCTCTAGGATGGGGCACTAGGATGGAGCTCTAGGATGGAGCACTAGGATGGGGCACTAGGATGGAGCTCTAGGATGGGGCACTAGGATGGGGCCTAGGATGGAGCTCTAGGATGGGCACTAGGATGGAGCTCTAGATGGGGCACTAGGATGGGGGCACTAGGATGGGCACTAGATGGGGCTCTAGATGGGGCACTAGATGGGCTCTAGGATGGGGCACTAGGATGGAGCTCTAGGATGGGGCACTAGGATGGGGCTCTAGGATGGGCTCTAGGATGGGGCACTAGGATGGAGCTCTAGGATGGCACTAGGATGGAGCTCTAGGATGGGGCACTAGGATGGAGCTCTAGGATGGGGCACTAGGATGGGGCACTAGGATGGGCTCTAGGATGGGGCCACTAGGGGAGCTCTAGGATGGGGCACTAGGATGAGCTCTATGATGGGGCACTAGGATGGGGCTCTAGGAATGGGGCTCTAGGATTGGCACTAGGATGGAGCACTAGGAGGGGGCACTAGGATGGGGCTCTAGGATGGGCACTATTACAAAAATGTAAGTTTAGTTCTCCTTAAACTAGGCTCTAGGATGGGGCCTAGGGGCACTAGGATGGAGCTCTAGATGGAGCTCTAGGATGAGCTCTAGGATGGGGCACTAGATGGAGCTCTAGGATGGGCACTAGGATGGGGCACTAGGATGGAGCTCTAGGATGGGCACTAGGATGGAGCTCTAGGATGGGGCACTAGGATGGGGCACTAGATGGAGCTCTAGGATGGGGCACTAGGATGGGGCCTAGGATGGGGCTCTAGGATGGGGCTCTAGATGGGCACTATTACAAAAAATTTAAGTTTAGTTCTCCTTAAACACATTCATTTTTTAATATCATTTGGCAATAATCTACCAAATGGCTCTGTGAGTTTTATTTAATTATTTTTCTACTGTTGGTGACCTGCCAGACCCCCAGGGACCTGTTGACCTGGAAGCGCTTCACATTTTCCTCTTGGTTGTCTCCGTTTTGTACTCATTCAGCTAAGAATTATTTTACTAGGTTTGCCCCATATTTCTGAAAATAATACTATGGAATAAGAATAAATGGATATAGGATTGCCACCAGGGTTGGACTTGTTCACTGGTGATTTCCCAGTCATCTTTGGCCATGGGGACACTGGTGCCATATGTTGGCAATTATGATTGTGGTCGTAAATACGATTATGTTCTTACAATTATGTTTGCAACCGTAATTGTACAATGCCCTATACAATACCATTGCGAAGTCTAAAGTTAATATGCTTATGAAGGTTCTCATTCATCAGGTCATGGTATATCTGTTGTATTTAATTAGATCAACTGGACTTGAAGTTTATTTCTTGAAGACGTTTCGCTAGTCATGCTTATGAAGGTTCCATTCATCCAGGTCATGAATTGAGAGATCCAGTCGGATGACTAGCGAAACGTCTTCAAGAACTAAACTTCAAGTCCAGTTGATCTACCGTTATACTCGAGTATAAACCGAGTTTTTCAGGCTGAAAAATCACCTGAAACCTCGGACTCGGTTTATTCTCGAGTCAACCACTTACCTGGGCATTCCGGCAGCCGCGCAATCTTTTTCTGTACTGGCGCGCCGTCCTGCCACGTCCCTGCCCGGCGCAAGCCCGGCGCCGGGCAGTGACGTCAGCCGGCCGCCAGTACAGGAATGCGCGCGCGGCTGCCGGAATGCCTGCCAGAATGCCGAGAAGAGAGCCCAAGGGAGAAGAGAGCCCACAGGGAGAGAGAGCCCCACAGGGAGAAGAGAGCCCACAGGGAGAAGAGAGCCCACAGGGAAGAGAGCCCACAGGGAAGAGACCCAGAAGAGAGCCCACAGTACAAACTGAACTGGGTGGGAGGGGGAGGGGGGCATTCAAGATGTTTTGGAAACTACAACTCCCAGCATGCTTTATTAGCTGGGAGTTGCAGTTTCCAAACATCTTGAATGCCAAGTGAGGGTGGCATTCAAGTGTTTGGAAACTACAACTCCCAGCTAATAAGCATGCTGGGAGTTGTAGTTTCCAAACATCTTGAATGCCACCCTCACTTGCATTCAAGATGTTTGGAAACTGCAACTCCAGCTAATAAGCATGCTGGGAGTTGTATTTTTCCAAACATCTTGAATGCCACCCTCACTTGGCATTCAAGATGTTTGGAAACTGCACCTCCCAGCAATAAAGCATGCTGGGAGTTGTAGTTTCCAAACATCTTGAATGCCAAGTGAGTTGGCATTTCTACCCTCCTCGGTTTATACTCGGTGTCAACAACTTTAATTAGGATTTTTGCTGAAATTGGGTACCTCTTTTACTCAGTATATACGGTAATTGAATACAACATTATATCTAAAGTTAATGAGTGTGTGCCTGACATTATGGTGGTGCTCTAATTGCAATACTGCCTATGAAAATTCTTTCAGGGGGACATTGTCTTCTAAGCTCCACACTCTCCATATCCACTCTTATTCTGCTACTTACATGGTGTATAATGTAATGTCCTTCTCTCCCTCTCCCAGTCCTGCAGGGGTCAGTGATTAATACACTTTAATATTGATTCTCTCCACAGCTGAGCACTTCATCAGGATAAACCACCTCCACGTAGCTCTTGGTGGGAGAGAAGAACATTTTTGCATTGAAAATATGAGTTTGTTCCCTGGTGACCACCACGACGGAAGTTCATTTTCTTCACTTTTCTTATAAACAGCCTGGGGAAAGTAGAATTAACAAAGGGATATAAATACAATTTCAAACTATCCAGACATCAATCAACAAGGTGATAACAGGCCTGGAACTTTCTCCCTCTCCTTCCCATAGGATTTCCTTTCATTTCTGGTTGACCTGTCCCTCACCTCCCTGTAATCGAGACTGAGCAGAAGAAAACTGTCACTTGGAAGGGGCACTAGGATGGAGCACTAGGATGGAGCACTAGGATAGGGCTCTAGGATGGAGCACTAGGATGGGGCTCTAGGATGGGGCTCTAGGATGGGCACTAGATGGGGTACTAGGATAGGGCACTAGGAAGGGGTACTAGGATGAGCACTAGGATGTGCATTATGATGGAGCACTAGGATGGGCACTAGAAGGGGTGCTAAGATGGGGCACTAGAATGGGGCTCTAGGATGGAGCACTAGGATGGGGTACTAGGATAGGGCACTAGGAAGGGGTACTAGGATGGAGCACTAGGATGTGCACTATGATAGAGCACTAGGATGGGGCACTAGAAGGGGTGCTAAGATGGGGCACTAGATACAGGCTGCAGATGTATCTTATACTACTTACTAATAAATGAGTCTACAGGGATCGAGTAAGAAAGATCTGATGTATTGGGAGGAAGGGAAGGTGTTTGGGCAATATGTAACAATTGATTTCACTTTCCTTACCCTGGATTAGTATTAACTCTTAGTGACGGCATCAAAGAGCAGCAAACTATAAAGTATAAATGATCTAATCTTCCATACTAGGGATTAGCACATCCCATGCTCAGCGTTTCTAACCAGCTCCCCGTTTATACAACCATGAAATGGGTCAGTTACAGGGCTACTCAGTTCCTCCTCGATACCTCCTACCTGACCATCACACATTACACGTCTCTTCCTGGATCTCCAGCTCAGCTTCTTTATACCCCACGTGTCCAGCTCGTACTTTACTTTCCCATATTCATTTGTAGTCAATTTCTGAATGCTCCTCCCATTGACAATCAGCTCATGACTTCATTCCTAATGGCTTCCTTGTACTGCTTAACAATGTCACCTGGAGTCACAAACAGAATGAATGGATGAAGCAGTGTACATGATCCCGTTCACCACACTACAATAGGGAAGAAATAAAAAAAACAAAATATACAAGAATTCCACCTACTTATTGCTGCCACCAGGAAACTTCAGATGCTCTACACAAGCGTCCAATATCTCACCCAAATAGTAAAAAATAGAAGGTCCTGGTGAACAACAACACACAAATGTCTGCCAAGTGCTTTTAATTGTACTATCAGCGCAACATTTTTTGGATCACACACAATTTGTTATCCTTGATGTTGTGTGTGATAGTACAATTAAAAGCAATTGTGTGAGATAGGGGGAGAAATTTAGCCTGAGTTGACTGCCTCAGGTGGCCTAATGGGAATATAGCTCTGCTGTTTTTTGTAAGCACTTTCTGGTCCTATTTCTTCTACAGTCAGATCAATTTTGTGTTCAGCACAATTAAAGTATCAATGGTTTGATACTGTTAAGTTGTTATACCTTGCACTTTGTATGTCCTTAGGGGAACTAACAGGGAGATTCAATAAAAGTTCTTATCGTTACAAATGGTGCTAATTTTGCCCCAGCCAATCAGATGTTAGCTTTCAAATGTTAAATAAGATCTGATTGGTTGGGGCAAAAGTAGGACCATTTAAATGATAAGAACTTTTATTGAATCTCCCGTTTTGTCTTTTAAGGTTTTTCTTGCAAATGGAACAGGTCTGCAGACAATGTAAGGGTGGGAATTGTGTTATACCAGCTGGAGAGAATCAATGGCTGACCCCATAGGGCACAATTAGAATATCTTATCTATAAAATGATTCAATATATGGCAAAAATACTCAGGACAGCACTTTATACATGTTGCTGTAGATTAGCTACAAATCTGGGGTTGTCTTTTAATTGTATATATATATTTTAATGCAATTATTCTTCTTTTTTTGTATTGTTTTTATGCATCTTTACACACCTGTGTAGTAATTACTCCCCCTCTGATATCACCCTCTTGTTCAGCACTGCATTAACCCTAAGTATGCAACTTTGTGTAGGATGTGATTAGTCTCTATCTCATTATGTTGATGGGTTCAGGTGATGTTTGTCTAGTGTTGGGTATATATGGTATTTTCAAGGTGGGGGAGTATCCCTCTGATGAAGTGACGGGTGTTCGTCACGAAACGCGTCAGGGTACTGTGTTTGTCTCCCTCTGTGAAGTATGCTCAGTTCGCAAATAAAAGCTAAGTTTTATCTGTAGCTGTTGGCAGTCCATCCCTTTTCTTCTTTTTTGCTACAAACTTTATACAAATGTACATTAAGTCATTGAGGGACTGTAAATATCTTTAAAGGGAATCTTCACTACTAAATCCCATGCGCATGGTGTACTAAGTCCGTCGGGACCAGAGGACGTGGGGGAGGTGCGGCCAGGTAAGTTCTGTAAATTCGTTCCCGCTCCTGCAGTTTTATTGAAGAACGGAGGTGAGACACAGATCCTTTACCTCCTGTTCTTCATAATCTGAATTGAAAAAGGGATTTCATCAGTGGAAAATAGAAATCTTATTTGTAGGTTGTGCTGTTTCCTCATTGGAAATTCATTTACCTTAATCATATAAGGAATTCCCGGTTTATAATTTTTCTTCATATCTTCATAGTCAAATATGATTACAGCCGAATATTACTTAATTTCAGTCGATGATTCTCACTTTCCCACCACCCTGTTAAGCACCAAAAAGACCTGTAAATACTAAACTGTCGCCTGCCTCCCTAGCACACACTCCCATCATCCGGATCCATCCTTCTCCTTCCACCTAAAATACATCACGTGTAAGATAGATGCCCCCTACCCAGACCTACCCAGACCTACCCAGACCTACCCAGACCTAACCGCCAAGTTATTTTTTTTTAAAATACAGCGCTTGTTCCCTCGGCACTCCACTGACGTCAGCCGCATATGTCATTGGCCGTATCTTAGCCAATCACAGACGCGCTGCCGGTCGGCCCCCGTTGTAGCTTCCAGCAAGCAGAGTGCCGGATCAATGCACCAGAGGATCGAAGGGG
Source organism: Hymenochirus boettgeri (assembly GCA_019447015.1). Taxonomy (NCBI): domain Eukaryota; kingdom Metazoa; phylum Chordata; class Amphibia; order Anura; family Pipidae; genus Hymenochirus; species Hymenochirus boettgeri. The sequence goes on along the minus strand of CM033475.1, from coordinate 6,490,582 downwards.
CTGTAAGCAGTGTTTTCACTTAAAAAAAAAAAATAGTTGGGGGTGGGCAGGGTATCTATCGTATATTAAAAAAAGTACATTTTTACAGTATATTTTGTCCTTTAAATTAAATATATGTTATGAATACATAGAGAATTGGCAAACATAACTTTCTACAGTATTGACATTAGTTCCCCTTTAAAGATAATCACTTGTTCATTTCTAACTGCAGGCTGAGACCTGTGTACCTGTGTCACCCTCTGTCACAGTGATATGAATTCTAACGTCCATCAACGCTTCATAAATACAAGTTGTAGTGGGATAAGGTCAATGTCTGTGCTAAAAGTTCCACCTGGACCCAACTGAATAGAGAACAATTTGTTATGTGATGTGAAGTCTAGATGGTTTATTGCTCGATTGTGCTGAGAGCTCAAAGCTGTAGGGGGACATTTAAAGGGCAAGTCCAGCCCTAAAATAAAACTTACATACAGGTAAATCACCCCCCAAAACCTAACTGTAATAGTTTGAAATGTGAAAGGTGTAGGTCTAACCTGAAATCCTGCACAATGTCTCTGTTTTCCCTGTTTCTGCTTCCTGGTTCTTCCAGTTAGTAACTGTCAGTTATGGATTTGACAGTTGACATCACAGCCAAGACTGAATGTTAATCCCCTGTCTGTCTTTTTTAATGACTCAACCTATTTCAACTTCACATTGTCCATCACATCCTCCCTATTGCTGGCCATGCATTTGGCTGTATACTTCCTGACTTGACCTTGACTTGATCAAATTTCAGGCCATACAAGGATTCACCAATAAACATTCAACAATCTGCAAAATGACTGGTCCAGTCAGTCTAATTGTGAATGGCCTGTATACAACCAATCCTCCAGTTTAAACATATCAAGGGAAGGTTAGACTTAAAGGACAACTCCACCCTCATAAGAACATCTTTTAGAAAGAATGGCCTCTTTATAATATGTTGATATATCATACTTTGTCCTATGAATTCTTACTGTATGCCTGCTATGCTTCTGGATGCCTCATGGAACTGAGCAATTTAGAAACCTTGTACTGAGCCTGTCCTGAGCCTGGGCATGCTCGAAGAGGCAACAGGGGATTAACATTCAGTCATTGGCTGTGATTTCAACTATCAAATCCATAACTGACAGTTACTAACTGGAAGAACCAGGAAGTAGAAACAGGGGAAACAGGACATTGTGCAGGATTTCAGGTTAGACTTACACCTTTCACATTTCAACTATTACCGTTTAGGGGTTTGGGGGTGATTTACCTGTATGTAATTTTTCATTTTAGGGCTGGACTTGCCCTTTAAACTTTGCAGGATCTCACCTGTCCTGTGATGTCATAACAAGGTCCCACGATCCCAGGGATTATTCTGATACAAAAATATCCCAGAATATCTGCAGATCCATCCACTGACTGTCCCATTACTCCTTGTCCGTTTGGGTATCTAGGAGACCATGTGTAAAGATCCAGGGTTACCTGGGGATGTTATTATACAGAATGGCATCCACTAATAGGGGATGAATATACACTAGAGACTTACTGTAGTTTATTTAACATTAAGTAAAAATGTTCATGTGAATATATAAGGGATAATCCCCCTTACAGTGTAATATAAGGATATTACGCCACAGAGGAGTTCCCTAACCATATAGAACACGAGGCCGTAGGCAGAGTGCTTTTATAGAGGGCAGGAAACTCTGAGTTGGCGTAATATCCTTATATTATAATGTGAAGGGGCACATTATTTCTTATAATATATAAGTATCTGATTCCTTTACCCCATGTGCATTTTAAACTCTAGCCATGTCCCTATTCCCACCTTAATTAACCCCCCAAGCTACCTTCTGTAACCTAAACCCAGTAGAAAGGAACATCCCAGCCCAGCATCTGGGGTTAAACAAAATCTTTGTGGAGGAGGAGAGAGACATTGGTTATGAAGTGACAGGAAGCAGCTCCAGCAGGTTCTGTTAGTGAAGTTAAACACTGCAAAAATGCTGAGTCATTGTCCAGGCATGAACACTGGAATGGGCGAGTAGTGGGATATAAGAAATGAGTCACTTAGTGACATAGCTGAGGGATTTTTATAAGGATATATACCACTGCAGCTCCCATTATAAAATGTCACACTTATGTATTATATGGACATTGCATTTCTATTGTATGTTAAAGATTGTTGGAACAACCATTATCCTAATGTTTATTTCATCATAAAGATGATCTCCTGGGCCAGATTTATTCCAGTCTAATGGTGGCCATAGACGATACAATCAAGGTATAACGACCGCGGATTGCAAAATCCGATTGCACGGCCCAACGATCGTACTCCATGGCAGGGTAAGGTGGAGACATAGAAGTGGGGGTGGTGGGCAGAACTTAACTACAGGTTTGCCAGGCTGGGACTTAGTCCTGATTGTGGAACTTGGGATTTCCTTCCCTTTTGCCCTGGGCAAATAGGGACACTTGGCTACCCTGCTTACTAGGCCTAAACCTTAAATTCCTTTCCATATACTGTAGGGAATGCCCCCCCACCCCCAACCACTAATTCTGACATAAAAAAATCGCTTCAGATCTTCTTACAGCACCCGGTTCCAGTGCTGCTCTGCATTGATGACAGCCGTGGCTGTGATTGGCTATCACATCAGCCAATCACATCAGCCATTCACAGCCGAGGCTGCTAGTCTGGCCCCTTGCTTGTAGTTCTGGCAGGCGGGAGCTGGACCAGAACGGCGAAGGAACGAGGTGCTGTAATAGAGATGGGAAGCGATCTTTTATGTCTGAATATAGCGGTTAAGGTGGGGGGGACATTAAAATATGGAAATGTTTGAAATGAGGGTGGAGATGCCCTTTAACACATATTTATAAACCATCCATTAACTTGGTCATCATTGTAAATCTATAGATAAAATGTATAGATAAAATATATAAATATATTATAGGATTGGTACTTTCCACCTATCAATATCATTTCTATGATGAGCAACAGCAAAAGAAAACTGGTTCTGCCAGGCTTCCTGATACTTCAGCACTATCTTTAATACAGGAGGCCCAGGACACTAACCTGGCAGATGAAACTGTATCTGCTGTAGTCCTCAACATAACAAAATTGGGAGGAATAATCTTACTCCCCCTGCCCAGGTACCTCTCATTTTAAAAAGTTTTTTTTGTACATGCAGTTGTCCTATAAGTAGGCAAATTCACACTACGTGGCACTGACATTGATTGATACCACATTGTCCTGTATAGATATAATTTCAGGAGCATCCACCTTTACACTGAATATAGGGGCACTGAAATAGAAACCGTATTTATTATAAAGTTGGCGTTTGTGCGAATGTTGCCTTTTAGACAATAAGCATAACATTCATCATCTCTGTCATAAAACACATTTCTTCTTATATTTACCTTGTTGTAATCAAAGACATTGCTAGGCATCTAGAAACTGCACCATAATTATAAATTACACCAGGAGTTTTGAAAGTTAAACATAGCCAGACATGGACATTTTCAATCGTTTTGGCAGTTACGGATTTGATCAGAAATTTCCCACTTTGCATTGCTAATATTTCATAAATCATCTTGAAATCTGCAGAAGGAAGAGACTGGAAGTTGGGGTTGAAAAGTTTCACCCTGGCCCATTCTTTCTTTCCCCCCAATAAAGTAATTGATATCGATTGGTCAATCAAAATTTCAGAAACTTCCATCAATATTCGTCTATTCTATCAGATTTGCCATATGGGGTTAAACATTGATACCATGTATGACCAGTTTAAAACCCTTCCCTACAATAAAGATGGAGGAGTTTGATGAATCGGGGATGTTCATTGGAATTCCTGGAGGTTGTCAGAACTATGGGGTCATTTAGTTTATATATCTGTGAACAATTTAGTCTGTCTTTGCCAGAAGCAGAGGAGCTTTCGAGCTTGGGAAGGATTCAAACAATGTTATAGGATTCAATTTTGTTTTAATTCCAACCTCGGAATAACTTAACTGACTTACCAAAATTACACACTGGAAAACTGTAGACGTTGTGGGATTATTCGAGAAAAATAAATTCATATTTTCCCTGTAAGGCGTCAGTGGGAAGAGTAAACTCCACCGACATCACTCCGTGATCTTTAGCTGTCCGACCACCGTACTAATACATTTTGTAAAGATCCTAATAGAGAGACAGAAGGTTGGGTATAAGAAGCTACATTGAGAGGCAGACCAGCTTTTGTCCTAGGGCCCTATTTATAAATGTATCATTATCGTAAAATACCGATCGTTATCGTAAATAACGACCGGTTTTACCGATACGACCGTTATTTACCGATAACGACCGTTATTTACCGATATCGTTAAATAACGGTCGTTATCGGTAAAAACCCGGTCGTTATTTTACAATAACGATCGGTATTTTTACGATAACGATCCCAATCTTTTATAAATAGGGCCCCTATTACTAGACACAGACTAATTACAGGCTACACGCACTCTCCGTGTATTCTGTTAGATCAAATGGACTTCTTAATGACGTTTCTCTAGTCATATCCGACTGGTTGAAACTTCAAGTCCATTTGATCTAATTGAATATTACAGATATACCGTGACCTGGATGGATGTATATTACAGATATACCGTGACCTGGATGGATGAATTTACAGATATACCATGACCTGGATGAATGTATATTACAGATATACCATGACCTGGATGAATGAATATTACAGATATACCATGACCTGGATGATGATTATTACAGATATACCATGACCTGGATGGATTAATATAACAGATATACCATGACCTTGGATGGATTAATATAACAGATATACCAGACCTGGATGGATGTAATCATTAAGCAGATATACCGTGACCTGATGGATGGAATATTACAGATATACCATGACCTGGATGAATAATATTACAGATATACCCGTGACCTGGATGGATGACATATTACAGATATACCATGACCTGGATGAATGAATATTACAGAGGGGCTCTAGGATGGGGCACTAGGATGGGGCTCTAGGATGGGGCACTATTACAAAAAATTTAAGTTTAGTTCTCCTTAAACACATTCATTTTTTAATATCATTTGGCAATAAATCTACCAAATGGCTCTGTGAGTTTTATTTAATTATTTTTCTACTGTTGGTGACACTGCCAGACCCCCAGGGACCTGTTGACCTGGAAGCGCTTCACATTTTCCTCTTGGTTGTCTCCGTTTTGTACTCATTCAGCTAAGAATTATTTTACTAGGTTTGCCCCATATTTCTGAAAATAATACTAATGGAATAAGAATAAATGGATATAGGATTGCCACCAGGGTTGGACTTGTTCACCTGGTGATTTCCCAGTACATCTTTGGCCATGGTGGACACTGGTGCCATATGTTGGCAATTATGATTGTGGTCGTAAAATAACGATTATGTTCTTACAATTATGTTTGCAACCGTAATTGTACAATGCCCTATACAATACCATTGCGGAAGTCTAAAGTTAATATGCTTATGAAGGTTCTCATTCATGCAGGTCATGGTATATCTGTTGTATTTAATTAGATCAACTGGACTTGAAGTTTAGTTCTTGAAGACGTTTCGCTAGTCATGCTTATGAAGGTTCTCATTCATCCAGGTCATGAATTGAGAGATCCAGTCGGATGACTAGCGAAACGTCTTCAAGAACTAAACTTCAAGTCCAGTTGATCTACCGTATATACTCGAGTATAAACCGAGTTTTTCAGGCTGAAAAATCAGCCTGAAAACTCGGACTCGGTTTATTCTCGATCAACCACTTACCTGGGCATTCCGGCAGCGCCGCCAATCTTTTTCTGTACTGGCGCGCCGGTCTGACGTCACTGCCCGGCGCCAAGCCCGGGGGCGGAGTGACGTCAGCCGGCGCGCCAGTACAGGAATGCGCGCGCGGCTGCCGGAATGCCCTGCCAGAATGCCGAGAAGAGAGCCAGAGGGAGAAGAGAGCCCACAGGGAGAAGAGAGCCACAGGGAGAAGAGAGCCCACAGGGAGAAGAGAGCCCACAGGAGAAGAGAGCCCACAGGGAGAGAAGAGAGCCCACAGGGGAAGAGAGCCCACAGGTACAAACTGAACTGGGTGGGAGGGGAGGGGAGGGGGGCATTCAAGATGTTTGGAAACTACAACTCCCAGCATGCTTTATTAGCTGGGAGTTGCAGTTTCCAAACATCTTGAATGCCAAGTGAGGGTGGCATTCAAGATGTTTGGAAACTACAACTCCCAGCTAATAAAGCATGCTGGGAGTTGTAGTTCCAAACATCTTGAATGCCACCCTCACTTGGCATTCAAGATGTTTGGAAACTGCAACTCCAGCTAATAAAGCATGCTGGGAGTTGTAGTTTCCAAACATCTTGAATGCCACCCTCACTTGGCATTCAGATGTTTGGAAACTGCAACTCCCAGCGAATAAGCCATGCTGGGAGTTGTAGTTTCCAAACATCTTGAATGCCAAGTGAGTTGGCATTTCTACCCTCGGTTTATACTCGGGTCAACAACTTTTATTAGGATTTTTGCTGAAATTGGGTACCTCGGTTTATACTCAAGTATATACGGTAATTGAATACAACAGGTATATCTAAAGTTAATGAGTGTGTGCCTGACATTATGGTGGTGCTCTAATTGCAATACTGCCTATGAAAATTCTTTCAGGGGGGACATTGTCTTCTAAGCTCCACACTCTCCATATGTCCACTCTTATTCTGCTACTTACATGGTAGTAGAATGTAATGTCCTTCTCTCCCTCTCCCAGTCCTGCAGGGGTCAGTGAGTAATACACTTTAATATTATGATTCTCTCCACAGCTGAGCACTTCATCAGGATAAACCACCTCCACGTAGCTCTTGGTGGGAGAGAAGAACATTTTTGCATTGAAAATATGAGTTTGTTCCCTGGTGACCACCACGACGGGAAGTTCATTTTCTTCACTTTTCTTATAAACAGCCTGGGGAAAGTAGAAATTAACAAAGGGATATAAATACAATTTCAAACTATCCAGACATCAATCAACAAGGTGATAACAGGCCTGGAACTTTCTCCCTCTCCTTCCCATAGGATTTCCTTTCATTTCTGGTTGACCTGTCCCTCACCTCCCTGTAATCGAGACTGAGCAGTAAGAAAACTGTCACTTGGAAGGGGCACTAGGATGGAGCACTAGGATGGAGCACTAGGATAGGGCTCTAGGATGGGGCTCTAGGATGGGGCTCTAGGATGGGGCACTAGGATGGGGTACTAGGATAGGGCACTAGGAAGGGGTACTAGGATGGAGCACTAGGATGTGCATTATGATGGAGCACTAGGATGGGGCACTAGGAAGGGGTGCTAAGATGGGGCACTAGAATGGGGCTCTAGGATGGAGCACTAGGATGGGGTACTAGGACTTTGTAGGCGCATCTAGGAAGGGGTACTAGGATGGAGCACTAGGATGTGCACTATGATAGAGCACTAGGATGGGGCACTAAGAAGGGGTGCTAAGATGGGGCACTAGGATACAAGGCTGCAGATGTATCTTATACTACTTACTAATAAAATGAGTCTACAGGGATCGAAGTAAGAAAGATCTGAGTATTGGGAGGAAGGGAAGGTGTTGGGCAATATGTAACAATTGATTTCACTTTCCTTACCCTGGATTAGTATTAACTCTTAGTGACGGCATCAAAGAGCAGCAAACTATAAAGTATAAATGATCTAATCTTCCATACTAGGGATTAGCACATCCCATGCTCAGCGTTTCTAACCAGCTCCCCGTTTATACAACCATGAAATGGGTCAGTTACAGGGCTACTCAGTCTCCTCTGATACCTCCTACCTGACCATCACACATTACACAGTCTCTTACCTGGATCTCCAGCTCAGCTTCTTTATAACCCAACGTGTCCAGCTCGTACTTTACTTTCCCATATTCATTTGTAGTCAATTTCTGAATGCTCCTCCCATTGACAATCAGCTCAATGACTTCATTCCTAATGGGCTTCCTTGTACTGCTTAACAATGTCACCTGGAGGTCACAAACAGAATGAATGGATGAAGCAGTGTACATGATCCCGTTCCACACACTACAATAGGGGAAGAAATAAAAAAACAAAAATATACAAGAATTCCACCTACTTAATTGCTGCCACCAGGAAACTTCAGATGCTCTACACAAGCGTCCCAATATCTCACACAAATAGTAAAAAATAGAAGGTCCTGGTGAACTAAACAACACACAAAATGTCTGCCAAAGTGCTTTTAATTGTACTATCAGCGCAACATGTTTTGGATCACAACAATTTGTTATCCTTGATGTTGTGGTGATAGTACAATTAAAAGCAATTGTGTGAGATAATGGGGGAAGAAATTTAGCCTGAGTTGACTGCCTCAGGTGGCCTAATGGGAAATATAGCTCTGCTTGTTTATTGTAAGCACTTTCTGGTCCTATTTCTTCTACAGTCAGATCAAGTTTGTGTTCAGCACTAATTAAAGTATCAATGGTTTGATACTGTTAAGTTGTTATACCTTGCACTTTGTATTGTCCTTAGGGGAACTAACAGGGAGATTCAATAAAAGTTCTTATCGTTACAAATGGTGCTAATTTTGCCCCAGCCAATCAGATGTTAGCTTTCAAATGTTAAATAAGATCTGATTGGTTGGGGCAAAAGTAGGACCATTTTAAATGATAAGAACTTTTATTGAATCTCCCTGTTTGTCTTTTAAGGTTTTTCTTGCAAATGGATACAGGTCTGCAGACAATGTAAGAGGTGGGAATTGTGTTATACCAGCTGGAGAGAATCAATGGCTGACCCCATAGGGCACAATTAGAATATCTTATCTATAAAATGATTCAATATATGGCAAAAATACTCAGGACAGCACTTTATACATGTTGCTGTAGATTAGCTACAAATCTGGGGTTGTCTTTTAATTGTATATATATATTTTAATGCAATTATTCTTCTTTTTTGTATTGTTTTTATGCATCTTTACAACCTGTGTAGTAATTACTCCCCCTGATATACACCCTCTTGTTCAGCACTGCATTAACCCTAAGTATGCAACTTTGTGGTAGGATGTGATTAGTCTCTATCTCATTATGTTGATGGGTTACAGGTGATGTTTGTCTAGTGTTGGGTATATATGGTTATTTTCAAGGTGGGGGAGTATCCCTCTGATGAAGTGACGGGGTGTTCGTCACGAAACGCGTCAGGGTACTGTGTTTGTCTCCCTCTGTGAAGTATGCTCAGTTCGGCAAATAAAAGCTAAGTTTTATCTGTAGCTGTTGGCAGTCCATCCCTTTTCTTCTTTTTTGCTACAAACTTTATACAAATGTACATTAAGTCATTGAGGGACTGTAAATATCTTTAAAGGGAATCTTCACTACTAAATCACATGCGCATGGTGTACTAAGTCCGTCGGGACCAGAGGACGTGGGGGAGGTGCGGCCAGGTAAGTTCTGTAAATTCGTTCCCGGCTCCTGCAGGTTTTATTGAAGAACGGGAGGTGAGACACAGATCCTTTACCTCCTGTTCTTCAATAAATCTGAATTGAAAAAAGGGATTTCATCAGTGGAGAAATAGAAATCTTATTTGTAGGTTGTGCTGTTTCCTACATTGGAAATTCATTTACCTTAATCATATAAGGAATTCCCGGTTTATAATTTTTCTTCATATCTTCATAGTCAAATATGATTACAGCCGAATATTTACTTAATTTCAGTCGATGATTCTCACTTTCCCGGAACCCTGTTAAGCACCAAAAAGACCTGTAAATACTAAACTGTCGCCTGCCTCCCTAGCACACCCTCCCATCATCCGGATCCATCCTTCTCCTTCCACCTAAAATACATCACGTGTAAGATAGATGCCCCCTACCCAGACCTACCCAGACCTACCCAGACCTACCCAGACCTAACCGCCAAGTTATTTTTTTTTTTAAAATACAGCGCTTTGTTCCCTCGGCACTCCACTGACGTCAGCCGCATATGTCATTGGCCGTATCTTAGCCAATCACAGACGCGGCTGCCGGTCCGGCCCCCCGTTGTAGCTTCCAGCAAGCAGAGTGCCGGATCAATGCACCAGAGGATCGAAGGGGCTGTAAGCAGTGTTTTCACTTAAAAAAAAAAAAATAGTTGGGGGTGGGCAGGGTATCTATCGTATATTAAAAAAAAGTACATTTTTACAGTATAGTTGTCCTTTAAATTAAATATATGTTATGAATACATAGAGAATTGGCAAAACATAACTTTCTACAGTATTTGACATTAGTTCCCCTTTAAAGATAATCACTTGTTACATTTCTAACTGCAGGCTGAGACCTGTGTACCTGTGTCACCCTCTGTCACAGTGATATGAATTCTAACGTCCATCAACGCTTCATAAATATCAAGTTGTAGTGGGATAAGGTCAATGTCTGTGCTAAAAGTTCCACCTGGACCCAACTGAAATAGAGAACAATTTGTTATGTGATGTGAAGTCTAGATGGTTATATTGCTCGATTGTGCTGAGAGCTCAAAGCTGTAGGGGAGACATTTAAAGGGCAAGTCCAGCCCTAAAATGAAAACTTACATACAGGTAAATCACCCCCCAAAACCTAAACTGTAATAGTTTGAAATGTGAAAGGTGTAAGTCTAACCTGAAATCCTGCACAATGTCCTGTTTCCCCTGTTTCTGCTTCCTGGTTCTTCCAGTTAGTAACTGTCAGTTATGGATTTGACAGTTGACATCACAGCCAATGACTGAATGTTAATCCCCTGTCTGTCTTTTTTAATGACTCAACCTATTTCAACTTCACATTGTCCATCACATCCTCCCTATTGCTGGCCATGCATTTGGCTGATACTTCCTGACTTGACCTTGACTTGATCAAATTTCAGGCCATACCAAGGATTCACCAATAAACATTCAACAATCTGCAAAATGACTGGTCCAGTCAGTCTAATTGTGAATGGCCTGTATACAACCAATCCTCCAGTTTAAACATATCAAGGGAAGGTTAGACTTAAAGGACAACTCCACCCTCATAAGAACATCTTTTAGAAAGAATGGCCTCTTTATAATATGTTGATATATCATACTTTGTCCTATGAATTCATTACTGTATGCCTGCTATGCTTCTGGATGCCTCATGGAAACTGAGCAATTTAGAAACCTGTACTGAGCCTGTACTGAGCCTGGGCATGCTCAGAAGAGGCAGACAGGGGATTAACATTCAGTCATTGGCTGTGATGTCAACTATCAAATCCATAACTGACAGTTACTAACTGGAAGAACCAGGAAGTAGAAACAGGGGAAACAGGACATTGTGCAGGATTTCAGGTTAGACTTACACCTTTCACATTTCAAACTATTACCGTTTAGGGGTTTGGGGGTGATTTACCTGTATGTAAGTTTTCATTTTAGGGCTGGACTTGCCCTTTAAACTTTGCAGGATCTCACCTGTCCTGTGATGTCATAACAGAGGTCGCCACGATCCCAGGGATTATTCTGATACAAAAATATCCCAGAATATCTGCAGATCCATCCACTGACTGGTCCCATTACTCCTTGTCCGTTTGGGTATCTAGGAGACCATGATGTAAAGATCCAGGGTTACCTGGGGATGTTATTATACAGAATGGCATCCACTAATAGGGGATGAATATACACTAGAGACTTACTGTAGTTTATTTAAACATTAAGTAAAAATGTTCATGTGAAAATATATAAGGGATAATGCACCCCTTACAGTGTAATATAAGGATATTACGCCACAGAGGAGTTCCCTAACCATATAGAAGCACGAGGCCGTAGGCAGAGTGCTTTTATAGAGGGCAGGAAACTCTGAGTTGGCGTAATATCCTTATATTATAATGTGAAGGGGCACATTATTTCTTATAATATATAAGTATCTGATTCCTTTACCCCATGTGCATTTTAAACTCTAGCCATGTCCCTATTCCCACCTTAATTTTAACCCCCCAAGCTACCTTCTGTAACCTAAACCCAGTAGAAAGGAACATCCCAGCCCAGCATCTATGGGGTTAAACAAATCTTTGTGGAGGAGGAGAGAGACATTGGTTATGAAGTGACAGGAAGCAGCTCCAGCAGGTTCTGTTAGTGAAGTTAAACACTGCAAAAAATGCTGAGTCATTGTCCAGGCATGAACACTGGAATGGGCGGAGTAGTGGGATATAAGAAATGAGTCACTTAGTGACATAGCTGAGGGATTTTTATAAGGATATATACCACTGCAGCTCCCATTATAAAATGTCACACTTATGTATTATATGGACATTGCATTTCTATTGTATGTAAAGATTGTTGGAACAACCATTATCCTAATGTTTATTTCATCATAAAGATGATCTCCTGGGCCAGATTTATTCCAGTCTAATGGTGGCCATAGACGATACAATCAAGGTTATACGACCGCGGATTGCAAAATCCGATTGCACGGCCCAACGATCGTACAGTCCATGGCAGGGTAAGGTGGAGACATAGAAAGTGGGGGGTGGTGGGCAGAACTTAACTACAGGTTTGCCAGGCTGGGACTTAAGTCCTGATTGTGGAACTTGGGATTTCCTTCCTCTTTTGCCCTGGGCAAATAGGGACACTTGGCTACCCTGCTTACTAGGCCTAAACCTTAAATTCCTTTCCATATACTGTAGGGAATGCCCCCCCACCCCCAACCACTATATTCTGACATAAAAAAATCGCTTCAGATCTCTACTTACAGCACCCGGTTCCAGTGCTGCTCTGCATTGATGACAGCCGTGGCTGTGATTGGCTATCACATCAGCCAATCACATCAGCCATTCACAGCCGAGGCTGCTAGTCTGGCCCCTTGCTTGTAGTTCTGGCAGGCAGGGGAGCTGGACCAGAACGGCGAAGGAACGAGGTGCTGTAAGTAGAGATGGGAAGCGATCTTTTATGTCTGAATATAGCGGTTAAGGGTGGGGGGGACATTAAAATATATGGAAAGTTTGAAATGAGGGTGGAGATGCCCTTTAACACATATTTATAAACCATCCATTAACTTGGTCATCATTGTAAATCTATAGATAAAATGTATAGATAAAATATATAAATAGTATATTAATAGGATTGGTACTTTCCACCTATCAATATCATTTCTATGATGAGCAACAGCAAAAAGAAAACTGGTTCTGCCAGGCTTCCTGAGTACTTCAGCACTATCTTTAATACAGGAAGGCCCAGGACACTAACCTGGCAGATGAAAACTGTATCTGCTGTAGCTCCTCAACATAACAAAATTGGGAGGAATAATCTTACTCCCCTGCCCAGGTACCTCTCATTTTAGAAAAGTTTTTTTTGTACAGTGCAGTTGTCCTATAAGTAGGCAAATTCACACTTACGTGGCACTGACATTGATTGATACCACATTGTCCTGTATAGATATAATTTCAGGAGCATCCACCTTTACACTGAATATAGGGGGCACTGAAATAGAAACCGTATTTATTATAAAAGTTGGCGTTTGTGCGAATGTTGCCTTTTAGACAATAAGCAGATAAACATTCATCATCTCTGTCATAAAACACATTTCTTCTTATATTTACCTTGTTGTATATCAAAGACATTGCTAGGCATCTAGAAACTGCACCATAATTATAATTACACCAGGAGTTTTGAAAGTTAAACTAGCCAGACATGGACCAGTTTTCAATCGTTTTGGCAGTTACGGATTTGATCAGAAATTTCCCACTTTGCATTGCTAATATTTCATAAATCATCCTGAAATCTGCAGAAGGAAGAGACTGGAAGTTGGGGTTGAAAAGTTTCAACCTGGCCCATTCTTTCTTTCCCCCCAATAAAGTAATTGATATCGATTGGTCAATCAAAATTTCAGAAAACTTCCATCAATATTCAGTCTATTCTATCAGATTTGCCATATGGGTTGAAACATTGATACCATGTATGACCAGTTTAAACCCTTCCCTACAATAAAAGATGGAGGAGTTTGATGAATCGGGGATGTTCAGTGGAATTCTGGAGGTTGTCAGAACTATGGGGTCATTTAGATTTATATACTGTGAACAATTTAGTCTGTCTTTGCCAGAAGCAGAGGAGCTTTCGAGCTTGGGAAGGATTCAAACAATGTTATAGGATTCAATTTTGTTTAATTCCAACCTCGGAATAACTTAACTGACTTACCAAAATTAACAACTGGAAAACTGTAGACGGTTGTGGGATTATTCGAGAAAATAAATTCATATTTTCCCTGTAAGGCGTCAGTGGGAAGAGTAAACTCCACCGACATCACTCCGTGATCTGTTAGCTGGTCCGACCACCGTACTAATACATTTTGTAAAGGATCCTAATAGAGAGACAGAAGGTTGGGTAATAAGAAGCTACATTGAGAGGCAGACCAGCTATGTGTCCTAGGGCCCTATTTATAAATGTATCATTATCGTAAAATACCGATCGTTATCGTAAAATAACGACCGGGTTTTTACCGATAACGACCGTTATTTACCGATAACGACCGTTATTTACCGATATCGTTAAATAACGGTCGTTATCGGTAAAAACCCGGTCGTTATTTTACAATAACGATCGGTATTTTACGATAACGATACCAATCTTTTATAAATAGGGCCCCTATTAACTAGACACAGACTAATTTACAGGCTAACACGCACTCTCCGTGATATTCTGTTAGGATAAAATTGGACTTCTTAATGACGTTTCTCTAGTCATCCGACTGGTTGAAACTTCAAGTCCAGTTGATCTAACAGAATATCACGGAGAGTGCGTGTTAGCCTGTAAATTAGGATGGGGCACTAGGATGGGGCACTAGGATGGGGCTCTAGGATGGGGCACTAGGATGGGGCTCTAGGATGGGGCACTAGGATGGAGCTCTAGGATGGGGCACTAGGATGGGGCTCTAGGATGGGGCTCTAGGATGGGGCACTAGGATGGGGCACTAGGATGGGGCACTAGGATGGGGCTCTAGGATGGGGCACTAGGATGGGGCACTAGGATGGAGCTCTAGGATGGGGCTCTAGGATGGGGCACTAGGATGGAGCACTAGGTTGGGGCTCTAGGATGGGGCTCTAGGATGGGGCTCTGGGATGGGGCACAAGGATGGAGTACTAAGGTGGGGGGCACTAGATGATCTCTATATGGTCACTAGGATGGAGCTCTAGGATGGGGCCACTATGATGGAGGCTTCTAGGATGGGGCACTAGGATGGGGCACTAGGAGGGGGCTCTAGGTGGGCACTAGATGGAGAGCTCTAGGATGCACTAGATGGCTCTAGGATGGGGCACTAGGATGGGTCTAGATGGGCTCTAGGATGGGGCACTAGTAATGGAGCACTAGGATGGGGCACTAGATGGAGCTCTAGTAGGGCACTAATTAGCAACATGTACAGTATTCTCTAAATAGGGCCTAGGATGGGTGCACTAGGATGGGGCACTAGGATGGAGCTCTAGGATGGGCTCTAGATGAGGCTCTAGGATGGGAGCACTAGGATGAGCTCTAGATGGGCACTCGGATGGGGCACTAATGAGCTTAGGATGGGCCTAGGATGGAGCTCTAGGATGGGTAGTGCACGGATGGAGTGGGGCACTAGGAGGTGGAGCGCTAGGATCGGGGCACTAGGATGGGGCTCTAGGATGGGGCACTATGGATGGGGCACTAGGCTAGGATGGGGCACTATTACAAAATTTAAGTTTAGTTCTCCTTAAACACTTCATTTTTTATAATCATTTGGCAATAAATCTACCAAATGGGCTCTGTGAGTTTTATTTAATTATTTTTCTACTGTTGGTGACCCTGCCAGACCCCCAGGGACCTGTTGACCTGGAAGCGCTTCACATTTCCTCTTGGTTGTCTCCGTTTTGTACCATTCAGCTAAATTATTTTACTAGTTTGCCCCATATTTCTGAAAATAATACAATGGAATAGAATAAATGGATATAGGATTGCCACCAGGGTTGGACTTGTTCACCTGGTGATTTCCCAGTACATCTTTGGCCTGGTGGACACTGGTGCCATATGTTGGCAATTATGATTGTGGTCGTAAAATAACGATTATGTTCTTACAATTATGTTTGCAACCGTAATTGTACATGCCCTATACAATACCATTGCGGAAGTCTAAAGTTAATATGCTTATGAAGGTTTCCATTCATCCGGTCATGGTATACTGTTGTATTTAATTAGATCAACTGGACTTAAGTTTGTTCTTGAAGACGTTCGCTAGTCATGCTTATGAAGGTTCTCATTCTCCAGTCATGAATTGAGAGATCCAGTCGGAGACTAGCGAAACGTCTTCAAGAACACTCAAGTCCAGTTGATCTACCGTATATACTCGGTATAAACCGAGTTTTTCAGGCTGAAAAATCAGCCTGAAAACTCGGCTCGGTTTATTCTCGAGTCAACCACTTACCTGGGCATTCCGGCAGCCCGCAATCTTTTTCTGTACTGGCGCGCCGGTCTGACGTCACTGCCCGCGCGCCAGCCCGGCGCCGGGCATGACGTCAGCCGGCGCGCCAGTACAGGAATGCGCCGCGGCTGCCGGAATGCCTGCCAGAATGCCGAAAGAGAGCCCAGAGGAGAAGAGAGCCCACAGGAGAGAGAGCCCACAGGGAGAAGAGAGCCCCCGGGAGAAGAGAGCCCACAGGGAGAAGAGAGCCCACAGGAGAAAGACCACAGGAGAAGAGAGCCCACAGTACAAACTGAACTGGTGGGAGGGGAGGGGGCATTCAATGTTTGGAAACTACAACACTCCCGCATGCTTTATTAGCTGGAGTTGCAGTTTCCAAACATCTTGAATGCCAAGTGAGGGTGGCATTCAAGATGTTTGGAACTACAACTCCCAGCTAATAAAGCATGCTGGGAGTTGTAGTTTCCAAACATCTTGAATGCCACCCTCACTTGGCATTCAAGATGTTTGGAAACTGCAACTCCAGCTAATAAAGCATGCTGGGAGTTGTATTTTTCCAAACATCTTGAATGCCACCCTCACTTGGCATTCAAGATGTTTGGAAACTGCAACTCCCAGCTAATAAAGCATGCTGGGAGTTGTAGTTTCCAAACATCTTGAATGCCAAGTGAGTTGGCATTTACTACCCTCGTTTTATACTCGGTCAACAACTTTTATTAGGATTTTTGCTGAAATTGGGTACCTCGGTTTAACTCAAGTATATACGGTAATTGAATACAACAGGTATATCTAAAGTTAATGAGTGTGTGCCTGACATTATGGTGGTGCTCTAATTGCAATCTGCCTATGAAAATTCTTTCAGGGGGGACATTGTCTTCTAAGCTCCACACTCTCCATATGCCACTCTTATTCTGCTCACTTACATGGTAGTAGATGTTAATGTCCTTCTCTCCCTCTCCCATGTCCTGCAGGGGTCAGTGAGTATATACACTTTAATATTATGATTCTCCCACAGCTGAGCACTTCATCAGGATAAACCACCTCCACGTAGCTCTTGGTGGGAGAGAAGAACATTTTTGCATTGAAAATATGAGTTGTTCCCTGGTGACCACCAGACGAAGTTCATTTTCTTTTCTTCACTTTTATAACACCTGGGGAAAGTAGAATTAACAAAGGGATATAATAAACATTTCAAACTATCCAGACATCAATCAACAAGGTGATAACAGGCCTGGAACTTTCTCCCTCTCCTTCCCATAGGTTTCCTTTCATTTCTGGTTGACCTGTCCCTCACCTCCCTGTAATCGAGACTGAGCAGTAAGAAAACTGTCACTTGGAAGGGGCACTAGGATGGAGCACTAGGATGGAGCCTAGGATAGGGCTCTAGGATGGAGCACTAGGATGGGGCTCTAGGATGGGGCTCTAGGATTGGGCCACTAGATGGGGTACTGGATAGGGACTAGGAAGGTTACTAGATGAGCACTAGGATGTGCATTATGATGGAGCACTAGGTTGGGCACTAGAGGGAGGGGTGCTAAATGGCACTAGAATGGGCTCTAGGATGGAGCACTATGATGGTGTACTAGGATAGGGCACTAGGAAGGGGTACTAGGATGGAGCACTAGGATGTGCACTATGATAGAGCACTAGGATGGGGCACTAAGAAGGGTGCTAAGATGGGGCACTAGGATACAAGGCTGCAGATGTATCTTATACTACTTACTAATAAGAGCTACAGGGATCGAATTAAGAAAGATCTGAGTATTGGGAGGAAGGAAGGTGTTGGGCAATATGTAACATTGATTTCACTTTCCTTACCCTGGATTAGTATTAACTCTTAGTGACGGCACAAAGAGCAGCAAACTATAAAGTATAATGATCTATCTTCCATACTAGGGATTAGCACTCCCATGCTCAGCGTTTCTAACCAGCTCCCCGTTTATACAACCATGAAATGGGTCAGTTACAGGGCTACCTCAGTCTCCTCTGATACCTCCTACCTGACCATCACACATTACCAGTCTCTTACCTGGATCTCCAGCTCGCTTCTTTATAACCCAACGTGTCCAGCTCGTACTTTACTTTCCCATATCATTTGTAGTCAATTTCTGATGCTCCTCCCATTGACAATCAGCTCAATGACTTCATTCCTAATGGGCTTCCTTGTACTGCTAAACATGTCACCTGGAGTCACAACAGAATGAATGGATGAAGCAGTGTACTGATCCCGTTCCAACACTACAATAGGGAGAAAAAAAAAAACAAAATATACAAGATTTCCACCTACTTAATTGCTGCAACCAGAAACTTCAGATCTCTACACAAGCGTCCCAATATCTCACACAAATAGTAAAAAATAGAAGGTCCTGGTGAACTAAACACACACAAATGTCTGCCAAAGTGCTTTTAATTGTACTATCAGCGCAACAGTTTTGGATCACAACAATTTGTTATCCTTGATGTTGTGGTGATAGTACAATTAAAAGCAATTGTGTGAGATAATGGGGGAAAATTTAGCCTGAGTTGACTGCCTCAGGTGGCCTAATGGGAATATAGCTCTGCTTGTTTATTGTAAGCATTTTCTGGTCCTATTTCTTCTACAGTCAGATCAAGTTTGTGTTCAGCACTAATTAAAGTATCAATGTTTTGATACTGTTAAGTTGTTATACCTTGCACTTGTATGTCCTTAGGGGAACTAACAGGGAGATTCAATAAAAGTTCTTATCGTTACAAATGGTGCTAATTTTTGCCCCAGCCAATCAGATGTTAGCTTTCAATGTTAAATAAGATCTGATTGGTTGGGGCAAAAGTAGGACCATTTTAATGAAAGAACTTTTATTGAATCTCCCTGTTTGTTCTTTAAAGGTTTTTCTTGCAAATGGATACAGGTCTGCAGACAATGTAAGAGGTGGGAATTGTGTTATACCAGCTGGAGAGAATCAATGGCTGACCCCATAGGGCACAATTAGAATATCTTCCTATAAAATGATTCATATATGGCAAAAATACTCGGACAAGCACTTTATCATGTTGCTGTAGATTAGCTACAAATCTGGGGTTGTCTTTTAATTGTATATATATATTTTATGCAATTATTCTTCTTTTTGTATTGTTTTTTATTGCTCTTACAACCTTGTGTATAATTACTCCCCCTGATATACACCCTCTTGTTCAGCACCTGCATTAACCCTAAGTATGCAACTTGTGGTAGGATGTGATTAGTCTCTATCTCATTATTTTGATGGGTTCCAGGTGATGTTTGTCTAGTGTTGGGTTATATGGTTATTTCAAGGTGGGGGAGTATCCCTCTGATGAAGTGACGGGGTGTTCGTCACGAAACGCGTCAGGGTACTGTGTTTGTCTCCCTCTGTGAAGTATGCTCAGTTCGGCAATAAAAAGCTAAGTTTTATCTGTACTGTTGGCATGTCCATCCCTTTTCTTCTTTTTTTGCTACAAACTTTATACAAATGTACATTAAGTCATTGAGGACTGTAAATATCTTTAAAGGGAATCTTCACTACTAAATCACATGCGCATGGTGTACTAAGTCCGTCGGGACAGAGGACGTGGGGGAGGTGCGGCCAGGTAAGTTCTGTAAATTCGTTCCCGCTCCTGCAGGTTTTATTGAAAACGGGAGGTGAGACCCAGATCCTTTACCTCCTGTTCTTCAATAAATCTGAATTGAAAAAGGGATTTCATCAGGAGAAATAGAAACTTATTTGTAGGTTGTGCTGTTTCCTACATTGGAAATTCTTTACCTTAATCATATAAGGAATTCCCGGTTTAAATTTTTCTTCCATATCTCATATCAAATATGATTACAGCCGAATATTACTTAATTTCAGTCGAGATTCTCACTTTCCGGAACCCTGTTAAGCACCCAAAAGACCTTAAATACTAAACTGTCGCCTGCCTCCCTAGCACACCCTCCCATCATCCGGATCCATCCTTCTCCTTCCACCTAAAATACATCACGTGTAGATAGATGCCCCCTACCCAGACCTACCCACCCCCAGACCTACCCAGACCTACCACCGCCAAGTTATTTTTTTTTTTAAAATACAGCGCTTTCCCCCTCGGCACTCCACTGACGTCAGCCGCATATGTCATTGGCCGTATCTTACCAATCACGACCGGCTGCCGGTCCGGCCCCCGTTGTAGCTTCCAGCAAGCAGAGTGCCGGATCAATGCACCAGAGGATCGAAGGGGCTGTGAAGCTGTTTCATTTAAAAAAAAAAATAGTTGGGGGTGGGCAGGTATCTATCGTATAATAAAAAAGTACTTTTTACAGTTAGTTGTCCTTTAAATAAATATATTTTATGAATACATAGAATTGCCAAACTAAATTTCTACAGTATTGACATTAGTTCCCCTTTAAAGATAATCACTTGTTACTTTCTAACTGCAGGCTGAGACCTGTGTACCTGTGTCACCCTCTGTCACAGTGATATGAATCTAACGTCCATCAACGCTTCATAATATCAAGTTGGGGATAAGGTCAATGTCTGTGCTAAAAGTTCCACCTGGACCCAACTGAAATAGAGAACAATTTGTTATGTGATGTAAGTCTAGATGGTTTTATTGCTCGATTGTGCGGAGCTCAAAGCTGTAGGGGAGACATTTAAAGGGCAAGTCCAGCCCTAAAATGAAAACTTACATCCAGGTAAATCACCCCCCAAAACCTAAACTGTAATAGTTTAAATGTGAAAGGTGTAAGTCTAACCTGAAATCCTGCACAATGTCCTGTTTCCCCTGTTTCTGCTTCCTGGTTCTTCCAGTTAGTAACTGTCAGTTTGGATTTGACAGTTGACATCACAGCAATGACTGAATGTTAATCCCCTGTCTGTCTTTTTTAATGACTCAACCTATTCCACTTCACATTGTCCATCACATCCTCCCTATTGCTGGCCATGCATTTGGCTGATACTTCCTGACTTGACCTGACTTGATCAAATTTCAGGCCATACCAAGGATTCACCATACAATTCAACAATCTGCAAAATGACTGGTCCTCAGTCTAATTGTGAATGGCCTGTATACAACCAATCCTCCAGTTTAACATATCAAGGGAAGGTTAGACTTAAAGGACACCTCCACCCTCTAAGAACATCTTTTGAAAGAATGGCCTCTTTTAATATGTTGATATATCATACTTGTCCTTATGAATTCATTACTGTATGCCTGCTATGCTTCTGGATGCCTCATGGAACTGAGCAATTTAGAAACCTGTACTGAGCCTGTACTGAGCCTGGCATGCTCAGAAGAGGCAGACGGGGATTAACTTCAGTCATTGGCTGTGATGTCAACTATCAAATCCATAACTGACAGTTACTAACTGGGAACCAGGAAGTAGAAACAGGGAAACAGGACATTGTGCAGGATTTCAGGTTAGACTTACACCTTTCACATTTCAAACTATTACCGTTTGGGGTTGGGGGTGATTTACCTGTATGTAAGTTTCTTTTTTAGGGCTGGACTTGCCCTTTAAACTTTGCAGGATCTCACCTGTCCTGTGATGTCATAACAGAGTCGCCACTCCAGGGATTATTCTGATACAAAAATATCCCAGAATATCTGCAGATCCATCCACTGACTGGTCCCATTACTCCTTGTCCGTTTGGGTATCTAGGAGACCATGATGTAAAGATCCAGGGTTACCTGGGGATGTTATATACAGAATGGCATCCACTAATAGGGGATGAATAACACTAGAGACTTACTGTAGTTTATTTAAACTTAAGTAAAAATGTTCATGTAAAATATATAGGGATAATGCACCCCTTACAGTGTATATAAGGATTACGCCAGAGGAGTTCCCTAACCATATAGAACACGAGGCCGTAGGCAGAGTGCTTTTATAGAGGCAAACTCTGAGTTGGCGTAATTCTTATATTATAATGTGAAGGGGCACATTATTTCTATAATATTAAGTATCTGATTCCTTTACCCACCCATGTGCATTTTAAACTCTAGCCATGTCCCTATTCCCACCATATTTTAACCCCCCAAGCTACCTTCTGTAACCTAAACCCAGTAGAAAGGAATCCCCAGCCCAGCACTATGGGGTTTAACAAATCTTTGTGGAGAGGAGAGAGACATTGGTTATGAAGTGACAGGAACAGCTCTCCAGCAGGTTCTGTTAGTGAAGTTAACACTGCAAAAAATGCTGAGTCATTGTCCAGGCATGAACACTGGAATGGGCGGAGTAGTGGATATAAGAAATGAGTCACTTAGTGACATAGCTGAGGATTTTTTAAGGATATATACCACTGCAGCTCCCATTATAAATGTCACACTTATGTATTATATGGACATTGCATTTCTATTGTATGTAAGATTGTTGGACAACCATTATCCTAATGTTATTTCATCATAAAGATGATCTCCTGGGCCAGATTTATTCCAGTCTAATGGTGGCCATAGACGATACATCAAGGTTATACGACCGCGGATTGCAAAATCCGATTGCACGGCCAACGATCGTACAGTCCATGCAGGGTAAGTGGAGACATAGAAAGTGGGGGGTGGTGGGCAGAACTTAACTACAGGTTTGCCAGGCTGGGACTTAAGTCCTGATTGTGGAACTTGGGATTTCCTTCCTCTTTTGCCCTGGGCAAATAGGACACTTGGCTACCCTGCTTACTAGGCCTAAACCTTAAATTCCTTCCATATACTGTAGGGAATGCCCCCCCCCCCAACCACTATATTCTGACATAAAAAATTCGCTTCAGATCTCTACTTACAGCACCCGGTTCCAGTGCTGTCTGCTTGATGACAGCCGTGGCTGTGATTGGCTATCACATCACCAATCACATCAGCCATTCACAGCCGAGGCTGCTAGTCTGCCCCTTGCTTGTAGTTCTGGCAGGCAGGGGAGCTGGACCAGAACGGCGAAGGAACGAGGTGCTGTAGTATAGATGGAAGCGATCTTTATGTCTGAATATAGCGGTTAAGGTGGGGGGGACATTAAAATATGGAAAGTTTGAAATGAGGGTGGAGATGCCCTTTAACATATTATAAACCATCCATTAACTTGGTCATCATTGTAAATCTATAGATAAAATGTATATGATAAATATATAATATATATTAATAGGATTGGTACTTTCCACCTATCAATATCATTTCTATGATGAGCAACAGCAAAAGAAAACTGGTTCTGCCAGGCTTCCTGAGTACTTCAGCACTATCTTAATACAGGAAGGCCCAGGACACTAACCTGGCAGATGAAACTGTATCTGCTGTAGCTCCTCAACATAACAAAATTGGGAGGAATAATCTTACTCCCCCTGCCCGGTACCTCTCATTTTAGAAAAGTTTTTTTTTGTACAGTGCGTTGTCCTATAAGTAGGCAAATTCACACTTACGTGGCACTGACATTGATTGATACCACATTGTCCTGTATAGATATAATTTCAGGAGCATCCACCTTTACACTGAATATAGGGGCACTGAAATAGAAACCGTATTTATTATAAAGTTGGCGTTTGTGCGATGTTGCTTTTAGACAATAAGCAGATAAACATTCATCATCTCTGTCATAAAACACATTTCTTCTTATATTTACCTTGTTGTATATCAAAGACATTGCTAGGCATCTAGAAACTGCACCATATTATAATTACAACAACCAGAGTTTTAAAGTTAAACTAGCCAGACATGGACAGTTTTCAATCGTTTTGGCTTACGGATTTGATCAGAAATTTCCCACTTTGCATTGCTAATATTTCATAAATCATCCTGAAATCTGCAGAAGGAAGAAGACTGGAAGTTGGGGTTGAAAAGTTTCAACCTGGCCCATTCTTTCTTTCCCCCCAATAAAGTAATTGATATCGATTGGTCAATCAAAATTTCAGAAAACTCCATCAATATTCAGTCTATTCTATCAGATTTTCCATATGGGTTGAAACATTGATACCATGTATGACCAGTTTAAACCCTTCCCTACAATAAAAGATGGAGGAGTTTGATGAATCGGGATGTTCAGTGGAATTCTGGAGGTTGTCAGAACTATGGGGTCATTTATATTTTATACTGTGAACAATTTAGTCTGTCTTTGCCAGAAGCAGAGGAGCTTTCGAGCTTGGGAAGGATTCAAACAATGTTATAGGATTCAATTTTTTTTAATTCCAACTCGGAATAACTTAACTGACTTACCAAAATTAACAACTGGAAAACTGTAGACGTTGTGGGATTTCGAGAAATAAATTCATATTTTCCCTGTAAGGCGTCAGTGGAAGAGTAAACTCCACCGACCACTCCGTGTCTGTTAGCTGGTCGCGACCACCGTACATACTTTTGTAAAGGATCCTAATAGAGAGACAGAAGGTTGGGTATAAGAAGCTACATTGAGGCAGACCAGCTATGTGTCCTAGGGCCCTATTTATAAATGTATCATTATCGTAAAATACCGATCGTTATCGTAAAATAACGACCGGGTTTTTTACGATACGACCGTTTTTACCGATAACGACCGTTATTTACCGATATCGTTAAATAAGGTCGTTATCGGTAAAAACCCGGTCGTTATTTTCAATAACGATCGGTATTTTTACGATAACGATACCAATCTTTTATAAATAGGGCCCCTATTACTAGACACAGACTATTTACAGGCTACAACACGCACTCTCCGTGATTTCTTTAGATCAAATGGACTTCTTAATGACGTTTCTCTAGTCATCCGACTGGTTGAAACTTCAAGTCCAGTTGATCTAATTGAATATTACAGATATACCGTGACCTGAGGGATTATATTACGATATACCGTGACCTATGGATGAATTATTACAGATATACCATGACCTGGATGAATGTATTACGATATACCATGACCTGATGAATGAATATTACAGATATACCATGACCTGGATGGATATTATAGATATACCATGACCTGGATGGATTATATAACAATATACCATGACCTGGATGATTAATTAACGATATACCTGACCTGGATGGATGAATATTACAGATATACCGTGACCTGGATGGATGGATATACATGATATACCATGACCTGGAGAATGAATATTAAGATATACCCGTGACCTGGATGGATGAATATTACAGATATACCATGACCTGGATGAATGAATATTACAGATATACAGACCTGGATGGATGATATACAGATATACCATGACCTGGATGAAATGAATATTACAGATATACCATGACCTGGATATGAATGAATATTACAGATATCCCCGGACCTGGATGAATGAATATTACGATATCCGTGACCTGATGAATGACTATTACAGATATACCTGACCTGGATGAATGAATATTACAGATATACCATGACCTGGATGGATGAATATTACAGATATACCATGACCTGGATGGATGATATTACAGATATACCATGACCTGATGACATGACTTACAGATATACCATGACCCCGAATGAATGATATTACAGATATACCATGACTGATGAGAATATACAGATATACCATACCTGGATAAATGAATATTACAGATATAGTTATGATAAGAAACACATTCTAGTTATGTAATAAACACATACTGTATTTAGGGTAATAAACACATTACTGTGTTATGATAATACACATTACTGTATGTTATGATAATAAACATTACTGTAGTTAGGATAATAACCATACTGTAGTTATTTGTAACACATTACTGATAGTTTATGAACACATACTGTAGTTATGGTATAAACACATTACTAGTAGTTATGGTAAAACATTACTGTAATTATGTATAAACATAACTGAGTATGTAAACTTACTGTAGTTATGATAATAAACCACATTAATGTAGTTATGGTAATAAACACATTACAGTAGTTATGGTAATAAACACTTTATGTAGTTTATGGTATAACACATTAATGTAGTTAGGGTAATAACACATTACTGGTATTTGGTAATAACACATTACTGTAGTTATAAGAATAACACATTACTGTAGTTATGACACTTACTGTTTATGTAATAAACACATTAATGTAGTTATGGTAATAACCACATTACTGTATTATTGGTACTAACAAATTACTGTAGTTTATGGTAAAACACATTACTGTAGTTATGATATAAACCATATGTAGTTATGTATAAACCATTACTTAGTTATGGTAAAAACCATTACTGTAGTTATCACTAAGTACACATTACTGTAGTTTGATATAAACACATCACTGTAGTTATATAATAAACACATTACTGTATTTATATATAATAAACACATTACTGTAGTTATAATATAAACACATCACTTGTAGTTATATATAAACACATTACTTGTAGTTTTGGTAATAAACACATACTGTTTTATAATTACATAAACACATTACTGTAGTTTAATGAACCATTAGTGTGAGTCAAAACAGTTGTGTGGAAGATAACTGAAGTCTGGCATTCCTAGGAAGAAATTATACAACATGAGTTTGGGAATATTACGTTCACTGCTTCTATGTATCACTTTGGTGTGAAGAAACCATTCACTAAACATTGGGGTATAAAGACCAGATTGATCCCAAAGATAAACATTTATTAACACATGTTCAGGGTACATAAACAACATTTATTTCAAATCTAAAAAAAAAATATTTCGCTTAAACACTAAAAACAAGTAAGTGGTAAGTGGCTTTTAAAATGTAATGTACAATAAAATATAACTTATCGGTTATCTCCAGGTTGGTACTTACAGTGCCAGACTAGACTGTTGGGGCCAGAAATCTGAGACCAAGGTCCCACCAACACGAATTTAGGGGCCCACCTAACATTTCATATCTACAGTATATTATAGTAACATAGTATGTGAGGTTGAATAAAGACACACGTCCATCTAGTCCATTCTTTAAAACCCTCCTCTTAACCCTACCTAACAGTTGAAATGTGGCTCCTTTACATATCTATCTTATTCCTACTGATCCTATTACATACAGCTTACCAGACTGATCCTGCGACATACAATCATGTAACTGAACCGCCTTGCTGTATCGCCTTGTACGGCATACGATCACAAAATGAATGGGTACTGGTGGGACCTGAGATCTTATGTCAGCCGCAAAGAGGATCCAGCTAGGCGTTCCGGCGAAATTAATTGTATGTCGTATGATTGGACTGGCAGGTAAACTGTATGTAGGAACCGTTAATTTCCCTTTGGCTATGTATTTACATTTTAGCAGTTTTCTCTTTTTCTTAGGTGACTTGTCTGTGGGATTGCCCTGTAACCCGTGGGCCGGTTGAGTTTGTATCAAAGTAACATTATAATGATTGCATTATTATCTTTTGCCATTACTAGTCCAAAAGTTCTTATAAACTGGTCCAGGGGGGACAGCTTTCCTCTCAACTGCACTAGTTATAGTAATGCTTTCTTGGACACAATTTAACATTAAAAATTGTCACCTGCAAAGAATAATTTTCTGGAAGGTAGAATTGAGTACTCGTACCCAATTTTATCCCAGTATAAAGTGGCGAGTTTCAATTTGACAGCATCAGTTCAGAAAGATGGAGAACATAAGGCAATCGGCTGGAAACCTTAGACCATAAGTGTATGATTGAAAATTTTACAGCTTGCTTCTTTGCACTCGGACATCAAAGGTACTTTAGGAACGCTGATTCCTCCTACCTCCTACTTCACTGTCCAATACCAATTCCAACAACGCAACATCTTAAACACACATGAATCATTGTGGGTGAGCGTGAAAACTTACCACACTGAAGCTATACCACTCGCACATGATTATGCCGCCCTTACTAACAAAATTCCCACCACATCTGCTGAGGATTGTCTGACATAATGGGATGCGCAGCCACGTAAGTTTTAGCAAGCATTTTGAACACCTATAAAACGGTAATTGAAAACTTTGTTTATACTGAATGCATGTTGACGATTCACAATCATTTCAAACGAATTTGCATAATACGTAATTTTACCCAAATAAATAGACATTTCTGTTTCACTCCAGTCTAGGTGACGCCCCCTTACTGGGCTGGTTATCCAATAAATAAGAAAAAACACTTAGGGTGGGTATTCTCATTAGTTCAATATGCTGCCAAGTAAGGATAGGATGGACAGAAGCAGGAGATTGTAAACCTGATCACCATAAACTGATAACTGGCTGTTCATTCAGAGGTCATCACTGGGCCCCCCAGCAGAACTATGATGGGGCTCCTATCCGTGCTTCATTCACAGTGGTTTTCTAGAAAGGGCTATATCATAGGAAAAATAAGAAGATGGGGTCCCCTTGGCTCCCAGGCCCCCCTGCGGTTGCTCCCCTGCTCCCTGGCTTATTTAACAAGAGGTGCAAATTTTGCCTGTCCTCATAATGACTAACAGGGTGATTCAAAAGAGGCACACCCTCCTGCTCTGGAGTTAAAGTCACGCTAACTCCTCATTGTGGCCTGCACATTTCACCATATTAATAGCACACAGAGAAAACGCATCATTCAAATGTTCTTAGATCGGGGAAGGATGGGTGGAAGGTGCTCGGTTTTGGGCAGTTACAATCCTTAGGATGATTTGCACCGTCTTTCAACCCTTACGTTCATCAGCTTTCATGCTAATTCACAATACGGTACTGTATGGACGATATTTATAAAGGGTTGCTATTGGTAATTACCGTCAGCGACGGTTTATAGTCGGGTCGAAAAATACAGACTGCAAGGTTAATTTTAGAAAGAGGAAATAAACGAAAACAATTTTGCAACTCCCTCACACTAACTGTAAAACGAAGGGTAAAATTTCCATTTTTACATGAACTGTGTAGCGTTGTCATTAATGGATACAAATACTGTTTGTGTTCCAGGCCACAGAACTACTTAAGTCAACATACTGTACTGTATGCTCCCATTCCCCCATGTTCACATCGATTAGACACATGGAAGGATGAGGACAAGCAGAGCCCAGATCAAGCATGGATGGAACATTTATCAAATAGGAAGTGGAGAGATGTGTTGTCACCAGATACCACTACAGTTATCTGTTCAAAACCACATCATACGCTGCTCTGTGGGGTTGAGTGCGGATCTTATTTGAAGTTCCTTCAGCTGAACCAGGCACATTTACACAATTCCAAGATATATAATCATATAAAGTTGTTGTCTACTCAGTGAATAGGCTACACGGTGAAAGTCACAGAGTTTTATGGGGTATTCAAGGAGAACTTAAGTCTCAAAACCATTTGAAATCAGTGAAATTCGAATAAAAAGGCACCTTAAATACTACTTTATGAAGGTGATAACACCATAAACACCCCAATCATTGTCGCTGCAATCATTAGAATAGATTCTTCCAACAAACCCCATTGGTAGACTATCAATGGTTTTAGGTAGATTATTGGTCAATTGGTAGCTATTGGCATAGGGAGAAGAGTCAGCCCCGGGAGAATGTTCCCTTAACAAATTAGCTGTGCGTGCGCAGAAATATATTTTCAGTGCGCTTACAAAGTAAATTCACATTAGACATTTTGCCTGTCCAAGAAACATCAAACCTCCTAGGACTGTGTTCAGACTCAACCGACCACAACATTTTCAGGCAGATCATTTCCCATCCTTCCACAGTGAATAACCATTACTTTGCTAAATGTGAAATGGTTCCCTAAAGGGATTAATCCCGTTTTTAGTCCACCCCTATGAGAGAAAAGATCCTGCTAATTCACGTAGTTCCCTCTAACACGTGTGTAAAGGGTTGCAAAATGAACAGCTCAGGCAAAATATTGCACCTCTATTAAATAAGGCCATAATGTAATGTCTTCCTCTAATAACATACATCACACTGCATTGAAGCACACATTTAAATAGTCCCAACAACACTGTTATACAAGATAATCTGAATGTAGGAGATCTATGTAATTTTCCCATACAGCATTAATGTAACAACTAAAATTTCCCACTGTATTACCTTTTCATCGGGAGTTGGAGAGAACATCTTCTCTTCCAGCGGGTGTTTGGAGAAGTCATCGGTAGCTCACTACCAAGTCTCCTCCATGAAGACTGGAAGAAAGAACAAAAGGAATGGATCTCATCCACTTCATGACAGATTTAGTCTCAGGTGCTACCTGTGAATAAAAAAATAAATGATTGGTTACCAACTGGACATGTGAGTGCTGTAATATGAAGGTAATGGAGTGAAGGCAGGTATGGGGGAAAAAACATATATCATTTTAGGTGAGATCTGAATCTGAAACTCTATGTGTAAATTACACTTACCTTATGATCCTAATGGCCTAAAACACTGCTAGAGACAAAGGGTTCTTTAAATTTTGGTAGTGAAATTATTTTCACCAACCTTTATGCAATTTTGTCAAACGGGAACCATTGGTTCATGTTTCATCAGATCACAGTAGAGATGTCAGAACTTCGCAAATCCGGTCCGCTCGAGGATCCGTGAATTTTCGAAAAAATTCGAAAATCCGCGAGCGGACCATTAAAACCCATAAAATGAAAAAATCCTCGAAATACGAGAAACCTCGTATTTCTAAAATTTCGAAAATACGGGTTTCCATGTATTTTCGAAAATACGATAAATCCTCGTTATTTCTAAAATTTTAGAAAATATGTTTTTTCATGCATTTTAAAAATACGAGAAATCCTCGAATTTCGAAAATTTTCGAAAACGTTGTTCGGAAAGTTCGGAAGGCGGAAAACTGGAAAATCCACAATATCCGGTTCGCGAACGGTTAATTCGCCGCGGATTCGGGTTCGGATCCGCGAACTGGGCCATCACTAATCAAAGTCCTGCAGGATATTTTGGTCAAAATCCGTCAAAAAAGAAGGATTAGGGGTAGGCCACACTTGTGCGATTTTTGTGCGTTTTTTTTTTAGGAATAGGAATTTCGGCAACGCACAGATTGCACATCCGTTTGCGATACGCAATCGCATGCGATCATTTTTATGCGCAATCGCATAAAATGCGATTTCGTATCTCAAAGGAAAATCGCATGCGCAAGCACACAGGAATCGCAGCAGAATCTCGTGTGATTCCGTGTGCAATGCAGTGTGTGTATTTCAATGTGTATATTCAGTCAGTTGGGCCGACATACTGTATTAGCCAAACAACTTTACATCCAACCAACCAACTATAATCTATGTATTGAAAGATATAAATATCGTGTGTAATAGAATTTGATTTTTGTCAGTGCAAGGTAGCTTTATAAATACACTGATTATTTTTATTATTAATATAAACCCTGCAAAAGCCAGCTCTGCAAGACCTGCAAAATTTACATTTGTTTCATGAACCCACAGGTGGAAATTAACTGTAAAACCCCACATTACTGTAGTTATAATAAACATAGTTATAATAATAAACACATTACTGTAGTTATAATAACAACACATTACTGTAGTTATAATAATAAACACATTACTGTAGTTAGATAAAAACACATTAATGTAGTTATAACAAAAACATTACCGTAGTTATAATAAATAAACACATTACTGTAGTTATGATAATAAACACATTACTGTAGTTATGACAATAAACTCTACTAGTTATAATAATAAAAATCATTACCGTAATTATGAAATAAACACATTACCGTAGTTATGATAATAACACATTACTGTAGTTATGATAAAAACACAACAGTAGTTAGTTATAATAAACAAATTACTGTAGTTATGATAATAAACAATTACTGTAGTTATAATAATAAACACATTACTGTAGTTATGATAATAAACACATTACTGTAGTTATGATAATAAACACATAACCGTAGTTATAATAATAAACACATAACCGTAGTTATGATAATAAACACATTACTGTAGTTATGATAATAAACACATAACTGTAGTTATAATAAACACATTACTGTAGTTATGATAATAAACACATTACTGTAGTTATGATAATAAACACATTACTGTAGTTATGATAATAAAACATTACTGAAGTTATAATAATAAACTCATTACCGTAATTATGAAATAAACACATTACTGTAGTTATGATAATAAACACATTACTGTAGTTATGGTAATAAACACATTACTGTAGTTATAATAATAAACACATTACCGTAGTTATGAAATAAACACATTACTGTAGTTATGATAATAAACACATTACTGTAGTTATGATAATAAACACATTACAGTAGTTATGATAATAAACACATTACTGTAGTTATGATAATAAACAATTACTGTAGTTATAATAATAAACACATTACTGTAGTTATGATAATAAACACATTACTGTAGTTATGATAATAAACACATAACTGTAGTTATAATAATAAACACATTATCGTAGTTATGAAATAAACACATTACTGTAGTTATGATAATAAACACACTACTATCGTTAGAATAATAAACACTTTACTGTAGTTATGATAATAAACACATTACTGTATTATGAAATAAACAATCACTGTGTTATGATATAAACACATTACTATCGTATATAATAAACACATTACTGTAGTTATAATAATAACACATTACTATCGTTATAATAATAAACACTTACTGTAGTTATGATAATAAACACATAACTGTAGTTATAATAATAAACACATTACCGTAGTTATGAAATAAACATATTACTGTTGTTATAAGTATAAACGCATTGTTGTGATTGCACTGAGTAACCAGACTTTCAGTTAAGCATCACTTACAAGCTGTACTAAAACTACAGGTGCTGACAAAGTCCAATATACTACAAGCATTACCATAGTTATAAAATAAACACATTACTGTAGTAATGATAATAAACATTACAGTATTTAATATACACATTATTGTATTTATAAAAAAACACATTACAATAGTTATGATATTAAAAACATTAGAGTAGTATTATTGAACACATTTCCATAGATAATAATAAACACATTACTGAAGTTATAATAAACACATTACCGTAGTTATAACAAACACATTAACATAGTTATGATAATAAATACATTACTGTAGTTATCAAATAAACAAAGACGGTAGTTATAATAATAAACAAATTACCATAGTTATGATAATAATACATTACTGTAGTTATAATAAAACCATTACAGTAGTTATGATAATAACACATTACCTTAGTTATTATAATAAATACATTGGTGATGCATTTTGGACTTAAAAATCCTTGTGCTACTTATACTATAAATGGCTCGTGTTTAAGTGAATCTCTGTTGGAAGGGATCTTGGAGTTTTGGTGGATAACAAACTTAAAGGTAGCAAGCAGTGCCAGGCGGCAACAGCCAGAGCCAGCATGGTATTGTCTTGTATAAAGAGAGGTATGGATTCAAGGGAGGAAAATGAATTCTCCCTCTTTAGAAAGCATTGGTAAGGCCTCATTTGGAATATGCAGTGCAATTTTGGAATCCTGTGTACAAAAAGGACATCTTTGAAATGGAAAGGTTCAGAGAAGGGCAACTAAATTAATAAGGGGATTAGGGAACTTGAATATGAAGAGAAGCTGGAAAAGTTACAATTATGTACGCTGGAGAAAAAGGCGCTTTGCGTGGGGATGGGATATGATTACTGTGTATAAATACATTAACGGGCCATACAATAAACTATTTGGGGCATTGTTCACCAATAGAACATGTCAAAGGACACGAGGACATCCCTTAAGACTTGAAGAAAAAAGGTTTAGGCTTCAAGCTCGGAAAGGGTTTTTCACTGTGAGAACGGTAAGGCTATGGAACTGTCTTCCAGTGGACGTTGTAATGGCAGGTTCATTGGTCAGTTTCAAAAAAAAGCTGGATGAGTTTCTGCAAACAAGGAATGTTACAAGTTACTGGTATTGATACATGAGCATAGTGATTGAAGGTTCTATAAAGAAACATACATCCATCTAGTCCAACCTTATAACCCTACCCATAATGTCTGGTATAACAGTTACATAGTAACATAGTATTGGAGGTTGTATAAAGACATACATCCCATCTAGTCCAACCTTTATACCCTACCCATAATGTCTGTATAACGTTACATAGTAACATAGTATTGGAGGTTGTATATAGAACTATGTTAATCTAGTGTAACTTTATCTAACAAAATAATCCAGAGACAAAATAACCCTGGTATGAAGGGGAAATTACTTTTTCTTAATGAGCTGGCCATTACCAATCTTCTGGAAGACTCTCACTGTAGAACCTTTCCTTTCCTGAAGGTGAAGCTTCTGGATATGTACACTGGGAAATTTGTTTTTTATATTGCCCATTACTGGAAACTATACCTTCCCAACAATCGCTGTACTGTTTTTTGTTAATCTGGCCCCTATTGTCTGAAATACCAGTCTTAACCACTTACATTTTAACTATCAATCAAATATCCTAGGGCCCTATAAAAACGTGCAGTGTCGCAATTTAGCGATACGCGCACATTATCGGTAATGTATGTTGGCCGGGTCTTACATTTACGCCGATATTCGGTAAATTAGTAATACTACACCATACTGTAGTTAACTCCAATCGCGTTATCGTAGATTTACTTTGGAATCGGTAATTTATGATTGTTAAACTGATTGTAAATTAACTACGTTATATGGCACTTATGTATATAACTCTTCGTTTATATAGTTTTACTATCGCTGGATGGTATGGTTGTAGTGAACTGCAGGTGGTGGGAAATTCCCTCTCTCTGTGCTGCCTAATAGTGATTACTGAGCATCATTGCCCACAGAGATTCAGATAATTTAGGAGGGGGGGATAATGAACTTGAGCAAACAGTACT
This sequence comes from Hymenochirus boettgeri, assembly GCA_019447015.1. Classification (NCBI taxonomy): domain Eukaryota; kingdom Metazoa; phylum Chordata; class Amphibia; order Anura; family Pipidae; genus Hymenochirus; species Hymenochirus boettgeri. The sequence goes on along the minus strand of CM033475.1, from coordinate 6,455,516 downwards.
GGATTGAAGTCATGCGGCAACACAAACACTTGATGCTGATAACAGGTATTCATTTTACAGTAGGTTAACATGAAAGGTTTTTTCAGTGTAAATAGCCTCTGAAATGATCTATTAATGATCTACAGTAAAATCTTGTCTTAGTGTGATTATTTAAAACATGGGTTTACATCTTTTTATCCATAAAAATGTTATCCTAAATATCCTAAAAATACATAATAAAATGTGCAATATGTGCTTTAACGACAATAATGGTTAAAAATCCACATTAAAACAAAGGTCTGCTTTCTTTCCATCTGTACACTTTTAATGTGGTCCACTAGGTGGCACCAATACACCTGTAAGGGAAAAATATTTGTTTAATTAATTTGGCTGAAAAAGACAAATTCCTGTTCTATTTCTTCTTCTCCTTCTTCTTCCGTTTTATTCTTTTTTGGACCGTATCTCCTCCACAGTTTTTGATCTAGAACTGAAATTCGGTACAGACGTGCGGGGCATATAGGAGAAGTTGCTATCATCTAGCAAGGAATCCGCAAGAGCGTTACGGCGTTATTGGCGAATTTCTGGAAATTTTTTCCCATAGACTATAATTGTTAACAATCCTCAAATGTGGATATTTCAAAACAGTTTTTTTTCATGGTCATAAATACAAATGGTGATACCCCAACCCCCCACAGCAGACACAGGTACACCCACCCTTACAGACCTACTTTCCATTCCATGGAAGCCATATTTAAAGGGTAACTAAGTCAAAAAAACTATTTTGATCAATCATCAATGAAATTAGTTATAAAGTCATACATGCAAAAACACCTACTGATCTACTTATCCATTACTGTGGCAGCCATACTTAAAGGGTATATTTGTATAAGAGAGTGGTGCGTTTTTTTGTGTTAATGTGTATATGGTATGTGTTGATATCGTACATTTGAAGTAAATTTGTGAGATAGCATGTGCGAGTTTGTTGTAATGTCAGAGAGCAAGTTAGAGATATGTGTGTGGTGTGTGTAGTAGGTAGCAAGAAAGTGTTAGTGTCACTACACTATAGTGAGTGACCCCAAAAAGGTAGTCGTTCACAGCCTGGTAACTATAGACCTGTAAGCCTAACATCAGTGTTAGGGAAGGTGATGAAACTTTGTTAAGGGATCATATCCTTGACTGTCTCCAGAGTTCATCTTATTAGTAGGTAGTCAGCATGGATTTATGGAAATAGATCATGCCAGACAAATTTAATTGGTTTTTATGGAGAAGCGAGTAGAATTTTTAGTATACAGTAGTATGATGTAATATACTTGGATTGTGAAGGCTTTTGATATTTTTCCACAAAATCAATTATGTTATAACTAAGGTCTGTTGCCCTTGAATGTGTAGATAGAGAATTTTTGATCATGTAGATAGAGAAATGTACAGAGAGTGGTGATCAATGGGGCTACATCCACTGGGCTAAAGTTATAAGTGGAAGTACCTCAGGGTTCTGTACTGGTGCAACTTTTATTTAATCTGTTGAAAGCAAGATCTCTGTGTCTGTGTGACACAAACTAAGGTGATGCCTTTGGCTTTAACAATCTTTGTGCCGCCTACACCCTAATAACTCGTATTAGGTGAATCTCTGTTGGAAAAAGATTTGGGTTCTGGTAGATAACAGACTTAGCTGTAGCAACCAATGCAGGTAGCAACAGCTAGAGCTAGCAAGATATGTTCTTGTATAAAGAGGGGAATAGATTCAAGGGAGAAAGACAATATTTTTCCTTACTACAAATACGGGTTAAATTATTTAGATGACTCATGGACACCTTTAAATTAGAAGAGATTTATATTCAGGTTAGATGGTTTTCTTTACAATGAGACGTGAAACGTTGGTCTTCCAGCAGACGTTATGGTAAGTCTATTGAATAGCTTCACGAGAGGGCTGGATAGGTTTTCTAAGGGCCTTGTTTACAAAGGAGTCAATATCGTTATCGTAATACCGATCGTTATCGTAAAATAGCGATCGTTATCGTAAAAATAACGATCGGTATTTTCCGATAACGATCGGTATTTTTTCGATAACGATCTTTTATAAATAGGGCCTAAGATTCAAAAATGTTAAATGTTAATACTTATGGCTCCGGTTTCCAGGGAACCTTTCCGATTACCATTTCGAAGTAAATCCCCCCCATTCATACCTTTTTGTTTGCATTTCCATAGCTGTTTTTTTTAGAGATCTTGGGTAGCTAAAAAGTTTGGACAGATATGTACCTAATGCATGTAATATGATGTAACTATGCATGTAATTATGTATGTAACTATGCATGTAATTATGTATGTAACTATGCATGTAATTATGTATGTAACTATGCATGTAATTATGTATGTAACTATGCATGTAATTATGTATGTAACTATGCATGTAATTTGTAGTAACTATATGTACTATGTAATTGCATGTAATTATTTATGTAACTATGCATGTAATTATGTATGTAACTATGCATGTAACTATGTACTAAACATATGTATGTAACTATGTACATAACATATGTACAGAACTATGCATTTAACTATGTATGTAAGATTGTATGTACAATGGATCTTACCCCCACCAACAGGGCATGAGTGTATACAGAGAGCCAATAGGATGATTTCATGTTGCATGTGACTAATATTCATGTGGGGTAAGTCCTATAATAATTTACAGGATTCCAAACATATTTATTAAGAAATCGCAAACATTTCTCTGCCATTGGATGAGCTTCTAGATGTATCAAACAGATTTCAACTTTCATAGTTTAAAAAATTTCTCTTTATATGGGATGACGGGACAGTTGGGCCATGTGTGGTCAAATGACTCCATTCACTAGACATTATTCTATTATATTCATTCATTATTTCACTCACTTGGAATTCACTGCACTTTATGGTTTCCTGGCTGCCATTTTCTCCCCGATGACGGTGTAGATCACTCCATAGAGTTCAATATTAACAGTAAGGTCCAAGGGTTCGTCGGATTTGCAACGTCATACACACTGCACCAATCCCACCGCTTCTAAGAAATGTGGAGCTGAAAGGCATATTGCCTGCAGAAAGACCCACAGGTCAATGCAAACACATGCTGGTGTTTTGTATTTTACATAGCTTTGTAGATGTTCTCAGTTATTATATACTACTGTGTACAGGCTTTGCTTTAGTCCAATAAATTCATGAGATGACCCACAGATCACGTCTGTATCTGTCACTCGCATTCACTAAACATCAAATGAGAAATGATTCAACTGGAAGGAAAGGCGGAGACACTTCTCCTCTCCATGAGGCAGTAAGTGACTACACCTAATAACTTTCCCATCTCGCTAATCTCTTTAATTAGTTGACCTCTCATCTTCTGGCATCACCCACAAGGCCTGCTATTCCTGACATCTTCTTATTGAGCACATTGCGCTGTATGATCTTTTCATATGTCACACACCGCCCAAAACCTGCCTAAAACCTTTGCTAAATCTTTTAACATCACCACAAAAACAAAATAGTGCAACCTCATGTGGGTTGTGTCTCTTACCCGCTTAGATTTTCAAAGCAAAGGCCCATGTGGAATTAGTCCGTAAGCCACTATGAGATCAATGGATCTTCAATGTTCTACTACAGTCAAATGTCACTTATGTACTAAACATAATCACTGTTATTCTGTGTGTGTTAAATTAACACTATTGAGTAGGATAATATAATTTGTGTCCCACTTACAGCACTGCTGCCCCCTCAGCGATGAGACTCAGAAGAAAGATACTGGGAAACCATCTCTGGAACATTGTAAAACAATGTAGCTACTGGCTTCCTGTCACCTCCTGCTACAATGACCTTCTTGATGTCCTACACCCTCTCTTTATAATGACAGAAAAGGGTGGAAACTCTATGTTCAGGTTTCATATATGAATAGATTGGAAGAAAACATTTTAATGCCAGTGATTGCTGGATGTAAAAAGGCGTAAGATGTCACCTGACCTTTACTGGATTAGGTAATAGGAGCTGCTGTACATTCTGATATATAAACCTTATTATTAGAGAATAACATGGGAAGAATATTCCCTCTGAATTCCAACAAACTCCTAAAAAACAGAAGTTCTGTATGAAAGGATAACACGGAGTTTACATTATTTTATAAAATACATTTCCATTTAGATTTATCTAGTATGACCAGATAGAGAGGCCACCAGCAAAGAATTAATGAACCACCATGTATTACACACGAAGGCTAAAAGCAAGGAGCTCAGAGTGTGGAATCGATTTATTATCAAGTGAACGTTATCTATAATACCCCTACCCAAGACTACTACGTAAGTTCTATAGTGGAACATTAGGAAGTTTGACCTTCTCTCTATGTTACAGGCAATGTACTTACCTATTAGTGTGATTTATAGCTCATGGGGTTTTTAGATGCTTTAATAGATTATTTCAATGATGTCTACTGCTGCTTATTTAATCTGCTTGGCTAATAATGTTTCATTTAATTTTACTAAGTGAGCTTAAAGAATTCATGTTTGCCATTGAACAATGTACAGGCTTAATCTATACAACTAGTATAGGCTGGGTTAAACATGGTAGCCTTTGTGGTGGTGTGAAGTGTCAAGCGTAATACTAATGCTTTGTGTTAACAGTGACCAAGCAAATATACCAGAACTCCTCCTGGCTTGGCAATAAAAAGTTCCACATTATTTGCCTATGGGGTTATTGTCCAATCAGATAGTCACCTTACATACCATGCAAATTGTTCATGTAGTTTATTAAAAAAGTTAAGTTAAATGCATTTTTACTGATTATTGGCTGACGGTATAAATGAAAACATAACCTTTTTTTCAGGTCTTTACCCCAGATAAAACCTCTTTGTCTAAGGATTACAAAGATTATGTTTAATTCCAAGGTCCACGTGCGATGGTTTCTGGCATTTCTGGTTTGGCTTGTGCTACTTTTATTAAATGGAACAAGCATATATATAGAAATAGGATAATATACATCCCACGCAGAGTGCAACTAGAGACCAAATTAATTCAATACAAACAAAATAGAAGCCTAGTGCACATCCAATTAATGTCTTATATGTTACTTTATCATTATAATGCGACTTAAAAGCCTGCCCTTCTCTCTGGATGAATTAAAGCAATTAGTTCAATAACTTGCGCACATTATTTTAAGCCCAGCAACCACTTCACAGTTTGCTTTATTTATCCAAAGAAGGTGCTCTAGTAGCACTCTGCGTGGATGTATACTATCCCATTTCTATATATTATTGCTTGTTGCATGGAGGTTTGACCAAGCCTCTGGTCATGTGTTCAAGTACGAAAGCTGGAGAGTTAGTCCCACGAAAACAAGTGAAAGAGCAGCAGAGACTCTCATCTGATAAAAGGCAGTGCTGATAAAAGACAAGTTTGAGAATTACGTCTCCTAATAAGGTAAAAAGTTACTAAGGTAAAAAAAGATTAAAAGTTTGGACCGCAGCAAATAATGCAGCGCAGAAAGGGTTAATACACTCCCAGTTATAGATTGTAAGGGATGCAGCACATTAAGGGTTAATATACTCCCAGTTATAGACTGTAAGGAATGCAGCTCAGAAAGGGTTAATACACTCCCAGTTATAGACTGTAAGGGATGCAGCGCAGAAAGGGTTAATACACTCCCAGTTATAGACTGTAAGGGATGCAGCGCAGAAAGGGTTAATACACTCCCAGTTATAGACTGTAAGGGATGCAGCGCAGAAGGGTTAATACACTCCCAGTTATAGACTGTAGGGATGCAGCGCAGAAAGGGTTAAATAAACACTCCCCAGTTATAGACTGTAAGGGATGCAGCACAGAAGGGTTAATACACTCCCAGTTATAGACTGTAAGGATGCAGCGAGAAAGGGTTAATACACCTCCCAGTTATACGGTAAGGGATGCGCGCAGAAAGGGTTAATACACTCCCATTTTAAGACTGTAGGGATGCAGCACACAGAAAGGGTTAATACCCTCCCATTTATAGACTGTATGGGATGCAGCGTCAGAAAGGGTAATACACTCCCAGTTATAGACTGTAGTAGGATGCAGCTCAGAAAGGGTTAATACACTCCCATTTATAGACTGTAAGGATGCAGCTCAGAAAGGGTTAATACACTCCCAGTTATAGACTGTAAGGGATGCAGCGCAAAGGGGTTTACACTCTCAGTTATAGACTGTAAGGGATCAGCACAGAAAGGGTTAATACATCCCCCAGTTTATAGACTGTAGGGATGCACGGCAGAAAGGGTTAATACACTCCCAGTTATAGACTGTAAGGGATGCAGCTCAGAAAGTGTAATACACTCCCAGTTATAAGACTGTAAGGGATGCAGCTCAGAAAGGGTTATATACTCCCCAGTTATGACTGTAAGGGATGCCAGCGGCAGAAGGGTTAATACACTCCCATGTTATAGACTGTAAGGGATGACGCGGCGAAAGGTTAATACACTCTCATTTATAACTGTAAGGGATGCAGCACAGAAAGGGTTAATACAATCCCCATTTATAGACTGTAAGGGATGCAGCGCAGAAAGGGTTTATACACTCCCAGTTATAGACTGTAAGGGATGCAGCTCAGAAGGGTTAATACACTCCCAGTTATAGACTGTAAGGGATGCAGCTCAGAAAGGGTTATATACTCCCAGTTTAGACTGTAAGGGATGCAGCTCAGAAAGGGTTAATACACTCCAGTTATAGACTGTAAGGGATGCAGCACATTAAGGTTTAATATACTCCCATTATAGACTTAAGGGATGCAGCTCAGAAAGGGTTAATACACTCCCAGTTATAGACTGTAAGGGATGCAGCGCAGAAGGAGGGTTAATACACCCCAGTTATAGACTGTAGGGAAGTGCATCTCAGAAAGGGTTTAATATACTCCCAGTTATAAGCTGTAAGGGATGCAGCGCAGAAGGGTTATACACTCCCAGTTATAGACTGTAAGGGATGCAGCGCAGAAAGGGTTATACACCCCCAGTTATAGACTGAAGGGATCAGCTCAGAAAGGGTTATACACCCCAGTTATAGACTGTAAGGGATGCAGCTGCAGAAAGGGTTAATACACTCCCGTTATAGACTGTAAGGGATCAGCGCAGAAGAGGGTTAATACACTCCCTTATAGACTGTAAGGGTATGCACTCAGAAGGGTATACACTCCCGTTAGACTGTAGGGATACGGAGAAAGGGTTATATTTTATACTGTGTGTCGGGACTGGACATATGATGAAGTTTTCTACTATAGCAGTGCGTAGGGACTGCAGGACATAGAGAGGGTTAAATGTCCTCGTCAGTGGCAACACATTATGATTATTTTGTTCTTTTTGTTAAGAAGTGGCTGGTAAAAGATAAAGTGAGTGTATCATTCACATTTATTATATAGCAGACATTAGTGGTTGTCAAATAAATTAATTAGTACCAATTGATACAGTCCCCATAGGCGACTAATGAATAAGCTAAGGTCTGTTGGTCTGGGGGAGTCACATTTGTACATGGATAGAAAATTGGTTAAGGAATAGGATGCAGAGAGTAGTTTGAAATGGGGCTTCATCATTATGGACTACAGTGCTAAGTGGGGTGGTCGCACAGGGTTCTGTGTTGGGGCCGTCTATTATAATCTATTTATTAATGATTTGGAAGTGGGTATTGTCACGGTTTCTGTGTTGCTACCGACGACAAAACTTTGTCGACCATTAAAAACTTCAAGGATGTGCAATCGTTGCAAGGGATCTAGATAGATTCACATTGGGCTGCTAATGGCAGAATTGAGAAAGCCAGTCGGATGACTAGCGAAACGTCTTCAAGAACTAAACTTCAAGTCCAGTTGATCTAATTGAATACAACAGAAATATTCTATTCAATTGGTTTTGGAACATTTTTTGGAATTGATAGGTTCAGCGAAACCACTTGTCAGTCTCATTCAACTCTACTGCTGAGTAAATTCAAATAACACATTTCTATTAACAGATTATCCATATAGGGATGACCCATTACAAATGTCTCTATTTGTTAGCCATTTATTACCACTGACCTTTCTGTCCTGGGTTATAATGGGATTTGTCCAAGTATCCTAAGTAGATGTTCTCTGTTTGACTAATCACCAAGTCCTACGTTCCATGATAGAGTTCTTTCACCAGTTGCAACCATTGAAACCTCTGTGACACTGAAAGACTCAGAGATGTTGAGTTCTGGCACCTACAAGAGATTTGAATTAATCCTAATATTCTAGTGTAACAGTTACATAAAGTAACAATAGATTAAAAAAGTGGTGGATCGTTGGTACTGGAGATATACCGGAAAATGTATGTTCTATTCTAGTTCCAGACCGTTTTACTCCTCCTTGCTCTGCCTTCCTGCATAATGTCTGCGATAGACAGGTGTTACATAGGTAACAATAGTATTGGAGTTATTATAAAGACTATGCGTCCAAATAATCAGTCCTGGAACCTTTAATACACGGCTGACCCAAATGTCTGTATAAGGGGAACAGTTACATAGTAACATAGTATTGGAGTTTTATAAGACTACGTCATCTTATCTCCAACCTTTTATCCTGATCCGCTACCCATAATGTACTGTATAAAAGGTTGAGCATAGTAGCATAGTATTGTCTGTTGAAGTGAAAAAAGACGCATTTGTTCTCTAGTGCCAAACCATTATACCCTACCCACAATGTCTGTCTAACAGTTACATAGTAACATAGTATTGTAGGTTGTATAAAGATATACGTCCATCTAGTCCAACCTTTATACCCTACCCATAATGTCTGTATAACAGTTACATAGTAACATAGTAACAGGAGGTTGTATAAAGACATACGTCCATCTAGTCCAACCTTTATACCCTACACATAATGTCTGTATAACAGTTACATAGTAACATAGTATTGGAGGTTGTATAAAGACATACGTCCATCTAGTCCAACCTTTATACCCTACCCATAATGTCTGTAGAACAGTTACATAGTAACATAGTATTGAAGGTTGTATATAGAACTATGTTCATCTAGTCCAACCTTTATACCCTACCCATAATGTCTGTATAACAGTTACATAGTAACATAGTATCGAAGGTTGTATAAAGACATACGTCCATCTAGTCCAACCTTTATACCCTACCCATAATGTCTGTATAACAGTTACATAGTAACATAGTATTGGAGGTTGTATAAAGACATACGTCCATCCAGTCCAACCTTTATAGCCTACCCACAATGTCTGTATAACAGTTACATAGTAACATAGTATTGAAGGTTGTATAAAGACATACGTCCATCTAGTCAAACCTTTATATCCTAACCATAATGTCTGTATAACAGTTACATAGTAACGTAGTATTGGAGGTTGTATAAAGACATATGTTCATCTAGTCCAACCTTTATACCCTACCCATAATGTCTGTCTAACAGTTACATAGTAACATATTATTGAAGGTTGTATATAGAACTATGTTCATCTAGTCCAACCTTTATACCCTACCCATAATGTCTGTATAACAGTTACATAGTAACATAGTAATTGAGGTTGTATAAAGAAATACATCCTTCTAGTCCAACCTTTATACCCTACCCATAATGTCTGTCTAACATTTATATAGTAATATAGAATTGGAGGTTGTATAAAGATATACGTCCATCTAGTCCAACCTTTATACCCTACCCATAATGTCTGTATAACAGTTACATAGTAACATAGTATTGGAGGTTGTATAAAGACATACGTCCATCTAGTACAACCTTTATACCCTACCCATAATGTCTGTATAACAGTTACATAGTAACATAGTATTGGAGGTTGTATAAAGACATACGTCCATCTAGTCCAACCTTTCCACCCTACCCATAATGTCTGTCTTACAGTTACATAGTAACATAGTATTGGAGGTTGTATAAAGACATACGTCATCTAGTCCAACCTTTATACCCTACAATAATGTCTTATACAGTTACATAGTAACATAGTATTGGAGGTTGTATAAAGACATACGTCTATCTAGTCCAACCTTTATACCCTACCCATAATGTCTGTCTTACAGTTACATAGTAACATAGTATTGGAGGTTATATAAAGACATACATCCATCTAGTCCAACCTTTATACCCTACCCATAATGTCTGTATAACAGTTACATAGTAACATAGTATTGGAGGTTGTATAAAGACATACATCCATCTAGTCCAACCTTTATACCCTACCCATAATGTCTGTATAACAGTTACATAGTAACATAGTATTGGAGGTTGTATATAGAACTATGTTAATCTAGTGTAACTTTATCTAACAAAATAATCCAGAGACAAAAATAACCCTGGTATGAAGGGGAAATTACTTTTCTTAATGAGCTTGCCATTACCAATCTTCTGGAAGACTCTCACTGTAAAGAAACCTTTCCTTTCCTGAAGGTGAAGCTTCTGGATATGTACACTGGGAAATTTGTTTTTTATATTGCCCATTACTGGAAACTATAATCTTCCCAACAATCGCTGTACTGTTTTTTGTTAATCTGGCCCCTATTTCTGTAAATATCCAGTCTTAACCATCTTACATTTTAACTATCAATCAAATATCCTAGGGCCCTATATAAAAACGTGCAGTGTCGCAATTTAGCGATACCGCACATTATCGGTAATGTAATGTATGGCCGAGGTCTTACATTTACGCCGAATATTCGGTAATTAGTAAATACTACCATACTGTAGTTAACTCCAATCGCGTTATCGTAGATTTACGTTCGGAATCGGTAATTTATGATTGTTAAACTGATTGTAAATTAACTATCGTTATATGGCACTTAGTATAATAAACTCTTCTGTTATATAGTTTTACTATCGCTGGAATGGTGAGAGTGGTTAAGTGAACTGCATGGTGGGAAATTCCCTCTCCTGGTGCTGCCTAATAGTGATTACTGAGCATCATTGGCCTCACAGAGATTCAGATAATTTAGGAGGGGGGGATAATGAACTTGAGCAAAACATGTACTGGATTGAAGTCATGCAGCAACACAAACACTTGATGCTGATAACAGGTATTCATTTATACAGTAGGTTAACATGAAAAGGTATTTTTTTCAGTGTAAATAGCCTCTGAAATGATCTATTAATGATCTAACAGTAAAATCTTGTCTTAGTGTGATTATTTAAAACATGGGTTTACATCTTTTTATCCATAAAAAGTGTTATCCTAAAAATATCCTAAAAATACATAATAAAATGTGCAATATTGTGCTTTAACGACAATAATGGTTAAAAATCCACATTAAAACAAAAGGTCTGCCTTTCTTTTCCATCTGTAACAATTTTAATGTGGTCCACTAGGTGGCACCAATACACCTGTAAGGGAAAAATATTTTGTTTAATTAATTTGGCTTGAAAAAGACAAATTCCTGTTCTATTTCTTCTTCTCCTTCTTCTTCCGTTTTATTCTTTTTTGGACCGTATCTCCTCCCACAGTTTTTGATCTAGAGACATGAAATTCGGTACAGACGTGCGGGGCATATAGGAGAAGTGTGCTATCATCTAGCTAAGGAATCCGCAGAAGCGTTACGGCGTTATTGGCGAATTTCTGGAAATTTTTCCCATAGACTATAATGGTAACAATCCTCAAATGTGGATATTTCAAAACAGTTTTTTTCATGGTCATAAATACAAATGGTGATACCCCCAACCCCCCACACAGACACAGGTACACCCACCTACTGACCTACCTTTCCATTCCCATGGAAGCCATATTTAAAGGGTAACTAAAGTCAAAAAAACTAATTTTGATCAATCATCAATGAAAATTAGTTATAAAGTCATACATGCAAAAACACCTACTGATCTACTTATCCATTACTGTGGCAGCCATACTTAAAGGGTATATTTGTATAAGAGAGTGTGCGTTTTTTTGTGTAATAATGTGTATATGGTATGTGTTGGATAGCGTACATTTGAAAGTAAATTTGTGAGATAGCATGTGCGAGTGTTTGTAATGTCAGAGAGCAAGTTAGAGATATGTGTGTGTGTGTGTGTAGGTAGGTAGCAAAGAAAGTGTATGTGCGACTATCTATATGTGAGTGACCACCAAAAAAGGTAGTCGTTCACAGCCTGGTAACTATAGACCTGTAAGCCTAACATCAGTGGTAGGGAAGGTGATGGAAACTTTGTTAAGGGATCATATCCTTGACTGTCTCCAGAGTTCATCTTATTAGTAGTAGTCAGCATGGATTTATGGGAAATAGATCATGCCAGACAAATTTAATTGGTTTTTATGGAGAAGCGAGTAAGAATTTTTAGTATACAGTAGTATGATGTAATATACTTGGATTTTGTGAAGGCTTTTGATATTTTTCCACAAAATCAATTATGTGTAAACTAAGGTCTGTTGCCCTTGAATAGTGTAGATAGAGAATTTTTGGATCATGTAGATAGAGAATGTACAGAGAGTGGTGATCAATGGGGCTACATCCACATGGGCTAAAGTTATAAGTGGAGTACCTCAGGGTTCTGTACTGGTGCAACTTTTATTTAATCTGTTGAGAAGCAAGATCTCTGTGTCTGCTGATGACACAAAACTAAGGTGATGCCTTTGTGCTTTAACAATCCTTGTGCCGCCTACACCCTAAATAACTCTGTATTAGGTGAATCTCTGTTGGAAAAAGATTTGGGGGTTCTGGTAGATAACAGACTTAGCTGTAGCAAACAATGCCAGGTAGCAACAGCTAGAGCTAGCAAGATATTGTCTTGTATAAAGAGGGGAATAGATTCAAGGGAGAAAGACAATATTTTTCCTTACTACAAAGTACGGGTTAAATTATTTTAGATGACTCATGGACATCCTTTAAAATTAGAAGAGATTTAATATTCAGGTTAGGAATGGTTTCTTTACAATGAGAACGGTGAAACGTTGGTCTTCCAGCAGACGTTATGGTAAGTCTATTGAATAGCTTCACGAGAGGGCTGGATAGGTTTCTAAGGGCCTTGTTTACAAAAGGTCAATATCGTTATCGTAAAATACCGATCGTTATCGTAAAATAGCGATCGTTATCGTAAAATAACGATCGGTATTTTCCGATAACGATCGGTATTTTTTCGATAACGATCTTTTATAAATAGGGCCCTAAGATTCAAAAATGTTAAATGTTAATACTTATGGCTCCGGTTGATCCAGGGAACCTTTCCGATTACCATTTCGAAGTAAATCCCCCCATTCATACCTTTTTGTTTGCATTTCTCAAGCTGTTTTTTTAGAGATCTTGGGTAGGCTAAAAAGTTTGGACTAGATATGTAACTATGCATGTAATTATGTATGTAACTATGCATGTAATTATGTATGTAACTTGCATTAATTATGTATGTAACTATGCATGTAATTATGTATGTAACTATGCATGTAATTATGTATGTAACTATGCATGTATATGTATGTAACTATGCATGTAATTATGTATGTAACTATGCATGTAACTATGTACATAACTATGTATGTAACTATGTACATAACTATGTACAAAACTATGCATTTAACTATGTATGTAAGAAGATTGTATGTACAATGGATCTTACCCCCACCAACAGGGCATAGTGTATACTAGAGAGCCAATAGGATGATTTCATGTTGCATGTGACTAATATTCAGTGGGGGTAAGTCCTATAATAATGTACAGGATTCCAAACATATTTATTAAGAAATCGCAAACTATTTCTGCCATTGGATGAGCTTCTAGATGTATCAAACAGATTTCAACCTTTCATAGTTTAAAAATTTCTCTTTATATGGGATGACGGGACAGTTGGGCCATGTGTGGTCAAATGACTCCATTCACTAGACATTATTCTATTAATATTCATTCATTAATTCACTCACTTGGAATTCACTGCACTTTATGGTTTCCTTGGCTGCCATTTTCTCCCCGATGACGGTGTAGATCACTCCATAGAGTTCAATATTAACAGTAAGGTCCAAGGGTTCGTCGAGATTTGCAAACGTCATACACACTGCACCAATCCCACCGCTTCTAAGAAATGTGGGAGCTGAAAAGGCATATTGCCTGCAGAAAGACCCAGACAGGTCAATGCAAACACATGCTGGGCTGTTTGTATTTTTACATAGCTTTGTAGATGTTCTCAGTATATGATATATACTACTGTGTACAGGCTTTGCTTTTAGTCCAATAAATTCATGAGATGACCCACAGATCACGTCTGTATCTGTCACTCGCATATCACTAAACATCAAATGAGAAATGATTCAACTGGAAGGAAAGGCGGAGACACTTCTCCTCTCCCATGATGCAGTAAGTGACTAGCACCTAATATTACTTTCCCATCTCTGTCTAATCTCTTTAATTATGTTGACCTCTCATCTTCTGGCATCACCCACAAGGCCTGCTATTCCTGACATCTTCTTATTGAGCACATTGCGCTGTATGATCTTTTCATATGTCACACACGCCACAAAACCTGCCTAAAACCTTTGCTAAATCTTTTAACATCACCACAAACAAAATAGTGCAACCTCATGTGGGTTTGTGACTCTTACCCGCTTAGATTTTCAAAGCAAAGGCCCATGTGGGAATTAGTCCGTAAGCCACTATGAGATCAATGGATCTTCAATGTTCTACTACAGTCAAAATGTCACTTATGTACTAAACATAATCACTGTCTATTCTGTGTGTGTTAAATTAACACTATTGAGTAGGATAATATAATTTGTGTCCCACTTACAGCACTGCTGCCCCTCCAGCGATGAGACTCAGAAGGGAAAGATACTGGAGGAACCATCTCTGGAACATTGTAACAAACAATGTAGCTACTGGTCTTCCTGTCACCTCCTGCTACAATGACCTTCTTGATGTCCTAACCCCTCTCTTTATAATGACAGAAAAGGGTGGAAACTCTATGGTTCAGGTTTCATATATGAATAGATTGGAAGGAAAAACATTTTAATGCCAGTGATATGACTGGATGTAAAAAGGCGTAAGATGTCACCTGACCTTTACTGGATTAGGTAATAGGAGCTGCTGTACATTCTGATATAAAACCTTATTATTAAGAGATAAACATGGGAAGAATATTCCACTCTGAATTCCAACAAACTCCTAAAAAACAGAAGTTCTGTATGAAAGGATAACACGGAGTTTTACATTATTTTATTATAATACATTTCCATTTAGATTTATCTAGTATGACCAGATAGAAGAGGCCACCAGCAAAGAATTAATGAACCACCATGTGATTACACGACGAAGGCTAAAAGCAAGGAGCTCAGAGTGTGGAATACAGATTTATTATCAATGAACGTTATCTATAATACACCCTACCCAAGACTACTACGTAAGTTCTATAGTGGAACATTAGGAAGTTTGACCTTCTCTCTATGTTACTATGCAATGTAACTTACCTATTAGTGTGATTTATAGCTCATGGGGTTGTTTAGATGCTTTAATAGATTATTTCAATGATGTCTACTGCTGCTTATTTAATCTGCTTGGCTAATAATGTTCATATTAATTTTACTAAGTGAGCTTAAAGAATTCATGTTTGCCATTGCACAATGTACAGGTCTTAATCTATACAACATACTGTATAGGCTGGGGTTAGACATTGTAGCCTTTGTGGTGGTGAAGTAGTCAAGCGTAATACTAATGGCTTTGTGTTAACAGTGACCAAGCAAATATACCAGAACTCTCCCTGGCTTGGCAATGAAAAAGTTGCCACATTATATTGCCTATGGGGTTATTGTCCAATCAGATAGTCACCTTACATACCATGCAAATTGTTCAATGTAGTTTATTAAAAGAAGTTAAGTTAAATGCCATTTTTACTGATTATTGGCTGACGGTATAATGAAAACATAACCTTTTTTTCAGGTCTTTACCCCAGATAAAACCTCTTTGTCTAAGGATTACTAAAGATTATGTTTAATTCCAAGGTCCACGTGCGATGGTTTCTGGCATTTCTGGTTTGGCTTGTGCTACTTTTATTAAATGGAACAAGCAATATATATAGAAATAGGATAATATACATCCACGCAGAGTGCAACTAGAGACCAAATTAATTCAATACAAACAAAAATTAGAAGCCTAGTGCACATCCAATTAATGTCTTATATGTTACTTTATCATTATAATGCGACTTAAAAAGCCTGCCCTTCTCTCTGGATGAATTAAAGCAATTAGTTCAATAACTTGGCCAAATTATTTTAAGCCCAGCAACCACTTCACAGTTTGCTTTATTTATCCAGAGAGAAGGGTCTCTAGTAGCACTCTGCGTGGATGTATACTATCCCATTTCTATATATATATTGCTTGTTGCATTGGAGGTTTGACCAAGCCTCTGGGTCATGTGTTCAAGTACTGAAAGCTGGAGAGTTAGTCCCACGAAAACAAGTGAAAGAGCAGCAGAGACTCTCATCTGATAAAAGGCAGGTGCTGATAGAAAGACAACGTTTGAGAATTACGTCTCCTAATAAGGTAAAAAGTTACTAAGGTAAAAAAAAGATTAAAAGTTTGGACCCAGCAGAATAATGCAGCGCAGAAAGGGTTAATACACTCCCAGTTATAGATTGTAAGGGATGCAGCACATTAAGGGTTAATATACTCCCAGTTATAGACTGTAAGGAATTGCAAGCTCAAGAAACGGGTTAATACACTCCCAGTTATAGATGTAAGGGATGCAGCCAAAGAAGGGTTAATCACTCCCAGTTTAGACTGTAGGGATGCAGCGCAGAAAGGGTTAATACACTCCCAGTTATAGACTGTAAGGGATGCAGCGCGCAGAAAGGGTTAACACTCCCAGTTATAGACTGTAAGGGATGCAGCGCAGAAAGGGTTAATACACTCCCAGTTATAGACTGTAAGGGATGCAGCCAGAAAGGGTTATACACTCCCAGTTATAGACTGTAAGGGATGCAGGCAGAAAGGGTTAATACACTCCCAGTTATAGACTGTAAAGGGATGCAGCGCAGAAAGGGTTAATACACTCCCAGTTATAGACTGTAAGGGATGCAGCACAGAAGAAGGTTATACCTCCCAGTTATAGACTGTATGGGATGCAGCGCAGAAAGGGTTAATACACTCCCAGTTATAGACTGTAAGGGATGCAGCTCAGAAAGGGTTAATACACTCCCAGTTATAGACTGTAAGGGATGCAGCTCAGAAAGGGTTAATACACTCCCAGTTATAGACTGTAGGATTGCAGCGCAGAAAGGGTATACACTCTCAGTTATAGACTGTAAGGGATGCAGCCAGAAAGGGTTAATACATCCCCCAGTTATAGACTGTAAGGGATGCAGCGCAGAAAGGGTTAATACACTCCCAGTTATAGACTGTAAGGGATGCAGCTCAGAAAGGGTTTAATACACTCCCAGTTATAGACTGTAAGGGATGCAGCCAGAAAGGGTTATATACTCCCAGTTATAGACTGTAAGGGATGGCAGCGCAGAGAAAGGGTTAATACATCCCAGTTATAGACTGTAAGGGATGCAGCGCAAGAAAGGGTTTAATACACTCTCAGTTATAGACTGTAAGGGATGCAGCCAGAAAGGGTTAATACATCCCCAGTTATAGACTGTAAGGGATGCAGCCGATGAAAGGAGAAAGGGTTAATACACTCCCAGTTATGACTGTAAGGGATGCAGCTCAGAAAGGGTTTATACACTCCCAGTTATAGACTGTAGGGATGCAGCTCAGAAAGGGTTAATATACTCCCAGTTATAGACTGTAAGGGATGCAGCTCAGAAAGGTTAATACACTCCCAGTTATAGACTGTAAGGGATGCAGCGCAAAGGGTTAAACTATACTCCATCTTATAGACTGTAAGGGATGCAGCTCAGAAAGGGTTAATACACTCCCAGTTATAGACTGTAAGGGATGCAGCTCAGAAAGGGTTAATACACTCCCAGTTATAGACTGTAAGGGATGCAGCGCAGAAAGGGTTAATACACTCTCAGTTATAGACTGTAAGGGATGCAGCACAGAAAGGGTTAATACATCCCCCAGTTATAGACTGTAAGGGATGCAGCGCAGAAAGGGTTAATACACTACCAGTTATAGACTGTAAGGGATGCAGCTCAGAAAGGGTTAATACACTCCCAGTTATAGACTGTAAGGGATGCAGCTCAGAAAGGGTTAATATACTCCCAGTTATAGACTGTAAGGGATAGCGCAGCAGCAGAAAGGGTTAATACAATCCCAGTTATAGACTGTAAGGGATGCAGCGCGCAGAAAGGGTTAATACACTCCCAGTTATAGACTGTAAGGGATGCAGCCAGAAAGGGTTAATACATCCTCCCAGTTATAGACTGTAAGGGATGCAGCGCATAGAAAGGGTTAATACACTCCCAGTTATGACTGTAAGGGATGCAGCCAGAAAGGGTTAATACACTCCCAGTTATAGACTGTAGGGATGCAGCCAGAAAGGGTAATATACTCCCAGTTATAGACTGTAAGGGATGCAGCGCAGAAAGGGTTAATACACTCCCAGTTATAGACTGTAAGGGATGCAGCGCAAAGGGTTAATATACTCCCCGTTATAGACTGTAAGGGATGCAGCTCAGAAAGGGTTAATAACACTCCAGTTATAGACTGTAAGGGATGCAGCGCGCGAGAGAAAGGGTTAATACACTCCCAGTTATAGACTGTAAGGGATGAGCTCAGAAAGGGTTAATATAATCCCAGTTATAGACTGTAAGGGATGCAGCAGAAAGGGTTATACACTCCCAGTTATAGACTGTAAGGGATGCAGCGCGACAGAAAGGGTTTATACACTCCCAGTTATAGACTGTAAGGGATGCAGTCAGAAAGGGTTAATACACTCCCAGTTATAGACTGTAAGGGATGCAGCTCAGAATGGGTTTTAATACACTCCCAGTTATAGACTGTAAGGGATGCAGCTCAGAAAGGGTTAATACACTCCCAGTTATAGAATTGTAAGGGATGCAGCTCAGAAAGGGTTAATACACTCCCAGTTATAGACTGTAAGGGATGCAGCGCAGAAAGGGTTAATACACTCCCAGTTATAGACTGTAAGGGATGCAGCGCAGAAAGGGTTAATACACTCCCAGTTATAGACTGTAGGGATGCAGCGCAGAAAGGGTTAATACACCCCAGTTATAGACTGTAAGGGATGCAGCGCAGAAAGGGTTAATACACTCCCAGTTATAGACTGTAAGGGATGCAGCGCAGAAAGGGTTAATACACTCCCAGTTATAGACTGTAAGGGATGAGCCAGAAAGGGTTTAATATACTCCCGTTATAGACTGTAAGGGATGCAGCGCAGAAAGGGTTAATACACTCCCAGTTATAGACTGTAAGGGATGCAGCGCAGAAAGGGTTAATACACTCCAGTTATAGACTGTAGGGATGCAGCACAGAAAGGGTTAATACCTCCCAGTTATAGACTGTAAGGGATGCAGCGCAGAGAAAGGGTTAATACACTCCCAGTTTAAGACTGTAAGGATGCAGCTCAGAAAGGGTTAATACACTCCCAGTTATAGACTGTAAGGGATGCAGCTCAGAAAGGGTTAATACACTCCCAGTTATAGACTGTAAGGGATGCAGCGCAGAAAGGGTTAATAGTTTTATACTGTGTGTCGGGACTGGAACATATAGATGAAGTTTTCTACTTATAGACAGTGCGTAGGGACTGCAGGACATAGAGAGGGTTAAATGTCCTCGGTCAGTGGCCAACACATTATGATTATTTTGTTCTTTTTGTTAAGAAGTGGCTGGTAAAAGATAAAGTGAGTGTATCATTCATTTATTATATAGCAGACATTAGTGGTTGTCAAATGGAATTAATTAGTAGCCAATTGATACAGTCCCCATAGGCGACTAATGAATAAGCTAAGGTCTGTTGGTCTGGGGAGTCACATTTGTACATGGATAGAAAATTGGTTAAGGAATAGGATGCAGAGAGTAGTTGTAAATGGGGCTTCATCATTATGGACTAAAGTGCTAAGTGGGGTGCCACAGGGTTCTGTGTTGGGGCCGCTTCTATTTAATCTATTTATTAATGATTTGGAAGTGGGTATTGTCAGCAAGGTTTCTGTGTTTGCCGACGACACAAAACTTTGTCGACCATTAAAAACTTCAGAGGATGTGCAATCGTTGCAAGGGGATCTAGATAGATTATCACATTGGGCTGCTAAGTGGCAGATGAAATTCAATGTTGATAAATGTAAAGTGATGCATTTTGGACTTAAAAATCCTTGTGCTACTTATACTATAAATGGCTCTGTGTTAAGTGAATCCCTGTTGGAAAGGGATCTTGGAGTTTTGGTGGATAACAAACTTAAAGGTAGCAAGCAGTGCCAGGCGGCAACAGCCAGAGCCAGCATGGTATTGTCTTGTATAAAGCGAGGTATGGATTCAAGGGAGGAAAATGTAATTCTCCCTCTTTACAAAGCATTGGCAAGGCCTCATTTGGAATATGCAGTGCAATTTTGGAATCCTGTGTACAAAAAGGACATCTTTGAAATGGAAAGGGTTCAGAGAAGGGCAACTAAATTAATAAGGGGATTGGGGGAGCTTGAATATGAAGAGAGACTGGAAAAGTTACAATTATGTACGCTGGAGAAAAGGCGCTTGCGTGTAGATATGATTACTGTGTATAAATACATTAACGGGCCATACAATAAACTATCTGGGGCATTGTTCACCAATAGAACATGTCAGAGGACACGAGGACATCCCTTAAGACTTAAAGATAAAAGGTTTAGGGTTCAAGTTCGGAAAGGGTTTTTCACTTTGAGAACGGTAAAGCTATGGAACTGTCTTACAGTGGACGTTGTTATGGCAGGTTCATTGGTCAGTTTAATAAAAAGTTCTGCAAACAAGGAATGTTACAAGTTACTGGTACTGATACATAAAGTAGAGTTGGGAAGGGTTTGTCACTGTGAGAACGGTAAAGCTATGGAACTGTCTCTTCCAGTGGACGTAGGTTCATTGGTCAGTTTAATAAAAAGCTGGATGAGTTTCTGCAAACAAGGAATGTTACAAGTTACTGGTACTGATACATAAAGTAGAGTTGGGAAAGGGTTTGTCACTGTGAGAACGGTAAAGCTATGGAACTGTCTTCCAGTGGACGTTGTTATGGCAGGTTTCATTGGTCAGTTTAATAAAAAGCTGGATGAGTTTCTACAAACAAGGAATGTTACAAGTTACTGGTATGATACATAAAGTAGAGTTGGGAAAGGGTTGTCACTGTGAGAACGGTAAAGCTATGGAACTGTCTTAGTGGACGTTGTTAATGGAGGTTCATTGGTCAGTTTAATAAAAAGCTGGATGGTTTCTACAAACAAGGAATGTCAAGTTACTGGTATTGATACATAAAGTAGAGTTGGAAAGGTTTTTCACTTTGAGAACGGTAAAGCTATGGAACTGTCTTACAGTGGAAGTGTATGAAGGGTTCATTGGTCAGTTTAATAAAAAGCTGGATGAGTTTCTACAAACAAGGAATGTTACAAGTTACTGGTATTGATACATAAAGTAGAGTTGATCCAGGGAAATTTCCCATTGCCACTTGGAGTCAGGAAGGAATATTGCTAGATGGACTGGACTGGATGGATATGTGTCTTTATTCAACCTCAAATACTATAAACTAAAAAGCCTGGCATCCTTAACTCCACCCCTCAACACAGGCCACACCCCACTTTTTTGGAGGGGGTGCTGGCTATGTATATTGAAAGTTTCTTTCACTTTCACTCCCCCCCTCTTCCCTCAGTACAAATATAAAGAACTCATTGGAAAGATCCTTTCTTGTGCCATGGAAAAGGCATACTGAGCATGTCTGAACCAGTGGTTCTTCTCCCAAGTTGGCCACATGATTTAAGAATTATTTGTTGCCACCATCCCAAGGTGTACTGTATAGACACCACAATCCCGACTCTGCAATGGCACTGAAATGGTCAAGAGGATTAAGTGCACATTTAACAGGTTTCCACCTGTGTAGGGGCATCTCAGGGTCCTTATCCAATCCAATCACATCAATAAGAAATGAAGCCAATAATGTGTAAGAATTTTATTACTGCAGTCAAGTTCTTGCACTAAATGTCCATTCGGTTACAGATCCACCTTTTCTTTTCATGACATTCTGAGCTTCCAGCATGGACGTCATTAATATAAACACAGAGGAAAGTTCCAGTGATCCTGAACCTGCAGGACACAATGAGATAAATAGATTCATATGGGCAGTGAGATTACAATGTGTCTATCTACAAAGCAAAAACATTATTACCAAGATCAGAACCACAGAACAGTAACACCTCCCAACTGCCCCGTTCTGAGGGGTCTGTCCTGGACTGTATACCTTTGGGAGGTCTGAGAGGTCTGGTGTTCGTGGTGAATTATTGGTTGGTGCAGGCATGGTTGGGAGAGTTAGTAGGCCCAGTTCTGAAGGGGGAAACGTTGATTTAAATGAAGTTATCATAGAGCCAAACAGATGTTACTAGATACCAAGCACAACAGAAGCTTTTCTGGAATGTGGAGTCGGGTGTAGACAAGTCCGTACTGTGTATTGGGTTTCCTTTCCGGGAGTTGTTAGTGTTTAGAAATTCCATTTATTAAAAGTAAAACATAGTGAAAGTATCTCAGTGCCAACAAGCGATCACAGACACATTATTAGGTAAATTCCCATGTCTAATGTATGTTATATCAGGGCCCTTGATACATTCTGACCTTGGTCAGGTTCTGCAGCCAAGTGCAGCATTTTCTAAGTGTCGGGCTGAATTAACACCAGAATTAATGTGAAGTGTCTGACACTGAACTCTGCTCATTTGGATCAGACCATTGAACCTTCCCATTGTATTATTATCCCATCATCATGTTCCATATAACCTTGCTCCTTACCTGTCTGGTTACCTACCCACTCAGCTCCATCACCTTACTGCAACACCCACTGTAGGTAAGTCTATTTACATCGCACCCTCCATTTTATCCTCTCCCCTCCTTACCCACCATGAACTCCTTTCCATTATCAAACACCCTCCAGCTTCCTCCACTACAAGACAAACACATGGTCCATTTAAATCCCACTCTCACCTCCTCTCGTTCTCTCTCCTGCTTCTACTTGCAGCTGGTGATATCTCCCCTAATCTCGGCCCCACTCCCATACTGCACCTGTATGATCAACCCATCCCCACGTAATGTCTACTGCCCGTAACTCTCCTTCATCCACTGGTACCCTAAACACACAATGTCACTAATGTACCTCTCCTTTCCCTTCCCCCTGCTCCTATATCCGGGGCCCTGTGGAACACACGGTCTGTTTGTAATAAACTTGCACATGTACACAACCTATTTATCTCTAACCCCTTCACTTGGTCTTACCGAAACATGGCTGTCACCCTCTGACTGTCTCACCTGACGCACTCTCGTATGGTGACCTTCACTTCAGCCACTCCCACATAGCCGAGCGACGCTGGCGCAAGAGTAACAAAAATGTCGACTTTCTCGAATAATCCCAAACAGCTCTTCAAAGTCTTCAACTCCCTGCTGTGTTCGCCACCTCCTCCAACTACCCCCTGTGTATCGGCTGATGAAATAGCCTCATATTTCACAGAGAAAATTGAAAACATCCGAAGTGGTTTTCCTGTGCGCCCTACCTCCTCCCTACAGCTTCCAACCCCTACCATTGCTCTGCCCAATCTCCCTTCCTTGCTCACCCCCTCCATCTCTACCCCTACCACTGCAATGTCTAGCCTCCCTTCATTGGTTAATCCCTTTACTTGCCCCCTAACGAGCTTCACCACCATAACAAAACAGGGTCTTTTGTCTCTCCTATCCAGGACACGTCTCACCACCTGCCCCCTCCACCCCATTCCCTCTCATCTTATTCCCCCTCTCTCCTCTTCCTTCATTCCAGCCCTAAACTCTCCCTTTAACTTGTCCCTATCCACTGGTATCTTTCCCTCTATATTTAAACATGCCGTGGTCTCCCCTATACCTAAAAAACCCTCCCTTGGCCCGTCTGCTCTTTCCAGCTACCGGCCTGTCTCCCTTCTCCCTTTCACTTCCAAACTACTAGAAAGACATGTCTATGCTGACCTGGTTAATCACCTGTCTGCTAACTCTCTCTTTGACCACCTCCAGTCAGGCTTCCGCCCTAACAACTCTATGGAAACTGCCCTCACTAAAGTGACCAATCATCTACTTAGTGCTAAATCTAAAGGTCACTGCTCTTTACTCATTCTTCTTGATCTGTCCTCTGCTATTGATACTGTTCATCACCCTCTACTTCTCCAGATCCTGGCCTCCCTAGGTATCCAGGACACTGCAATTTCTTGGCTATCCTCCTATCTCCCTGGTAGGACCTTTAGTGTTTTCCACTCTGGAATTAGCTCCACTCCTCTCCCCTTCCCTGTGGGGGTCCCGCAAGGCTCGGTACTCGGTCCTCTTCTTTTCTCCATCTACACCTAAGGCTTTGGACAACTCGTTAGTTCATTTGGGTTCCAGTATCACCTGTATGCGGATGATACTTAAATTTACATCTCTGCCCCGGATCTCCCCACACTGACATCCCAGGTCCCCGACTGCATTAGTGCCATCTCTGCCTTCATGTCCTCCCACTTCCTCAAATTAAACATGGACAAGACTGAACTTGTCCTTTTCCCACCCTCACGATCTGTTCCCCTCCCTAGTCTTACTATTAATATTAACAACACCCCCATATCCCCATCTCTTCGTGTCCGCTGCCTGGGAATAACGCTAGATTCCGATCTTTCCTTCAAACCTCATGTCAATTCGCTTGCCAACTCCTGTCGGCTCCAACTCAAAAACATCTCCGGCATCCGACCCTTCCTTTCGAATGAAGCTACAAAAATCCTAGTCCATGCCCTAATCATATCCCGGCTAGACTACTGCAACACACTCCTGTGTGGTTTACCAAACAACCACCTGGCACCGCTTCAATCCATTCTCAACCAGCTGCCTGGATCATTCATTTCTCTTCTCGCTTCTCTAATGCCTCTCCTCTCTGTCAGTCCTTCCACTGGTTGCCCACGCAAAGGATCCAGTTCAAGCTGCTTACCTTATCCTATAAAGCACTATCCAACACAGCCCCTCCATATATCTCACCCTATCCTATAAAGCACTATCCAACACAGCCCTCCATATATCTCACCCTATCCTATAAAGCACTATCCAACACAGCCCCCCAATATATCTCACCCTATCCTATAAAGCACTATCCAACACAGCCCCTCCATATATCTCACCCTATCCTATAAAGCACAATCCTACATAGCCCCTTCATATATCTCAGAGCTGATCCACCGATATCGTCCCAGGCTCAACCTCCGCTCCGCAAATGATACCTTCCTCTCATCCACCCTTGTCACCTCTTACCATGCCCGCATTCAGGACTTTACTCGTGCTGTCCCTCTGCTCTGGAACTCCCTTCCTCCGTCTGTCCGTCACTCACCGTCCCTTAATACCTTCAAATGTAACCTTAAAACCCACCTCTTCAGGCACCATATAACCTAGACTAAACATTACCCCTCTTACTACCCAATATGATCCAACCCGCCTTTCACACTCCACTGCCAATCTATTTACAGCCTACTGACTCCTGCAACCTTATATCTCACCCCCATATCCTCTAGACTGTAAGCTCTTTGGGCAGGGTCCTATGGTCCTCTCTCCTATTGTATCACGGTATTGCTGTAAGAAACTCCTCACTCTGTTTACTTATATTATGTATTACCTGTGTATGTAATATGTATGACTTTATATAACATGTATGACCCTGTATGTAATGTATGACTATGTAATTGTAAAGCGCCACGGAAGTTGTTGGCGCTATATAAATACATAATAATAATAATAATAATAATGATAATAATAATGATAATAATAATAATAATAATGTTAACTGACACATTCAATTAAATGGGCTGTGAAATCATGTGATTTAATAGTTTCCCAAACTGTATTTTGGGAGAACCATATGGGAGTCGTGTGCCACTAAATGTCAGTTGTAATAAATCATTTTATTTTTGTTACCTCTTATTAATATATTATTATTACTTTAATATTTTTAAACATTTTTATATATAAAAGGGCATGTCCCCCCCCCCCCAACTAAAATTTGTCCTGCACTTCCTGATGAAAGTCCAGAAAGCCTTTCTGTGTGTAATCAGGTATCTGCCCCTTCCCTGTCCTCCAGGAGGACTCTGGCATGTGCAGGGGACGTCACCCCCCCACCCCCGCTAAACATACCCTAGGCTCAATAACCATCAGTCGTGTCTGTGATTGGCTGACGTCCATTCCTGGAAGTGGCAGTCGAGGCAGAGGGAACAAAGGTTGGTCTATTTCTGGGCATATTAAAACCCTAGCATGAAGGATTATGGGGGGTTCCCTACACTATGTGAAAGTTTGCATATGGGGTGTAGACACCCTTAACTCAATTTTTAATATTAAGTATATATAAGTTCTTGGGGCCGTTTTACCCAGACTCGCTGGGCAAATGTGTGTTGTTAAAGTTGCGGTAACCGTTTCGCTAACGTCAGAGTCGGATCGCAATTCAATATCGCGTTTGCTCAAGTTTTAGCGCAGGATTTTAGCACCAGCTAATAGCCGCCATTAAAATCCCGCAGTGGGCAAATCCCTTATCGGGATTTACCCACATTCGCAAACACGATATTGAATCCTGAAAGGAGCATTTACCCAGAGCGATAGCGGCTCTAGGTTAATGAGCCTGCTTATCTTTAAAAATGGTGTTAATCTTGCCCCAACCAGTCAGATGTTAGTTACCATTTGAAAGCTAACATCTGATTGGTTGGGGCAAAATTAACACCATTTTTAACGATATGAACATTTATTGAATAACCCTGCTGGTGTTGAACGGCAATTTAGTGATCTAGTGGCCCTGACATTGTTAGGGGTCAGGAAAGGTCAATTTGACTTCATATCCACTTATTCCACTGAAAGGGTAAATTATTTCCTATAATGAACCAGTATATTTTATTTATTTTGAATATAGTTTTATATTTGTATTGCAGATACACATGCCCTTATGGTCTGGGAGAGTACACTATGATGGGGCCCTTTCTGGGAGGAGGCTACATCTGTCATAGTATAAATAAGAAGATCAGGCCCCTTTGGCTCCTGGGCCCTCTGTGGTTGCTCCCCCAGCTCCCTGGTACTTACACCCCTGATATGTACTTACATGTTGTTAAATGAGGATCCATCTACCCAGACCCACAATCCCTTTTCAGTTTCTCTGTGCAGTCCAATCCAGTGGTCTTGTGGGCCTTTAAATTTTCCTAGAAAGTCCTAGAAGAAACACAGTTTAGCTATAGAGAGTAAACTTTCACCGTACACCCCATTTAATTAAACTAAAGCCTGCACTAAACCAGAACTCTGACTGTAGCAAAATGTATTTTATTAGCACATGGTTTTGGTGCTATTTACCAACATTCCAATCGCACAAGGCCCACTGGTTTAGTCAGTGACTGTTATCTGAGTTGCACATGCTCAGTCCGAAAAAAATTGAAAATCTGAAAATAGACCCACAGTCAATGTGAGATAAAAATTAGAAAGTTCTGATTAAATATAAGGTATAAATAGAAATAGTAAGTTAGTGTAAATTATTCTAGGTCCTGGGGGGGAACACGGACATAGAACCAAAAAAAAGTGTTCAAGCTATTTTCGAGGTTCCACATTGAATATTTGAGGGTTCACAAATTCAAGGGTTTTTCACTGTCTGTCTCAAATCCGATCTAGCCAGCAGGTATCCCACCTCTCCCAGGGGTAACCGGAGACCACCCCAAACTCCTGTGATCCAAACTTACCTGGAGTCGCCCCTTTTTCAGATGCAACACCTCTAGCCACGTCTCTTTTGTGACATAAACCACGTCATGATCCTCAGCTCCGCTCATTTAATGGCATCATTTGCCCATTACACCCCCTTTTCCCAACCCTGCTCAGAAGCCACATTCGGCAGGGTGGGATGTCTGAGCCAGTATAAAGGGTCAGTACTTTTTATAAAGTATAAGAAATAAGTGTTACAATAAATAAACATAATACAATACGTTTTAGCTTCCTCTGGTGCTTTTCCTATGCGCTATCAGCAGTACAAGATGGCTGAGCAGTGCTGAGCTCTACCTTCTTCTACCTGCTTTCAAAGAACCTCTGAGCTAACCAAACCGGTGGCTTTAGGCTGAGCCGGCAGGTTTAACCTGTGAATGAATCGAAGTGCCTTGTCCTCATAACCTAAGGGAATTTCAGCCAAAGGAATGTTATTCTTAGCTGGTGTTTACTGACAGAGAGATGGTCCCTAATAATCAGATGTAAATTAAAGAGGAGGAAGACTTGTCCATTAATAAGTCATATATAATCAGCACCTGAAGAAGATACAATGTTGTAATTACCAGCAGCACTGGGAGGGAAAGTTTGCAGGGTTAGACTGGACTATCAGGATAAGGCTAACAAGATGCTTGTGAAGGTTCTCATTCATCGAGGTCACGGTATATCTGTAATATTCATCCATCCAGGTCAAGGTATATCTGTAATATTCATCCATCCAGGTCATGGTATATCTGTAATATTCATCCATCCAGGTCATGGTATATCTGTAATATTCATCCATCCAGGTCATGGTATATCTGTAATATTCCATAGTCATCTATCAGGTCACGGTATACTGTAATATTCATCCATCCAGGTCATGGTATATCTGTAATATTCATATCACCAGGTCATGGTATATCTGTAATATTCATCATCCAGGTCATGGTATATCTGTAATATTCATTCATCCAGGTCATGGTATATCTGTATATTCATTCATCCAGGTCACGGTATATCTGTAATATTCATCCATCCAGGTCATGGTATATCTGTAATATTCATCCATCCAGGTCACGGTATATCTGTATATTCATTCATCCAGGTCACGGTATATTGTAATATTCATCCATCCAGGTCACGGTATATCTGTAATATTCATCCATCCAGGTCACGGATATCTGTAATATTCATCCATCCAGGTCATGGTATATCTGTAATATTCTTATCCAGGTCACGGTATATCTGTAATATTCATCATCCAGGTCATGGTATATCTGTAATATCATTCATCCAGGTCACGGTATATCTGTAATATTCATCCTCCAGGTCACGGTATATCTGTAATATTCATCCTCCAGGCACGGTATATCTGTAATATTCATCCATCAGGTCAGGTATATGTAATTTCATCCATCCAGGTCATGGATAATCTTAATATTCATCCATCCAGGTCACGGTATATCTGTAATATTCATTCATCAGGTCATGGTAATCTGTAATATTCATTCATCCAGGTCACGGTATATCTGTAATATTCATCATCCAGGTCACGGTATATCTGTAATATTCATCCATCCAGGTCAGGTTATCTGTAATATTCATCCATCCAGGTCACGGTGTATCTGTATATTCATTCATCCAGGTCACGGTATATCTGTAATATTCATCATCCAGGTCAGGTATATCTGTATATTATTCATCCAGGTCACGTATATCTGTATTCATCATTCAGGTCACGGTATATCGTAATATTCATCCATCCAGGTCACGGTATATCTGTAATATTCATCCCATTCCCAGGTCAGGTATATCTGTAATATTCATCATCCAGGTCACGGAATATCTGTAATATTCTTCATCCAGGTCACGGTATATCTGTAATATTCATTCATCCAGGTCACGGTATATCTGTAATATTCATCATCCAGGTCACAGGTATATTGTAATTCATCATCCAGGTCACGGTATATCTGTAAATATTCATCCATCCAGTATAGTATATCTGTAATATTCATTCATCCAGGTCACGGTATATCTGATATTCATCCATCCAGGTCACAGTATATCTGTAATATTCATTCATAGGTCACGGTATACTGTATATTCATCCATCCAGGTCACAGTATATCTGTAATATTCATTCATCCAGGTCACGGTTATCTGTAATATTCATTCATCCCGGTCACGTATATCTGTAATATTCATCCATCCAGGTCACGGTATATCTGTAATATCATCCATCCAGGTCACGGTATATCTGTAATATTCATCCATCGGTCACGGTATATCTGTAATATTCATCACATCCGGGTCAACGGTATATCTGAATATTCATCCATCCGGGTCAGGTATATCTGTAATATTCATCATCCGGTCACGGATATCTGTAATATTCATCATCCGGGTCACGGTATTCTGAATATATCCATCCGGGTCACGGTATATCTGTAATATTCATCCATCCGGGTCACGGTATATCTGTAATATTCATCCATCCGGTCACGGTATATCTGTAATATTCATCCATCCGGTCACGGTATATTGTAATATTCATCCATCCGGGTCACGGATATCTGTAATATTCATCCATCCGGGTCACGGTATATCTGTAATATCTTCATCGGTCACGGCGTATATCTGTAATATTCATTCATCCAGGTCACGGTATATCTGTATCCATCCAGGTCACGGTATATCTGTAATATTCATTCATCCAGGTCACGGTATATCTGTAATATTCATTCATCCAGGTCACGGTATATCTGTAATATTCATTCCATCCACTCACGGTATATCTGTAATATTATTCATCCAGGTCACGGTAATCTGTAATATTCATCATCCAGGTCACGGTATATCTGTAATTCATCCATCCAGGTACGTATATCTGTAATTTCATCCATCCAGGTCTGGTATATCTGGAATATTCATCATCCAGGTCAAGGTATATCTGTAATATTCATTCATCCAGGTCACGGTATATCTGTATATTCATTCATCCAGGTACGGTATATCTGTAATATTCATCCATCCAGGTCACGGTATATCTGTAATATCATTCATCCAGGCACGTATTCTGAATATTCATCCATCCAGGTCACGGTATATCTGTAATATTCATTCATCCAGGTCACGGTATATCTGTAATATTCATCCATCCAGGTCACGGTATATCTGTAATATTCATTCCATCCAGGTCACGGTATATCTGTAATATTCATTCATCCAGGTCACGGTATATCTGTAATATTCATCCATCCAGGTCACGGGATATCTGTAATATTCATATCCACGGTCACGGTATATCTGTAATATTCATCCATCCAGGTCATGGTATATCTGTAATATTCATCATCAGGTCATGGTATATCTGTAATATTCATTCATCCAGGTCATGGTATATCTGTAATATTCATCCATCCAGGTCATGGTATATCTGTAATATCATACATCCAGGTCATGGTATATCTGTAATATTTCATCATCAGGTCATGGTATATCTGTAATATTCATCCATCCAGGTCCTGGTATATCTGTAATATTCATTCATCCAGGTTCACGGTATATCTGTAATATTCATTCATCCAGGTCATGGTCTATCTGTAATATTCATTCATCCAGGTCATGGTATATCTGTAATAATTTATCCAGGTCATCATGGTTATCGTATATTCATCCATCAGGTCAGGTATATCTGTAATATTCATTCATCCAGGTATGGTATATCTGTATATTCATCTCCGGTCATGGTATATCTGAATATTCATTCATCCAGGTCACGGTATATCTGATATTCATTCATCCAGGTCATGGTAATCTGAATATTCATCCATCCAGGTCATGGTATAGTAATATTCATCACCCGGTCGTATATCTGTAATATTCATCCATCCAGGTCATGGTATATCTGAATATATTCATCCAGGTCATGGTATATCTGTAATATAATCCATCCAGGTCACGGTATATCTGTAATAGTCATTCATCCAGGTCACGGTATATCTGTAATATTCATCATCCAGGTCATGGTATATCTGTAATATTTATCCATCCAGGTCATGGTATATCTGTAATATTCATTCATCCAGGTCATGTATATCTGTAATATTCATTCATCCAGATCACGATATCGTAATCTTAATCCAGGTCATGGTATATCTGTAATATTCATCCATCCAGGTCACGGTATATCTGTATATTCATTCATCCAGGTCACGGTATATCTGTAATATTATTCATCAGGTCACGGTATATCTGTAATATTCATCCATCCAGGTAATGGTATATCTGTAATATATCATCATCCGGTCCGGTCTATCTGAATATTCATCCATCAGGTCATGGTATATCTGTAATATTCATTCATCCAGGTCATCGGATCATCTGTATATTATCCATTCCGGCATGGTATATCTGAATATTCATTCATCCAGGTCATGGTAATCTGGATATTCATCATCCAGGTCATGGTTATATCGTTAATATTCATCCATCCAGTCATGTATATCTGTAATATTCATTCATCCAGGTCACGGTATATCTGTAATATTCATCCATCCAGGTCATGGTATATCTGTAATATTCATCATCCAGGTCAGGTTATCTGTAATATTCATCCATCCAGATCATGGTTAATCTGTAATATTCATTCATCCAGGTCACGGTATATCTGTAATATTCATTCATCCAGGTCACGGTATATCTGTAATATTCATCCATCCAGGTCATGGAGGTCACGGTATATCTATAATATTCATCCATCCAGGTCACGGTATATCTGTCATAATATCATTCAATCCCAGGTCAATGGTATATCTGTAATATTCATCATCCAGGTCACGGTATATCTGTAATATTCATTCATCCAGGTCATGGTATATCTGTAATATTCATTCATCCAGGTCACGGTATGTCTGTAATATCATTCATCCAGGTCATGGTATACTGTAATATTCATTCATCAGGTCACGGTATATCTGTAATATCATCCATTCATTATGGTTATATCTGTAATATTCATCCATCCAGGTCACGGTAATCTGTATATTATCCATCCAGGTCATGGTATGTATATTGTAATATCATTCATCCAGGTCACGGTATATCTGTAATATTCATCATAGTCATGGTATATCTGTAATATTCATCCATCCAGGTCATGGTTATCTGTAATATTCATCCATCCAGGTCACGTTATATCTGTAATATTCATCATCCATGGTCATGGTATATCTGTAATATTCATCCATCCGGTCACGTATATCTGTAATATTCATCCATCCAGGGACGGTATATCTGTAATATTCATCCATCCAGGTCACGGTATATATCTGTAATTCATCCATCCAGGTCCGGTATATCTGTAATATTCATCCATCCAGGTCACGGTATATCTGTAATATTCACATCCAGGTCACGGTATATCTGAATATTCATCATCCAGGTCACGGATATCTGTAATATTCATCCATCCAGGTCAGGTATATCTGTAATATTCATCCATCCAGGTCATGGTATATCTGTAATATTCATCATCCAGGTCATGGCATTATCTGTAATATTCATTCATCCAGTCATGGTATATCTGTAATATTCATCCATCCAGGTCACGGTATGTCTGTAATATTCATTCACCAGGTCATGGTATATCTGTAATATTCCTCATCCAGGTCATGTATCTGTAATATTCATCATCCAGGTCATGGTATATCTGTAATATTCATCCATCCAGGTCTCGGTATATCGTAATATTCATCCATCCAGGTCATGGTATATCTGTATATTCATCCATCCAGGTCTGATATTTTTCGTATATTCATCATCCAGGTCATGTATATCTGTAATATTCATTCATCAGGTCATGGATATCTGTAATATTCATCCATCCAGGTCACGGTATATCTGTATATATTCATTCCTCCAGGTCACGGTATATCTGTAATATCATTCATCCAGGTCATGGTATATCTGTAATATTCATCCATCCAGGTCACGGTATATCTGTAATATTCATCCATCCAGGTCACGGTATATCTGTAATATTACATCATCCAGGTCACGGTATATCTGTAATATTCATCCATCCAGGTCACGGTATATCTGTAATATTCATCCATCCAGGTCACGGTATATCTGTAATATTCATCCATCCAGGTCACGGTATATCTGTAATATTCATTCAGTCCAGGTCTACTGTTATATCTGTAATATTCATCCATCAGGTCATGTATTATCTGATATTATTCATCCCAGGACGGTATATCTGTAATATTCATCATCCAGGTCACGGTATATCGTAATATTCATCCATCTCAGGTCATGGTATATCTGTAATATTAATCCATCCAGCCAGGTCATGGTATATCTGTAATATTCATCCATAGGTCATGGTATACGTTAATATTCATCATCCAGCACGGTATATCTGTAATATTCATCCATCCCAGGTCACGGATATCTGTAAATTATCCATCCAGGTCACGGTATATATGTAATATCATCCATCCAGGTCATGGTATATCTGTAATATTCATTCATCCAGGTCACTGGTATATCTGTAATATTCATATCCAGGTCACGGATTCTGTAAATTCATTCATCCAGGTCATGGTATATCTGTAATATTCATTGGTAGATCTGTAATATTCATTCATCGGTCATGATATCTGTATTATTCCTTACTAGGATAGTATTAGATTCATCCATCCAGGTCACGTATATCTGGAATATTCATTCCATCCAGGTCACGGTATATTCGTAATATTATCCATCCAGGCACGGTTATATCTGAATTAAATTCATCCAGGTCATGGTAATCTGTAATATTCATTCATCCAGGTCACGGTATCTCGTATATTCATCCATCCAGGTCATGGTATATCTGAATATCATATCCAGGTCACGGTATATCTGTAAATTATCCATCAGGTCACGGTATATCTGTATATTTCATTCATCCAGGTCATGGTATATCTGTAATATTCATTCATCCAGGTCACGGTAATCTGGAATATTCACCATCCAGGTCAGGTATATCTGTAATTATCAATCCACCAGGTCACGGTATATCTGTAATATTCATCCATCCAGGTCACGGTATATCGTAATATTCATCATCCAGGTCTGGTATACTGTAATATTTCATTATCCAGGTCATGGTATATCGTAATATTCATCCATCCAGGTCATGGTATATCTGTTAATATTCATCATCCAGTCATGGTATATATGTAATATTATCCATCCAGGTCATGGTATATCTGTAATATTCATTCATCCAGGTCATGGTAATCTGTATAATTCATTCATCCAGGTCATGGTATATCTGTAATATTCATCCATCCAGGTCATGGTATATCTGTAATATTCATTCATTCAGGTCATGGTATATCGTAAATCATCATCCAGGTCATGGTATATCTGTAAAATCATTCATCCAGGTCATGTGTATATCGTAATATTCATCATCCAGGTCAGGTATATATGTAATATTCATCATCCAGGTCAGGTATATCGTAATACTCATCCAGAGTCATGGTATATCTGTAATATTCCTCCATCCAGGTCAGGTATATCTGTAATATTCATTCATCCAGGTCATGGTATATCTGTAATATTCATCCATCCAGGTCAGGTATATCTGTAATATTCATTATCGTCACGGTCAGGTATATCGTAATAATATTCATAATCCAGGTCACGGTATATTGTAATATTCATCCATCCAGGTCACGGTATATCTGTAATATTCATCATCCAGGTCAGGATATCTGTAATATTCATACCATCCGGTCATGGTATATCTGTAATATTTCCATCAGGTCCGGTATACTGTAATATTCATCCATCCAGGTCACGGTATACTGTAATATTCCTCTCCTCCAGGTCATGGTATATCTGTAATATTTCATCACCAGGTCATGGTATATCGTAATATTCATTCCATCCAGGTCACGGTATATCTGTTAATATTCCATCCAGGTCATGGTATATCTGTAATATCATCATCCAGGTCATGGTATAGTAATATCATCCATCCAGGTATGGTATATCTGT
The DNA here is from genome assembly GCA_019447015.1 of Hymenochirus boettgeri. Classification (NCBI taxonomy): domain Eukaryota; kingdom Metazoa; phylum Chordata; class Amphibia; order Anura; family Pipidae; genus Hymenochirus; species Hymenochirus boettgeri. The sequence goes on along the minus strand of CM033475.1, from coordinate 6,419,700 downwards.
AATATTCATTCATTCAGGTCATGGTATATTGTAATATTCATCCATCCAGGTCACGGTATATCTGTATATTCATCCATCCAGGTCATGGTATATCTGTAATATTCATCCATCCAGGTCATGGTAATCTGTAATATTACATCCATCCAGGTCATGGTATATCTGTATATTCATCCACAGGTCACGGTATATCTGTAATATTCATTCATCCAGGTCAGGTATATCTGTAATATTTATCCATCCAGGTCATGGTATATCTGTAATATTCATTCATCAGGCATGTTAATCTGTAATATTCATTCATCCAGGTCATGGTATATCGTAATATTCATTCATTCCAGGTACGGATTTGTAATATATCATTCCAGGTTATGGTATATCGTAAATATCATTACATACAGGTCATGGGATATCTTGTAATATTCATTCATCAGGTCATGTGTATATAGGTAATATTTCATTCATAGGTCAAGGTATATCTGTAATATTCATCATCGGCAGATGGTATATCTGTAATATTCATTAACCAGGTCTGGTATATCTGTAATATTCATCATCCAGGTCATGGATATCTGTAATATTCATTCATCCAGGGTCACGGTATTCTGTAAATATCACCATCCAGGGTCATGTATATCTGTAAATATTCATTCATTCCAGGTCACGGTATATCTGTATATTCATCCATCCGATGGTCACGGTTATCTGTAATTTCATTCATCCAGGTCATGGTATCTGTAATATTCATTCATCCGGTCCCGGTATAATCTGTAATATTCATCCCATCCAGTCACGGTATATCTGTAATATTCATCATCCAGGTCACGGATATCTCTGTAATATTCATCCATCCAGGTCACGGTATATCTGTAATATTCATCATCCAGGTCATGGTATATCTGTAATATTCTTCATCCAGGTCAGGTATATCTTGTAATATTTCATCCATCCAGGTCAGTATATCTGTAATATTCATCCAATCCGTCAGGTATATTCTGTATATTCACCTCCATGTCAGGTATATCTTGTAATATTCATTCATCCAGGTCATGGTATATCTGTAATATTCATTCATCCGGTCATGGTATATCTGTATTTCATCCATCCAGGTCATGGTATATCTGTAATATTCATCATCAGGTTCATGGTAGAATCTGTATAGTCATCCATCCAGTCATGGTATTCTGTAATATTCATTCATCATCCAGGTCATGGTATTCAGTAATATTCTTCAATCCAGGTCACGGTATATTGTAATATTCATCCACCAGGTCACGTATATCTGTGTAATATATCATCCATCCAGGTCCAAGTCGGTATATCTGTATATTCCTCATCCAGGTCATGGTATACTATCTTCTGGTAATATCATTCAATCCAGGTCATGTATATCTGTAATATTCATCCATCAGGTCACGGTATATCGGTAATATTCATTTCCAGGTCACGGTATATCAGTAATATTCATCATCCAGGTCCGGTATATCTGTAATATTCATCCATCCAGGTCACGGTATATCTGAATATTCATCCATCCAGGTCACGGTATAATCTGTAATACATCCATCCGGTCATGGTATAATCTGTAATATTCATCCATCCGGTCATGGTATATCTGTAATTTCATCCCCGGTCCCGTATATCTGTTAATTTCTCCATCCAGTCATGGTATAATTCATCTGGTAAATATCATCCATCCAGGTCATCGGTATATCTGTAATATTCATCCATCCGGTCACGGTAATTCTGTAATATTCCCATCCAGGTCATGGTATATCTGTAATATTCATCATCCAGGTCATGGTATATCTGTATATTCATCCTCCAGGTCATGGTATATCTGTAATATTCATCATCAGTCATGGTATATTTGTAATTCTTCCCAGCGTCACGGTATATCTGTAATATTCATCCATCCAGGTCAGGTATATCTGTAATATTCATCCATCCAGGTCGGTATATCGTGTAATATTCATCCATCCAGTCAGGTATATCTGTAATATTCATCCATCCAGTCCACGGTATATCTGTAATATTCATTCATCCAGGTCACGGTATATCTGTAATATTCATCCATCCAGGTCATGGTATAATCTGTATATTCATCACCAGGTCATGGTATACTGTCATAATTCATATCATCCAGGTCACGGATATCTGTAATATTCATCATCAGGTCCTATAGGAAATCTGTAATATTCATCCATCCAGGTCATGGTAATCTGTAATATTCATTCATCCAGGTCATGGTATATCTGTAATATTCATTCATCAGGTCATGTTATATCTGTAATATTCTTCATCCAGGTCATTATATCTGGTAATATTCATCCATCCAGTCATGGTATATCTGTAATATTCATTCATCCGGTCTTGGTATATCTGGTAATATTCATTCCATCCAGGTCATGGTAATCTGAATATTCATTCATTCCAGTCTGGTATAATCTTGTAATATTCATCCATCCAGGTCTGATATATCTGTAATATTCATCCATCCAGGTCATGGTATATCTGTAATATTCATCCATCCAGGTCACGGTAATAATCTGTATTTCATTCCATCCAGGTCAGGTATATCGGTAATATTCATTCCTCCAGGTCAGGTATATCTGTATATTCATTCATCCAGGTCCGGTATCTGTATATTCATTCATCCAGGTCATGGTAAATCTGTATATTCATTCATCCAGGTCATGGTATATCTGTAATATTCATTCATCCAGGTCCATTGTAATTATCTGTAATATTCATTCCATCCAGGTCATGGTATATCTGTAATATTCATTCATCCAGGTCATGGTTATATCTGTACTATTCATATCATCACATGTCACGGTATAAATCTGTAATATTCATCCATCCAGTCACGTATAATTCTTTAATTTCATTCATCCAGGTCATGGTATAATCTGTAATATTCATTCCATCCCAGGTCATGGTATATTCTTAATAATTCATCCATCCAACAGTCAGTTATATCTGTAATATTCATCCATCCAGGTCACGGTATATCTGTAATATTCATTCATCCAGGTCATGGTATATCTGTAATATTCATCCATCCAGGTTATGGATATCGTAATTTCATCCATCCAGGTCATGGTAATATCTGTAATATTCATTCACCCAGTCATTGTGATAATCTGTAATTCTCATTCACCCAGGTCACGTATACTGTAATATTCATTCATCCAGGTCACGGTATATCCTGTAATATTCATACACCAGGTCACGGTTATCTGTAATATTCATTCATCCAGTCACGGTATATCTGTATATTCATTCCTCCAGGTCAGTATATCTGTAATATTCATCATCCAGGTTCAGGTATTCTGTAATATTCATTCATCCCGTTCATGTATATTTGTAATATTCATCCATCCAGGTCGGTATATCTGTAATACATCCATCCAGGTCATGGTAATAGTCTCTATATATTCATTTCCAGGTCATGGTATATTGAATAATACCATCCATCCAGGTCATGGTATATCTGTAATATTCTCCATCCCAGGTCATGGTATTCTGTAATATCATTCATCCAGGTCACGGTATATCTGTAAATATTATCCATCCAGGTCATGGTATATCTGTATATTCATCCATCCAGGTCATGGTATATCTAATTGTCATTCAATCCAGGTCATGTTATATCCGTAATTATTCATTCATCCCGGTCACGTATATCTGTAATATTCATCCATCCAGGTCATGGTATATCTTAATTGTCAATCCATCCAGGTCATGTTTATATCTGTAATATTCATCCATCCGTCATGGTAATCGTTGTATTCAATTAGTTCAACTGGATTGAAGTTCTTGAAGAGTTTGCTAGTCATCGACTGGCTTTCTCAATTCAGAATGACTTGTACAGAATCTGTGGAATATTACCCTGAAATCCCAATTAGCATATCACAGCCAGGTGTTAAAGGCTATGTCCCAACCCCTAATTGGAATTTTAATATTCTGCTGCCCCCCATGTCCCCAGCCCCAACGCATATTTCTTTTGTTCAGAAAGCCCCCAACTTACTTTACTTACCTCCCCCCCCCGCCGCAACTGCCGGCCCATCGCTTGCGAGAAGCAAGCAGAGGGGCGGGACCCGCAGTCGCGTCTGTGATTGGCTGAGAGGCACCAATCACGGACGCGGCTGGCCGGTCATATCTAGTGAAGCGGAGGAAAGCGGAGAGGTAAGTAAGAGTTTTGGGAGCTTTTTTAAAAAAAAAAACATGCGGTTGGGGCGGGGGACAATGGGGGGCAGAATATTAAGGGGGTTTAATGCAGGGGAGGGGTTAGTAGAAAGGGAGGGGAGAGGAGGAGAGGAGGGGGAGGGAGGGGGGGGAGAAGGGCTGCAGCAGCCAGCATGCAGGAATGCTCCGGGAGGCCAGGTAGCAGGCAGTGTCCTATATGGACCGCTATAGCCTCTGGTGGTCAGTTTTTGGAACTTTGGGGGGAAACTACAGGAGAACCCAGATGGAGTTGGGATGTGAGGTAAGGATTAAACTACACTATTGGTGGGCCAGTAGTTGGGGGATTATATTTTGGGGTGGAATGCCCTTTAAGGGCGTGATTGGATAGTGGCTAAGAGGTTGTTATAGGAACGCCCAGAGTAAGGTGTTAAAACAGCATTGTACATGGCAGACAGTTGGTGTCGAACCCCCCACCTCTATTTTAGGGCTTCGGTTTTTCTTTATTTTCAACATAAAGGGCCTCCTTAACACCTCTCTTGAACAGTAAGTTTGTACTGGTACAAGCTGTTTTGACACCTTACTCTGGGCTTCCTATAACACCTCTTAGCCACTATCCAATCACGCCCTTAACACCTGGCGTGAATGCTAATTGGGATTTTCCCAGGGTACAATGATATTGCCACAGATTCTGTACAAGTCATTCCTGAATTGAGAAGCCCGTCGGATTGACTAGCGAAACGTCTTCAAGAACTAAACTTCAAGTCCAGTTGATCTAATTGAATACAACACATAAGGCTAACAAGACTTTCTAGGACTCTGCACTACCCAAATTTATGATAAGTCTATGGTTATATAGTAACTCTACTCACTACAGTGCTCCCGGGTAATACATTACATATATAATATGATTGTTCAGTAGAACCTGAACTCGGACCCTTATAGAGCATCCCGGCCAAGACACAGACCAAAGAATCAAATGATTCACCACTTTTTTTACTTACTGCCATAGAAATCACTGTTCATATATACATAATACATACCATTCCTATATATATGACCCAACATACAGTGTATACCCATCTTTATATGTATGCACACCCACCCCACATATATCAAACAACCCAAACACACAACAGTTCTACAATGCCAGCCTATTCATAGTAATTGAGGTTGAAGACATACGTCCATCAAGTCCAACCTATTTAAATAATTTTTTTTTAAAAATTGTATTTTTAAACCCTTCCTAATAGTTAATCCAGAGGAAGGCAAAAAACCCAGCTAAAAATGGGTGGATTCCTTCCTGGCTCCGAACAGCAATCTGAAAGTATCCCTGGATCAACCAGATCTACAGTATATGTATTAATACCAGTAATTCTCAATATTATATAGTATCCCTGGATCAACCAGATCTACAGTATATGGATTAATACCAGTAATTCTCAATATTTACCATTATGTAATGAAATGCCCATGGCTACCATTATGTAATGAAATTTCCATGGCTACCAGTATGTAATGAAATTCCCATGGCTACCAGTATGTAATGAAATGCCCATGGCTACCATTATGTAATGACTGAATGTTAATCCCCCGTCTGCCTCTTCTGAGCATGCCCAGACTCAGTACAGGCTCAGTACAGGTTTCTAAATGGCTCAGTTTCCATGAGGCATCCAGAAGCATAGCAGGCATACAGTAATGAATTCATAGGACAAACTATGATATATCAACATATTATAAAGGGGCCATTCTTTCTAAAAGATGTTCTTATGAGGATGGAGTTGTCCTTTAAGGGCCCCTCTCAGCTTATCCCTTTTTAGTGTGGGTTTTGAGTCGGTCTAGCTCCTGTGACTATTAGGAAACATTTTGTAGGCATTTTCTTCTTTTATAAGTTAAATCGAGGTCAGCAAGTCGATAATATTTTTGTTATTAGGCAATTGTTAAAGGGATTTCCCGGGCTAAGTCTTTGGTAGACACCCGCAGACCTATCACCTTTCACATACTCACCAGACTAATTACATCTTTAACAGCAGTTTGTAGCTCTCCGTATGAAATTGCCCTATTTCCTTTATCATTCATTTTAGTATTTTTTCTGGCGCTTATAATTAGCGAATTGATATCGCCTTCTAGGTCGATTCCAGGTGGTCTTCAAGCTTCTGATGTTCAACTCTTAAAGCGTAAACTCAGGGTGTCTATTTCCAGATCAAAAACAGATCTGGAGGGTAAGGGTCACACACAATGGTTATTTGAAGTTGATCACTTTAATCATTGTCCAGTTTCTGCTTACATTGAATTTATTAGGTTAAGGTCTTTAAACCCAGGCCCTTTGTTAGTTCACGCAGACAGCTCATTTTTGTCAAATTTTCAATTTAGAAAGGTTTAAGCTCTTGTGTTAAACACATACAGCTGGATCCTTCTCATTACACATCTCATTCTTTCAGGATAGGTGCAGCCACTCAAGCAGCAATTTTACAATTTCCCACTAATAAAATGTAGTGTACGGTATTGTGAGCATTATCCAATGTAGTGTACGGTGAGATTCCAATGTAGTGTACGGTGAGATTATCCAATGTAGTGTACGGTGAGTGTGAGATTATCCAATGTAGTGTACGGTGAGATTCCCAATGTAGTGTACGGTGAGATTATCCAATGTAGTGTACGGTGATGATTATCCAATGTAGTGTACGGTGTGAGATTATCCAATGTGGTACGGTGAGATTATCCAATGGAGTGTACGGTGAGATTATCCAAGTAGTGACGGTGAGATATCCAATGTAGTGTACGGTGAGATTCCCCAATGGAGTGTACGGTGAGATTATCCAATGTAGTGTACGGTGAGGTTATCCAATGTAGTGTACAGTAAGATTATCCAATGTAGTGTACGGTGAGATATCAATGTAGAGTAAGGTGAGATATCCAATGTAGTGTACGGTGAGATTATCCAATGTAGTGTACGGTGAGATTCCCCAATGTAGTGTACGGTGAGATTCCCCAATGTAGTGTACGGTGAGATTATCCAATGTAGTGTACGGTGAGATTATCCAATGTAGAGTACGGTGAGAATATCCAATGTAGAGTACGGTGAGATTATCCAATGTAGTGTACGGTGAGATTATCCAGTGTAGTGTACGGTGAGATTATCCAATGTAGTATGTAGTAGTGTACGGTGAGATTATCCAATGTAGTGTACGGTGAGATTATCCAATGTAGTGTACGGTGAGATTATCCAATGTAGTGAACGGTGAGATTATCCAGTGTAGTGTAGGTGAGATTATCCAGTGTAGTGTATGGTGAGATTATCCAGTGTAGCGTACGGTGAGATTATCCAATGTAATTTACGGTGAGATTACCCAATGTAGTATACAGTGAGATTATCCAATGTAGAGTACAGTGAGAGTATCCAATGTAGTGTACAGTGAGATTATCCAATGTAGTGTACGGTGAGATTATCCAATGTAGTGTACGGTGAGATTATCCAATGTAGTGGTACGGTGAGATTCCCCAATGTAGTGTACGGTGAGATTATCCAATGTAGTGTACGGTGAGATTATACAATGTAGTGTACGGTGAGATTATCCAATGTAGTGTACGGTGAGATTCCCCAATGTAGTGTACGGTGAGATTATCCAAGTAGTGTACGGTGAGATTATCCAATGTAGTGTACGGTGAGATTATCCATAGAGTATCAATGTAGTGTACGGTGAGATTATCCAATGTGTATGTACGGTGAGTGAGGTGAGATTATCCAATGTAGTGTACGGTGAGATTATCCAATGTAGTGGACGGTGTGAGATTCCCCAATGTAGTGTACGGTGAGATATCCAATGTAGTGTACGGTGAGATTATCCAATGTGAGTAGGTGAGATTATCCAATGTAGTGTACGGTGAGATTTCAATGTAGGTACGGTGAGATTATCCAATGTAGTGTACGGTGAGAATTATCCAATGTAGTGTACGGTGAGATTCCCCAATGTAGTGTGACGTGTGAGATATCCAATGTTAGTGTACGGTGAGATTATCCAATGTAGTGTACGGTGTAGATTATCCAATGTAGTGTACGGTGAGATTATCCAGTGTCGTGTACGGTGTGAGATTACCAATTGTAGTGTGTACGGTAGATGAGGTACATTGCGGGTAATTCCCACTACCTTTTGGAGACGTTTCGGTAAATTCACTACTTTGCTGATTACGGTTTCGGTAACATCCACTACCTTTTGGTGAGATTTCCGCGTAATATCCACTTACCTTTCGGTGACTTTCGGTAATATACACTCCTTTCGGTGAGTTTCGGTTAATATCCCTACCTTCGGTGACGTTCGAATATCCATTACCTTCGGTGACGTTTCGATTAATATCCACTACCTTTCATTGACGTTTCGGTAATATCCATTACTTTTCGGTGACGTTCGGCATATCCACTCACCTTCGGTGACGTTTTGGTAATACCACTACCTTTCGGTGACGTTTCGGTAATACCCACTAACTTTCGGTGACGTTTCGGTAAATCCACTACCTTTTCGGTGACGTTGTCGGTAATATCCACTACCTTCATTTCAGTGAGTTTCGGTAATATCCACTACCTTTCGTTCGTGACGTTTCGGTAATATCCACTACCTTTCGTTTGACGGTTCGGTAATATCCAACCTTTTGTGACATTTCGGTATATACCACTACCTTTCGGTGAAGTTTCAGTAATATCTATACCTTTCGTGAAGTTTCGGTATATCCACTACCTTTCGGTGACGTTTTCGGTAATATCACACCTTCGGTGACGTTTTGGTAATATCCACTACCTTTCATTTCGGTGACGTTTTGGTAATATCCACTCCTTTCGGTGACGTTTCGGTATATCACTACCTTTTGGTGACCGGTTTCGGTAATTATCCACTACCTTTCGTTGTTCGTAACATCTTTCGGTGACGTTTCGGAATATAATATCTACTTTCGGTGATGTTTCGGTAATATCCACTACCTTTTGGTGACGTTTCGGTAATATCCATACCTTTCGGTGACGTTTCGGTAATATCCACTATCTTCTGGTGACGTTTCTGGTAATATCCACTACCTTCAGTGATGTTTCGGTATATCCACTACCTTTTCTTCCAGTCTTAAGGGAGGTCACGTGTTCAATTGGTGAACAATGCACCAGATAGTTTACTGTATGCGCAATAAATGCAATTGTATCCCAATCAGCGCCTTTTCTCTAGTGTTGCATAATTGTACACGCTGTGTCCCCTAATGGCGCTTTATAAATAAACTATACATACATACATTGTATCTTACAGTATGGAACTGTCTTATATTCAAGCTCCCCCAGTCCTTATGATATTTAGTGCCCTTCTCTGAACCTTTTTATTTCCTGATGTTTTTCGTAGACAGGGATTCCAAAATTGCACGGCATATTCCAAATGAGGCTTACCAATGCTTTGTAAGAGGAAGAATAACATTCTTCTCCCTTGAATCCATACCCTATTACAGGGCAATGCTCTTGCTGCTCTTAAGTGGGAATCAACCTGACTAAACAGAGATTATACCACAATGTTTTGAAAGATGCTAGTCTAAATGTTTTGCATTGGATACTAATTCAGTTTTTAGAAGGTTTATGGCGGTTGCAAAAGACAAAACATCCATCTAGTACCTTATTACCTACCCATAATGTCTAACAGTTACATAATAACATAGTATTGGAGTTGTATAAAGACATATGTCAATCTAGTCCAACCTTATACCCAACCCCTAATGTCTGTCTACAGTACATAGTAACATATATTGGAGGTTGATAAAGACATACGTCCATCTAGTCCAAACTTATACCCTACCAAATGTCTGTATAACAGTGACATAGTAACATAGTATTGGAGGTTGTATAAGACATAGTCCATTCTAGTCCAACCTTTATACCCTACCCCTAATGTCTTCTAACAGTACATAGTAACATAGTATTGGAAGTTTGTATAAAGCCCATACATCCATCTAGTCCAACACTTTATACCCTACCAATAATGTCTGTATAACGTTACATAAGTAACATAGTATTGGAGGTTGTATAAAGACATATGTCCATCTAGTCCAACCTTTATACCCTACCCATAAGGGTGTTATAACATTTACCAGTAGCATAGTATTGGAGGTTGTTAAAGACATACGTCCATCTAGTCCAACATTATACCTTACCCAAATGTCTGTATAACAGTACTAGTAAAATAATATTGGAGGTTGTATAAAGACATAAGCCATCTAGTCAAACCTTTATACCCTACGCATTATGTCTATAGTAACAGTTACATAGTAACATAGTATTGGAGGTTGTATAAAGAACATACGTCCATCTAGTCCAACCTTTATACCTTACCCATAATGTCTGTTATAACAGTTACATAGTAACATAATATTGGAGGTTGTATAAAGACATATGTCCATCTAGTCCAACCTTTATACCCTACCCATAATGTCTGTATAAATACACAGTAGCATAGTATTGGAGTTGTATAAAGACATACGTCCATCTAGTCCAACCTTTATACCTTACCCATAATGTCTGTATAACAGTTACATAGTAACATAATATTGGAGGGTTGTATAAGACATACGTCCATCTAGTCCAACCTTTATCCCTACCCATAATGTCTGTATAACAGTTACATAGTATTGGAGGTTGTATAAAGACATAGTCCATCTAGTCCAACCTTTATACCCTACCCATAATGTCTATATAACAGTTACATAGAACATAGTATGGAGGTTGTATAAAGACATATGTCCATCTAGGTCCAACCTTCAACCCTACCCATAATGGCTGGAAATTCCTCTAAGACAAACTATAATGCCTTGTTCAACAGCTACCCCCACTCGCTATACAAAAACAAAGGGGTCCCAAAAATTATCTGACTGGGCCCACTGGAGGTCTTAATCCATCTGACTGTATATACTTATAAACACGTTATCACACATCCAACATTTACTGGAACATAAATAAGAAAACTTATTACATGTAATAAATAAATTCTATGTTAACTAATTTAGGATTGCCAGGGAACTCGATATGATAATCTTTCTTCTTTCCTCCTATACCTTGTAACACGTGGTTGTTTGGTGTAATCTGGTGATTCCGTGTTGTGTTTCCGTCGTTAGAAATATTGGAATTTAAAGAATGAATGAAACACTAGGGAATGAACCTTTGATACAATGAGAAATATGACTTTAGCAGGAACTTTGCTCCCTAAGTAAAGGGAAATTATAGACTAGGAATTCCCTTTACCTAGTTAATATTACCCGGGTGAGGACCTAAACTGTTGGCTCCTTACCCCTGAGTCTAACTTAAAGGGTAACTGTGGTCTCCAATTCTTCCAACCAGTGAGAATATATAAAAAGCCTTCCATCGTACCTTCAAAATAAAACCGAAATCACATCTCTAGATAAAATTCGGTGTGAGAAGTTATTGCTGAAAGGTTAAGCAATATACTTCCTGCTTGAACACTTCCTGTTTTCAGCTTGTAGTCAGTGACCAGCCAGTGTGCATTAATAGGCTCCCCTTCTCAATGGTCAATTTTCCCCCTCAGTACTTCCTAATTCCCCCAACATTAAGTCTTAACTGAGCATGCTTCTCCCCCAGGGCAGAGGTCAGGTGATGTCATCAACCTACTGGAAGCAGGAAGTTTGTACATTCCCTCAATATAATTTCTCACAGGGTGAAGCCAGAGATGTGATTGTCGGCTTATTATAAAGGAAATAACTGCAGGCTTTCATTTAACCCTGACTTGTTGGAGACCAACAGTTGCCCTTTAATTCATTCAAATGATCCCTGCAAAATTGTCTTTGTTTCCCGCTTGCAAGGCCGATTAATGGGAAGACACGTTCTGAAAGACCCACAACCCATTGGTTAAAAACACGGAAATGAAGGCACTTATATGAAGTGCCTTCCAAGTCTTAAAGTCTCCAGACAACATTGTCCCAATAAACAGAGCACATTCACAAGCGTACAACAAGCTGCATCACACCACAATGGGTGATATATGAATGACACTGTGGGTAATAGGGGTCACTACCCATAATCTACCTTAGCTGGGTGACACCTACTGTGGTGTAGAGGCTGCATCCAGGCTATGACTGAGGATTTTAGTGTGTGGGGGTCTGTTATCCGAAACAAAATGGGATGTGGGGTTTGTTGGTCACGGTTCGGATTCTGTTTAGAAAGGAAGGTGGAGAGAAACTTGGCTTTGTAGAAAGATGAGGTAAGTTATATATTTGGCAGTGTTAGAATTTCATACAAACTTTATAGTTCATCTCATTTCTCCTTTTATTAGACCTAGATTCTCTTTTCCTCGTATTTTGTCCCCTCTAATTCCTTCTGTCATGTTGTCCTTTTTTGTATTTAGGTCACATTGGAGGCTGATGCAAAAGAGGTACAAATGTTTGTGTTATTAATCTTCAGTGACCAATCAGATGCATTATTTTTTTACCCAGTAAAAAGCTAAAATTTAATTGGATGCTGCAAACGTAAGCACGGGCCAACTTTGCACAAGATAATTTAATTGATCTGTGGCGTCTGTAAGATGTGTGGAAATTGCGTACCAATGGCTGCAAGAAACTGTCCGTACTGGGATGAAGTTCACCTACGAGTTATCCCTTAGCTTCTTCAATGTTCTTGATGTAACGATCTCTACACATAATGGGCCCTATGAACAGCATCCGACATCAAGCTTCCATCATAAATCAACTATCAAGGCAATACACAAGGGGGCAATTAGGGCCAGGGGAACTGTGTCTAATGAAACAAACTTTGGCAAATTAGCAGAGAGACTGACAGAAAGATTCGGCTTTCAGATTTATCTATACTAGGAGGATTACTGAGATGCACACTGTAAATCTGCAAGGTTCTGTCTGTCATCTTTAAAAGATGGAAGTACAAACAGTCAAGGGCGTTCTCCTATATGAAGTATATAGTCTAATACAGATAAAGGCTGCCATACTAACTACGATCGCGGATGACTCCCTATACTGTGGGCATTGCGTACGTAGGACAGATGAGCAGGCAGGTTAAAAGTAGGAACAAAGACCACAAGGGCTATTTACGGAACTTTAAACCCGAGACACAATCCGATACCTTGATTTCAGTTCAGTAACCCTCAAATGTATCTTTCGTAACCCTCAAATGTAGTGGTCAATTTCAGTAACTCTCAAATGTATCTTTCGTTAACCCTCGATGTAGCGGTCAATTTCAGTAACCCTCAAATGTATCTTTCGTTAACCCTCGAATGTAGCGGCCAATTTCAGTAACCCTCAAATGTATCTTTCGTTAACCTCGAATGTAGCGGTCAATTTCAGTAACTCTCAAAGTTCTTTTCGTTAACCCTCGAATGTAGCGGTCAATTTCAGTAACCCTCAAATGTATCTTTCGTTAACCCTGAATGTAGTGGTCAATTTCAGTAACCCTCAAATGTATCTTTCGTTAACCCTTGAATGTAGTGGTCAATTTCAGTAACCCTCAAATGTATCTTTCGTTAACCCTCGAATGTAGGGGTCAATTTCAGTAACTCTCAAAGTATCTTTCGTTAACCCTCGAATGTAGCGGTCAATTTCAGTAACCCTCAAATGTATCTTTCGTTAACCCTCGAATGTAGCGGTCAATTTCAGAACTCTCAAAGTATCTTTCGTTAACCCTCGAATGTAGCGGTCAATTTCAGTAACCCTCAAATTTAGTGGTTCATTTCAGTAACCCTCGAATGTTAAATTCATTTCGATAACCCTCTAATGTACCGTTTGAATTCGGTAACCCTCGAATGCAATGTTTGATTTTCGATAACCCTCAAATGTATTGTTTTCAAATTTCGGTAACCCTCGATGTATCCTTCGGTATCCCTCGAATTGCCCATAAACCTCGAATCGAGCCTGCAGAATTCCAACAATTGCCCCATCGTGGGGGAAGGAAGTGTTTAAATGTGTTATGGTGATATGTTCGTGTTCCCCAGACTATTCAGGTGCCACAGCCATTCACAGTAAGTTACCATTGTTATTTTATTTGTATTTAATTCAAACTTTTCAAACTATTTTATCAGTATCTGTATGCCAAGCATTTTACCAGTCTATGTGCAAACTATTTTACCAGTGGTCTGTGCACCAAGCATTTTTACCATTGTCTGTGTGCTGAGCATTTAAAAGGCATGTCCACCTCAAAACTAAATGTAACCCATGCTGCCCCACTGAGTAGTGTAAAAAATCCTTACATTTCTCCTCTGCTTCTTAAGGTTGTGCTATAGTGTCTGTTTGAAGTCCAGGAAACTGAAGAGTAGGAACCTTCCCTACTTCCTCCTGGAGGACTCTGCCATGCGAGCATTTTACCAGTGTCTGTGTGCCAAGCATTTTACTAGTGTCTGTACACCAAGCATTTTACCAGTGTCGTGTATGCCAAGCATTTTACCAGGTCGTGTGCCAGCTTTACAGATCGTGGTGCCAAGCATTTTAGTAGTGTCTGTGTGCCAGCATTTTATCAGTGTCTTTACGCCAAGCATTTTACTAGTGTCTGTGTGCCAAGCATTTTACTAGTGTCTGTGTGCCAAGCATTTTACTAGTGTCTGTGTGCCAAGCATTTTACTAGTGTCTGTGTGCCAAGCATTTTTCAGTGTCTGTACAACAAGCATTTTACTGTGTCTGTACACCAAGCATTTTACTAGTGTCTGTGTGCCAAGCATTTTACTAGTGTCTGTGTGCCAATTATTTTACTAGTGTCTGTACGCAAGCATTTTACTAGTGTCTGTGTGCCAAGCATTTTACTAATGTCTGTACACCAAGCATTTTACTAGTGTCTGTGTGCCGAGAATTTTAGTAGTGTCTGTGTGCCAAGCATTTTATCAGTGTCTGTACGCCAAGCATTTTACCAGTGTCTGCATTCCAAGCATTTTACCAGTACCTCCGTGTGTCAAGCATTTACAGTGTTGTGTGTCAAGCATTTTACCAGTGTCTGTGCTCCAAGCATTTTACCAGTGTCAGAGTGTCAAGCATTTTACCAGTTTTCATGTGCCAAGCATTTTACCAGAGTCTGCGCCAAGCATTTTACCAGTGGTCAGTGTGTCAAGCATTTTACCAGTTTTCGCGTGCCAAGCATTTACCAGAGTCTGCGCCAAGCATTTTACCAGTCTCAGTGTGTCAGCATTTTACCAGTGTCTTTGCGCCAAGCTTTTAACCAGTTTTAGAGGTCAGAGCATTTTACCATTCTCTGTGTACCAAGCATTTTACCAGTGTCTATGTAATAAGTTTACAGTGCTGTAGTGAGTATTTAGCTTAGCTGAAAATAGGGGGAAGAGCTTTGCCACGGGTAGATGCGGGGCTAATTTGTGTTTGCGGGGGGTGGGGGGGGCGTGATCTAAACAAGGACACATTTTGCCAACAGTGGCAAGTGCTTGAAACAGTGTCTATCTATCTATCATATTGGTTAAAAAAAAAAACTTTCTCAGGCAGCTTGAATGGCCACTGGAACTTGAAAAGGTTTTTTATAACTATGTATTATATATCCTACTGTATTTGGATACTTACCGTGTACTCTGTTTATTTTTTATATAGATCCACATTGAAGATGGTTTCCTTCATCTATGTTGTTATATCGCTAGCAGACCATATATCATTTGATTTATTACAGGTAGATTGGTTTTGTATTACCTGGGGAATTTGCGATATAAATTATTTGCTAGAGTCATGTAATAGACCAGGCACCCAGGACCCCTGTGCAGTGGGTTTAACATTATTTGTTTCTTTGTTTTGTATTTACACATGTCCAAGCTTTATGTATATTTATATATAATACTATGTCACTTTGTTCATGATTGGTTCCGGGTACACTTGACGAAGACCATGTGTTGAAACATTTTCAGGGAGATTCAATAAAGTTCTTATCATTTAAAGGTGCTAATTTTGCCCCAACCAATCAATGTTAGCTTTCAAATGTTAAATAACATCTGATTGGTTGGGGCAAAATTAGCACCATTTTAAATGATAAGAACTTTTATTAAATAACCCTGCCAGTGTATAGCACAATAAAATCAAAGCAAGGAAGACGTTTGCGCCTGTTAATTTTTTGGGCTACTTACCATTTTATTTTTCTATACAGTAGTCTAATTATTCAGATTTTTAGGGCATGGCCACACTGCAACGCAAACGCAATTGCAACGGAATCACATGCGATTTCATGTGCGATTTCGTTGCGTTTGCGCATGCGTTTTTTCATTGATTATTGGAAATTGCATGCGAATGCGGTTTAAATGCGAACGCAAATCGCAAGCGCAATTGCATTGTACCTGAAAACGTGCATTTTTCGGTGCATTGGCCGCGATTCCAATGATTTGAAAAAACGCAAACCAAGAAAAATCGCAGCTGTGTGGCCTAACCCTAAAACACAATTACGAGTAAAAATATTTTCTCTAACAGTTCTCGATATTTAATAGTCAAGAAATTGAAAAAAAAGTTGGAAGGAGAAATAGAAAAAAACCGCAGTACCAAATTGTTTTTTTTTATAGTTTTTATTTCTACATTCGTCTAATATTCTAACTATTTATTTCTAGCTATTTAAAAGTTAACCCAAAGATGCTGAAAACCCCATTAACAGACACATATGTTCCAGAGGGGGGAAAATCCTTCCTCACCCCAACTGGAGATCAGATTCCACCTGGATTAACTGGGAACTAAAGCTTGTACTGTTGATCTGAAAGGCATCTGACCAACCGTTACAATTCTTCTCCATTCATCAGCCCCTGTTTGTCTGCGGTCTATTGTGAATCACATATGTTATCCACTTTAGGGTTAACTAAGCCCACCTACCACCTTCGACCCTGCCCCACCTCCAGTCTAGCTCACCTTCAGTCCTACCTCTCCTCCAATACAGCCCCCCTCCATTCCTGTCACCCATTCGGGTCCTGCCCCCCCCTCTCTGGTACTGCCTCCATGTCAGGCATGTCTCACACGATCTCACCCCCAACTCACATTCTTTCCCCTCCTTCAGTGTCTCCTTCCCATCCTTGGGTCCCAATACTTGGGTGGTCTATCCCTTCCTAGGGGCCTGTCCCCCCTTTGATCCAGTCCCCTCTTCATTCCTGATCTTTTTGTTTTATTTAATGCAACTTCATGGGTCAACTGATGAAAGTCTTTTCCTATAAACAGATCTTACAAGCGGTACAGTACACGACAGTGAAAACGACTTTTAAAAATTGAATTTGTATATTTTTTCAACCTATGTTGCAATGTAACTACACAAAAAAAAAGAACATTGATTTATTTCCTGGATGAACAGACAATGTTTAATTCTGTATTAAGATGTCTCACCTCCGAGTGATGTAAATAACGCTTAGCGTATACGTTACAGAGACGTTTATTTCGTTATGTTAGTAAAACGATTGACATTTTGTTTGAATAGAAAACAATTGCGGCTGGGATATGAAATAAAACAGAGATTCCTTTTGTGATGCATTTAGCTCTGATACATTAGATTGCAATTATCTGCTATTTATTACATGTGCGTTATGACATTCTTTGGAATATCACTATTATAAAAAGAACATTATGTTGTATAAAACGGATATTATCATTATAAAACAAAAACGGTGATTTTATACGTGTCCGTAATTCCAAAGTAAAATGTACAAATGGTCAAAAGTTTATTTAAATTGGATGCTGAGGATATAAAATGATTCTATTACACGTATATCAACAGATATGTACACTTTAATTGCGTGTCCCCATTAAGTATGACTGGTAAATGCTAATATATCATCTTTATTTCTGTCTCGTGTGTGTTGTCCACACTCACTTTTAATATTACCTTTCATATGTTGGAATTTTCAACCACATTTATCATGATTCTTAATCCGATTGACCAGTAAGAACTGAGCATGTGATCTTGTAAGTTCAGAGGACATGTTTGGGTGGTTGCAGAATAAAAATCCAGAATACTAAAGAATTAAATAGATTATTTCCCCAAAATGCTTTAATTTCAGATGCGTATATATTTCACAGATGTTGACGCTATGTAAATCCAGAATAATAATAATAATTAGAGATCGCCAAACTTCCTAAAGTTTGTTTTTTACTCAGTAAAAGTTCAGGAAATTATATTTTAACGTTGACATTTTCATCAATCCATGTCTCATCCATATATGCTACTGGTTCCCAATGATGCAGAATTCTTTCCTGATTATTCTAAAGCTCCAAACATATTCCCTGTAGATTTATTTCTGACGGTTTAATTTATTCCTCAGACAATCTTAATTTCTTTTATCCACATTCTTTTGGCTTATACAAATGATATGCAATGGCGTTTTAGTTAAATATTAATGAGCAGGAGAGAGAAACATGACAGATAATTTCCGTAACGTACTGATTGCATTTGTGGTTAACCCAAGGTCTCGTAAAAAATGCACAAAGTTCCAGGTGAAGAGTTAACGGATTTATGGTTAATTATTTCTAAAAACAGGTTTTAATGTGGTCTAATGAGTATTCTAATGTTTGTGATATGAGCCAAAATGAGAGAATGGAGGCCAGACGCAAGAGAAGATCACATATAAACGGTGGACATCCAGTCAGACGTGACCTGGGCCAATGGGGAGGATATGTGAACTTTTCCATCTTTCATCTTTAGTTTGGGTTCGTTCTAGTGCGAGAGTTGGACGTCTCTGCTCCCGATGGTCAGTATCAAGTACAGAACAGAGTAAGTGGTCACACTACAAATGATAAAACAGACCAATTAGGTCCTTCTTTCAAGGTAGATCGGCAATTTAAAACGTGGTAACATAAAGTGACCTTCATGTGTGATTTAGGATGCCTGAACAACCTGCTGACTACTACCTACGACATTTGACTCACCACATATAAGCAGAGTGCAAGCGAGGACAGCTTCATAGACAATGGGAATTGCAGGATGATAACCCAAAATATTTTAACTTATAAACCTAGCGGTGATTTGATCCACCAGAGTCCATAGCGTTTTCCAGTCTTTTTAAGCCACACTCAAATAATAATAAAGAAGCCAAAAAGACTTTCCCAAAACTTGGCAAATACCGATCAATCCTCAGTCTCTTTGTTTGAGACCCACATTATCCACCTACGTTTAGTACAGCGTTTATTGATTGCCTTATTACGATACTCTTCAGTTTTACATGTTAGAATTCAACTGAATGCTACAAAGCAATCATAAACCCATCACTATAAGAGATGGCAATTAACGTTTAACAGCTTTTCTATTAGAGATGGCCAAAAAAGATTCAGGTTTAGCTGAACTATAGAACATTGAAAACCCCAACTGCTATTTACCAGAGTATCCATGTATTTGTAACCAAGATATTTATAAATTAATATTCCTTTCTGGGCAAGGTATCCCCTGCCTCCTACTCCTGCCTCAATGAGCTTTTTAATGATTGACGCATTTGTTGTAGAGGAGGCCAGCAGGTGAAGAGAAGTCAATCATTGGTGTGATGTCAGCAGTCACAGCCATGGAGGGAGGGGGCCAGCTACTCTGCAGAATAGGGACATAGAAATGGCCGAAACTGATGGGTTCTTTCGTTTTCAGTTTTCGGAACTCGGAAAAATCCCGAGATCCAAAATCTGAAATGGAATTTAAATTAGGTTCGAGCACGTTTTCGATTTTATCGTACGTTCAAGCAATTGAACGTACGATGTTCGATAATCCACGAAAATACGATCGGATCTATTAAAAAATAGCCACGTTCATAAAAAATCAAAAATGCGCTCCAAAGTCCCGAAATCCGAACGTCCGTGTCGATCTGGGTCCCATCTCTAAGGACAATAATAATCCTATTATTAAAGTGCAATTCTGCACCACATGCGACCAAAAGTCATGCATGCATATGGATTAAAAAATGGAAACGCAAATTAATAGTGGAAGTGATTCTCGCGATTTCCATTATATTTTAAAATACATTGCGATTCGCCCAAAACAGAAAACGCAACACAACGCACCATAGTGGAACCTAGCCCTAAGAATTACAGAGAACTCAGGGAAAGGTCAAAATTTCACAATTGCTGCATTGATTTCCTAGTTGCACAATCTGCTAGGTAGAAATTATAGATCACATTCCAAATAGATTTAGCTTAAATCTCTTTTAAATGAAATGAGAAATTTTAGTGTGGAATTAATGTCCAGCATCCTACCATACACGCAACACACAACACGATGCAATGAGATTTCAGCGCCGTGCACCAGGCCATATCTTCAGATATCCAACAATTTGCAGGATAATAATAATAGTAACATATGGAATATTTCTATTCATAGAGCGACTTGACATTACCATATAATGGCCTCACACACAGAATATCCATATGTAAGAGCAGTTAAAAGGCAGTTGCCAGATTTAGAAATGAAAAAATAATTGCCTTGTTCGCATCTAGGGACATTGCAGAGCCTATTAAAGGAAAACTAAAGTGCGTATAGAGCTTTTAAAAAAACATTAAATAAAAAAGTACCTGAGGCAGGGAGGTAGGATGGTGTTTTTACCTCCCAATTTTATTTCTCAAAGAGGGCAGGACAAAGAAAACTGCTTCTTTGCCATCTTCCTGTAGCTTGCACTATTTTTATATAGAATGGCCCGGGCCAAACCTGGCAGATGAAAACTGTATGTGCTGTAGTCCTCAACAAAACATATTGGGAGGTAGGAATAATCAATCCTGTCCCTTGCCCCAGGTGCTTTTCATTTTAAAAAGTAAATTTTTACAGTATAGTTGCCTTTAAGCACTAATATAAACAGTACAGAAATTGAAGATCGAATAGCCAAGGGAATGACATTAAAATAATGGGAAGGAGAATGGATGACATTGTAATACAACATGAGATATTTTATTACTCGGTTACAAAGCTTACCACTAACAATTTGGTAAAGTCACGGGATTCCAATTGGATGAGCTTCTCTAGTTATTAAACAATGCAAAAAATCGAGACATGTAAGTAATCATATACATGTTTTTATGACTACGGGTTCTTTCATCCAATAACATTGGTCGAAACTAACTAGAAATTTTGACACCGAAATATCTGATGAAATTGGATACAGAATTTTAATTTGAGTATTTTTATACTATAGTGCATAATCCCATAAATAATATCTTAAAGTGCATGTCCACCCTTAAAACAAAAAACTGTGACTTATATTATCCTTATATGGTAACTGTGGTCTCCATATAAGTGGCCTTTATTAAAAAGAACATATTCTGGCCTTTAAAATGACTTCAGTCTCATCAGGCTTCACAATCTATTCAATTTATAGCAGTATAAAATGTATTGTTTCCAGCTATCCACTGTGAGCTGTGACATCACCTGCCCAGACCCCATGCCTTAGGCACGAGCATGCCCAGTTGTATCCTATTGCTATAATGTCTTAAGATAATAGCTTTAGGAAAAAGGGTATTTTTGGGGGGTGGGGCTTCTTACACAGCACATCATGGGACTGTCAAATACTTCCTTGTTTTTTCCTGACTGTGTGAACTTACAAGCCTATACCTAAGAAACCAGAGAAGCTAGGACATCATCATAGGCATGTTTGAAAGATACGAGAGAGACACAGTTCATATTAAAGGGCATCTCCACCCTCATTACTAACTTTTAATATCTTGCAGCCACAGCTGCCATCAATACAGATTGCCGCGGGGGCGAGGATCTGTAAGTAGAGTTTGAATCGTTTTTTAAGTTCCAATATAGCGGTTGGTGGTGAAGGGCATGGCCTGCAAGATATATAAGGATTAACGGCAGATGATCAGCAGCCAGGGAGGGATGGAGGGAGGGGGAAAGGGGGGGCTCCACTGCGTATGCCAGCAGCAACTAAGAGGACAAATAGAGGCAGAAACCTTTTGGACAGAAGACAGCTCCTACCCTTCAGTTTCCTGGCTTGAAGATGCACTACAGGAGAACCATAAGGATCAGGATGTAAGGTAAGGATTTTTTTTTATAATGTACAGTGGGGCCAGTAGTTGGTGAATTTTTAGTTTGTGGGGTGGACATGCCCTTTAATATTACCAGGTAATAGGCAGAAAATATTGTGCAAAATATATCAGTTGCGGGCAGGTAACTGACAATTGACTAGTTTTTGTTTTACGAGTGGACATGCCCTTAAGGTTCGGACACACGTGGGATCGCCACGATGATACTGTACTGATGATATCTGTAGCCATGTACATTTTCTAGTCTCTGTCCTCAGCTGCCACCAATGAAACAATTATTGTATGATAATGATATGATACAATCATATCGCTGTGTAAACCGTATCATAGTAACATAGTATTTAAGGTTGAATAAAGACATACGTCCATCAAGTCCAACCTATCCACCCTCTTTATATATATATATATATATATATATATATATAATATATATTTTTTTTTTTTTTTAACCCTACCTACAGTTGATCAGAGGAAGGAAAAAACCCCAGCTAAAAAGGGGAAAAAATTCCTTCCTGACTCCAAACGGCAACGGAAAATATCCCTGGATCAACCAGATCTATATGTATTAATACCAGTAATTCTCAATAGTATATAGTATCCCTGTACCAACCAGAACTACAGTGTATGTACTAACACCAGTAATTCTTAATATTATATAGTATCCCTGTACCAACCAGAACTACCGTATATGCATTAATACCAGTAAGTCTCAAATATATTGTATCCCTGTACCAACCAGAACTACAGTATATGTACTAACAACAGTATTCTTAATATTATATAGTATCCCTGTACCAACCAGATCTACAGTATATGTATTAATACCAGTAATTCTCAAATTATATAGTATCCCTGTACCAACCAGATCTACAGTATATGTATTAATACCAGTAATCTCAATATTATATAGTATCCCTGTACCAATACCAGAATACTTAGATATGTATTAATACCAGTACATTCTCAATATTATAGTATCCCTGTAACCAACCAGAACTACAGTATAGGTATTAATACCAGTAATTCTCAATATTATATAGTATCCCTGTACAACCAGAACTACAGTATATGTATTAATACCAGTAATTCTCAATTTTTAGTTTTAGAAACTTACTCAGGCTTTGTTTTTTAAAGCTATTTAAGAACTGTCCATTACCACATCTGCTGGAAGACAGTTCCACAGTTTCACCGTTCTCACTGTAAAGAAACCTTTCTAACCTGAAGATGAAACTTCTTTTTCTTCAACCTTAGTGGATGTCCGTGTCCTCTGAATGACCTAATAGTGAACAATGCCCCAGAAGTTCATTGTATGGCCCATAATATATTTGTATAGGTAATCATGTCCCCCACGCAAACGTCGCTTCTCCAATGTAGAAGATATGATTGGTTTGTGGATTGTTTCAGGTTTACAGTTTTACCTTGCCTGTTATTTTTTTGTAGGTGCCCTAGGCGTGTCCCCTTTAAATTCCTGGAGGTCATAAAAAGTTGAACGCAGCAAGAGAGAGGTTATGGGGTTTTACAAGGCAAGTAAACTCATAAACCAGACTTCCAGTTATTATATGTATATCATCCTATTTCATTGCAAAAAAGAGATAAGGGAGAGCAGTTAAAGGTAAAGTTATATCTGACCTAACTTTTTTTCAAGTTGGTGGCCTTGGTGAGAACAAAATATCTGTTACAGGATCAATACTTTAAATCTGAAGATAGGGTTTAGGTCAAAGTAACTGCCACATTGTCTACAGTTATGGGGGCTCACGGAAAATATAATGAAAAATATCACCTCTCTCATCTAATCATAATAAATAAGTTTAAGTAGCATTACTCTGAGGTTGGTGTGAAGCTGCATGCCTAAATCCAGTACTTTATATCAGGCTCATTATTCCTCCTCCCTCTTTAACCACTCCCCCTTCCATCAGAGCTGACTTTTTATGAGGGCAAGCATGCTCAGTAATTAGTAGAGGCAGCACAGAGGGAATTCCCACCAACCACCTCAAAAACTCTATCATATTCAGGGTTCAATATCTAAAGAAATAGGGACAGACCAACAAAAAATGGTACTGGTTGTTGGGAAGAATTATAGTTCCAGAGAACCAATTTAAACATATTTTTCAGTATAGATACCCTTTAATAACCTCCCCTATCCATCGGATGAGGGGGAAATAGAAGAAAGGTAGGTCTCTAAACATGTACGTAGGGCAATTGTAACTGCCAATTCCCACAGTCACAAGTTACTCTCACCACAACCGTTGTTAAGTGATAACCTTCAGTTTATTAAGTGGCAAAAAACATCGTACATATTTTCGGGAACGCTATTGTCCCTTCCTCGATACACTGAGAAAGGGTTCGTATGTTAAGCTCCACGGGGCAGGACCTCCTTTCCTTTGGTGGCAAGGCCTACAGTTATATTTTATATCTTTATTATTTATGCACTTACCCTATTATTGTATTGCCCCCTTGTAATGACTTGTATGTACGGCGCAGCGTCACCAAAGTTCCGCTTTAAATATAAACTATAAAATACTACTACAATTTAAAAATCTCCTGTCAAGAAACTATTAAAAGATCTGACAAACCTTAACATGGTTTTTAGTGCCCTTATTCAATATTTATTGGCTCCACCTAATTACTGAATTCCAGACTGGCGGAAGCCATTGGGATACCCTCGAGTCCGCCAAGCACCGTAAGTTACCAGCTCTTCGGAAAACCAGCACGTTAGCTCACTATCCCCATTAGGCTTTAGATTAGGAGAAGTACCTAAAAGGAAATAATAGATTAGGATTAGACCCAAATTCAATTATACAGACATGTTTCACAAATGGCACCATTATTTCTCCTCGCTTCAATCACCTTTGTGCAGCCCACCAATTTTTTGTTTTCCCTCTATTGCAGAGGGTGTTATTTTCATCACATAGAATAATAGTGAGAAAACTTGGGGGAGTGTTGTTACAATTACACAACAGGGTACGTGTGGAATGTGGAGAATAATGTGATTAGAATATTCAGCGGGTATAGAATTCTTACAAGGTAGGTACACTGAGAAACTCGTAATCCATCCCAACTTCCTGTACGTGTTTTTTTTGATGATCTGTCCCATATTTTTTATATATCCAGTTTGAAAAATATCACATTAAGCTGTCAATTAAGTGCCTTGGTATACAGAAAATCTAAACGGTTTTAGTTTGCTTAGATGGACTTGGTGCAGTGGTAACGTGAACTGCATGGTGGGAATTCCTCCCCAATACTGCCTCATAAATTGGCTCAGCATCTTGCCCTCACAGAGAGTCCAGATAGCTATGCAGGGGGCTTGGGGACTAAGTTTTGGGCAAAACAAGGATCTTGATTGAAGTCATTCAGGAACACAAAACACAGTTTTATTATACTGATCTGTATTCATTTATATATTAAACGAGGAAAATACAGTTTTTAGTGTACAATTCCTTTAAAATCAACATGTTAAATGAGACAATAAAATCAACACATAGACAGATCTTCACATTACAATGGGCTATAAGGTATCTCGTGAACTGCCAGATGATAACGTTTTTGTGGGTGCTTGAAGCTTTGGTGGGTGGAATGGTGGTAAGGGATGTCTGGATGGAGACAGGACTGGTCCAGATGTGAGACTAACTTTCACCTGCAAAATAACCTAAGTCATTTCTAAGAGAATTTGCCAAGAAAATTGTTGCACGAAACAAAATCCAAATCTAACATATAAGAATGATGCTAAGGCACTAGGTGAAATCTGTGGAAAGATTGGAGCCTCAAGGTGGAGAAACTTTGGAGCATTTCTTCTGATCATACTCTAAAACTCTCTGGTGTGTTGTCACTAATAGGTCAGTAGGACACTGAATAGACATCCATTAATTTAGCCGAAAGAAGTTCATCTACAGGTTTAGGAAAAAGGTTTCGTTTACAGTGAGAATCGTGAAACTTGTGGGACTGTTTCCAGAGATGGGGTATGGCACAAGTTCATTTAATAGCTTTAAAAAAAGGCTCCTGGATAAGTTCTAAAACTAAAAATATGAGAAATTACGGTATTAATAATATACTGAGTTCTGGTGGTACAGGATACATATAATATTGAGAATTACTGGTATTGGTATTACATACATATACGTTAGTTCTGGTTGGTAGCAGGATACTATATAATATGGTAAATTACTGGGTATAATACATATATCGTTGTTCCGTTGGTAGGGGATACTATATATATTGGAATTACGTATTAATACATATACTGTATTCTGGGTTGGACAAGGATCCTATTAATATTGAGAATTCTATCTTGGTATTAATCCATTATACTGTAGTTTGGGTTGTACGGGATACTATATAATATTGAGAAGACTGTATTATACATTACTGTTTTCTGGTTGGTACAGCGGATACTATATCATATTGAAGAATTACTTGGTATTAGAAACATATACTGTAGTTCTGGTTGGTACAGGGATACTAATAATGATTGAAATTACTGTATTAATACATATACTGTAGTTTCTGGTTGGTACAGGGATAACTTATATAATATTGAGTAATTACTGATTATGTAATACATATACTGTAGTTCTGGTTGTACAGGTATACTATAATATTGAGAATTCTGTATTAGTAGTAATAACATATACTGTAGTTCTGGTTGTACAAGGGATACATATAAGATATTGAGAATATACGGTATTAATCATATACTGTAGTTATGGTTGGTACAGGGGATACTATATATTATTGAGTAATTACTGATATAATACATATACTTAGTTACTGGTGGTATCGGGATACATATAATATTGAGAATTTACTCGTATTACATAACCATATTAACTGTAGTTCTGGTTGGTACAGGGATACTATATAATATTGAGAATTTTACCGGTATTAAAACTATACTGTAATTCTGGTTGGTACAGGGATACTTATAATATTGAGTAATTACTCTGAATTAATTACAATACTGTGTTCTTGTGGTACAGGGGATCTATTAATATTGAAATTATGTGTATTAAGTAATATACGTGTTCTGGTTGGTACGGGGATACACTATATAATGATTGGATTTACTGGATCTTACAATATAACTGTAGTTCTGTGTTGGTACAGGGATCTTATAATTAATTGAGATTACTGGGTAGGGTTATAATATTCATGAGTTCGGGTTGGTACGGGGATACTATATATATTCGAAATTCTTGTATAATACATATACAGTAGTTTGGGTTGGTCATGGGATTACCAATAATATTTGGAATTACTGTATAACCAATCAGTAGTTCTGGTGGTTACCGGGGATCTATATAATTGATGAATTCTGGGTATTAATACAATATGAGTGTCCTGGTGTACAGGGGATACGCTACATATATTGAGAATTACCTGGATATAATACATATACTGCAGTTTGGTTGGTACAGGGGTACTATAATATTAGAGAATTACTGGTATACAGGTAATACTATACAGTGTTCTGGTTGGTACCAGGGATTCTATATAGATTAATAGAATTACCGTGGTATTAATTACATATACATGTAGTCTTGTTTGGTAACAGGGATCTATATAATATTGAGAAATTCTGAGTATTAATACAATACACTAGCAGTTTGGTGGTTCGGGGATAACTATATAACTAGGGAATTCTGTAATTATATTATTGAGTGGTGTATGGGGATATATTACTTGTGATTAATGTAACACATTCTGGTTGGTTGGGTACGGTATTACTATATTATTGAGCATTACTGTAATTAATACATACTGTAATTCGTATGTAGGTACTATTTGGTCTGGAATACTGTAGTTGGATTGTACGGGATATCATAATAGTTGGGAGAATTACTGGATTATTATACAGACGAGTTCTGGTTGGTACAGGGATACCTATATAATATTGAGATTAATGGTTAGTTAATACATATACATGTACTTTCTGGTTTGGAACGGGAGGGATACTATATAAATTGCGAATTACTTGAGTATTAATACATATACATGCTAGTTTTATGGTTGGCTACGTGTACATATAATATATGAGAATTACTGGTATGATACTACATTACAGGGGTAGTTCTGGTTGGTCGGGAAATATATACTATTGAGAATTACTGGTAGTAATACTATATGTGTTCGAGTTGGTGTACAGTGGATCTATCTAATATTGAGAATTAACTGAGTGTAATCTTACGTAGTTCTGGTTGGACATGGGATTATATATAATATAGAGAATTCCTGGTTATTAAGAATATTACAGGAGTTTGGTTGGTATACAGGGGATATATATAATAGTGAGACGTACTGGTTTGAAAAAACATTATACCTGCAAGTTCTGGTTGGTTCGGGGATACTGTATAATATTGGGACTTACGGTATTAATACTATTCTGAGTCGGTTGGGTACAGGGATACTATATAATATTGGGGAATTACTGGATTAA
This sequence comes from Hymenochirus boettgeri, assembly GCA_019447015.1. Lineage (NCBI taxonomy): Eukaryota > Metazoa > Chordata > Amphibia > Anura > Pipidae > Hymenochirus > Hymenochirus boettgeri. Next base: position 6,391,154 of record CM033475.1, on the reverse strand, counting down.
GACCTATACTGTAGTTTAGGTTTGGTACGGGGGAGATACTATATAATATTGAGAATTACTAGGTTATTAATACATATTCGTAGTTCTGGTTGGTCCAAGGATACTATTAATATTGAGAATTACTTTTGGTATTTATACATATACTTGAGTTTGGGTGGTACAGGGGAACTATATAATAGTGAGAATACTGTATTTACATAACTGTAGTTCTGGCTGGTACAGGGATTACTATATATATTGAGAATTACTGGTATTAATTAACATACTGTAGTTTTTCTGGTTGGTAAAAGGTGAGGATACTATATAATATAGAATTATGGTATTAAACATATACTGCTAAGTTGGTGTTACAGGGCTACTAATAATTGAGAATTATGGGTTAAATACATATACTGTAGTTTGGTTGGCACGGGGATACTATTATATTGAGAATTACTGGTATTAATACATAACTGTAGAGTTCTGGTTGGCACGGGGAACTACCTTTTGGAGACGTTTCGGTAATACCCACTACCTTTCGGTGACATTTCGGTAATATCCACTACCTTTTGGAGACGTTTCGGTAATATCCACTACCTTTTGATATTGAGAGAATTACTGGTATTAATACATATACTGTAGTTGGTTGGTACAGGGATACTATATATTGAGAATTACGGTTATTAATACATATACTGTAGTACTGGTTGGTACAGGGAGATACTATAATATTAAGAATTACTGGTGTTATACATATACTGTAGTTCTGGTTGGTACAGGGATACTATATAATATTGAGATTACTGGTATTAATGCATATACTGTAGATCTGGTTGGTACAGGGATATATATAATATTAAGAATTACTGGTGTTAGTACCTAACGTAGTTCTGGTGGTACAGGGATACTTATAATATTGAGAATTACTGGTATTAATACAATAGATCGGTTGATCCAGGGATATTTTCCGTTGCCGTTTGGAGTCAGGAAGGAATTTTTCCCCCTTTTGAGCTGGGGTTTTGCCTTCCTCTGGATCAAAATGTTAGGTAGGGTTAAAAAAAAAAAAAATATATATATATATTATATATATATATATATATTATATATTAAAGAGGGTGGATAGGTTGGACTTGATGGACGTAGTCTTTATTCAACCTTAATTACATGTTACTATGATACGGTTGTACACAGCGATATGATTGTATAATATCATTATCATACAATAATTGTTTCATGGTGGCAGCTGAGGACAGAGACTAGAAAATGTACATGGCTACAGATATCATCAGTACCGTCATCCTGGCGATCCCACGTGTGTCGAACCTTAAGGGCCTGTCCACTCGTAAAAAAAAAACTAGTCCATTGTCAGTACCTGCCCGCAACTGATATATTTTGCACAATATTCGCCTATACTGGTAATATTTAAAGGAGCATGTCCACCCACAAACTAAAAATTCACCAATACTGGCCCCACTGTACATTATAAAAAAAAATCCTTCCTTACCTCCCTGATCCTATGGTTTCCTGTAGGCATCTCCAAGCCAGGAAACTGAAGGGTAGGAGCTGCTTCCTGTCCAAAAGGTTTCTGCCTCTGATTTGTCCTCTTAGTTGCTGCTGGCATACGCAGTGGAGCCCCTTTCCCCTCCCTCCCAATCCCTCCCTGGCTGCTGATCATCTGCCGTATAATCCTTTATATATCTTGCAGGCCATGCCCTCTCACCACCAACCGCTATATTGGAACTTAAAAAATCGATTGCAAACTCTACTTACAGATCCTCGCCCCCGCGGCAATCGTATTGATGGCAGCTGTGGCTGCAAGATATTAAAAGTTAGTAATGAGGGTGGGAGATGCCCTTTAATATGAACTGTGTCTCTCTCGTATCTTTCAAACATGCTATGATGATGTTCTAGCTTCTCTGGTTTCTTAGGTATAGGCTTGTAAAGTTACACACAGTCAGGAAAAACAAGGAAGTATTTGACAGTCCCATGATGTGCTGTGTAAGAAGCCCCACCCCCCAAAAATACCCTTCTTTCCTAAAGCTATTATCTGAAGACATTTATAGCAATAGGATACAACTGGGCATGCTGCGTGCTAAGGCATGGGGTCTGGGCAGGTGATGTCACAGCTCACATGATAGCTGGAAACAATACATTTTATACTGCTATAAATTGAATAGTTGAAGCCTGATAGACTGAAGTCATTTTAAAGGCCAGAAATGTTCTTTTTAATAAAGGCCACTTATATGGAGACCACAGTTACCATATAAGGATAAATTAAGTCACCAGTTTTTTTGTTTTTTAGGGTGGACAGCACTTTAAGATATTATTTATGGGATTATGCACTATAGTATAAAAATACTCAAATTAAAATTCTGTATCCAATTTCATCAGATATTTGGTGTCAAAATTTCTAGTTAGTTTCGACCAATGGTATTGGATGAAAGAACCGTAGTCAATAAAAACATGTATATTGATACTTTACACATGTCTCGATTTTTTGCCTGTGTTTAATAACTAGAGAAGCTCACCAATATGGAATCCCGTGACTTACCAAATTGTTAGTGTAAGATATGTAACCCGAGTAATAAAATATCTCATGTTGTATTACAATGTATCCATTCTCCTTCCCATTATTTTAATGTCATTCCCTTGGCTATTCGATCTTCAATTTCTGTAGACTGTTTATATTAGGCTTAAAGGACAACTATACTGTAAAAATTTACTTTTTAAAATGAAAGCACTGGGGAAGGGACAGGATTGATTATTACTCCCCAATATGTTTTGTTGAGGGCTACCGCACATACAGTTTTCATCTGCCAGGTTTAGGGCCCGGGGCCATTCTATATTAAATAAAGTGCCAGCTACAGGAAGACTGGCAGACAGAAGCAGTTTCTTTGTCCTGCGCTCTTGTAGAAATAAAATTGGGAGGTAAAAAACACCATCCTACCTCGCCTCAGGTACTTTTTATTTTAATGTTTTTTTTTAAAGCTCTATACGCACTTTAGTTTTTCTTTAATAGGCTCTGCAATGGTCCCTAGATGCGGACAAGGCAAATTATTTTTTCATTCTAAATCTGGCAACTGCCTTAACTGCTCTTACATATGGATATTCTGTGTTGTGAGGCCATTAAGGTAATGTCAAGTCGCCTCTATGAGAGAATATTTCCATATGTTACTATTATTATTATCCGCAAATTGTTGGATATTGAAGATATGGCTGGTGCACGGCGAGAATCTCATTGAACGTTGTGTGTGTGCGTGTATGGTAGAATGCTGGACATTAATGTCCACACTAAATTTCTCATTTCATTAAAAGAGATTTACTGTTAAAATCTATTTGAATGTGATCTATAATTTCAACTAGCAGATTGTGCAACTATGAAATCAGCAGCAATTGTGAAATTTTGAGCCTTTCCCTGAGTTCTCTGTAATTCTTGGGCTAGGGTCACTATGTGCGTTGGGTTGCGTTTTTGTTTTGGAAGCGCCAAGTATTTTAAAATATAATGGAAATCGCGAGAGAATACTCCCACTATATAATTTGCGTTCATTTTATTCCATATGCATGCATGACTTTTGCGCATGTGTGTCAGAATTGCCTTTAATAATAGGATTTTATTGTCCTTAGAGAGGGACCCAGATCGACACGCGAACGTTCGGATTTCGGGGACTTTGGAGCGCATTTTGTTTTATTGAACGTGCTATTTTTGAATAGATTCCGATCGTATTCCGTGGATTATCGAACATCGTACGTCAATTGTCTTGAACTACATAAAAATCGAAAACGGCTCTGAAATCTGAATTTAAATTCCATTTCAGATTTTGGATCTTCGGGATTTTTCCGAGTTCCGAAAACTGAAAACGAAGAAGACCCATCAGTTTCGGCCATTTCTATGTCCCTATTTGGCAGAGCTAGCGGCCCCTCCCTCCATGGCTGTGACTGCTGACATCACAACCAATGATTGACTTCTTTCACCTGCTGACCTCCTCTACACATGCTCAAGCATATAAAAAGCGTCATTGAGAGAGGGAGGAGGCAGATACTTGCCAAAAGGAATAGAATTTAGAAAACTATCTGGTACAAATACTGGAATCGGTAATGGTAAACTAGCAGTTGGGGTTTCCAATGTTCTATAGTTCAGCTACCTGAATCTTTTTGGCATCTCTAATATAGCAAAGCTGTTAAACTTTAATTGCCATCTCTTATAGTGAGGGTTATATGATGCTTTGTAGGCATTCAGTTGAATTCTAACATTAAAAACTGAAGCTGTATACAGTAATAAGGCAATCAATAAACGCTGTAATAAACGTAGGTGATAATGTGGGTCTCAACAAAGAGACTGAGATTGATGTATTTGCAAGTTGAAAGTCTTTGGCTTCTTATTATTATTTAGTGTGGGCTTAAAGAGGGAAAACGCTATAGAGACTCTGGTGCATTCACATACCGATAGGTTTATACAGTTAAAAATATTCTTGGGTTATCCTCATCCGCAATTCCCATTTGTTATGGGCTGTCCTCCTTGAACATCTGCTTATATGGTGGATGAAGTCAAATGTCGTAGTAGTCAGAAGGTCAGCAGGGTTGTTCAGGCATCCTAAAATCACACATGAAGGTTCACTCATGTTTACCACGTTTTAAATGCCGATCTACCTTGAAAGAAGGACCATAATGGTCTGTTTTATCATTTGTAGTGTGGGAACACCTACCTCTGTTCTTGGAACTTGATACTGACCACCGGGAGCAGAGAACGTCCAACTCTGACTCGAACGACCAAATAAAGATAAAGAGGGGAAAAAGTTCACTATCCTCCCCACTTGGCCCAGTCAGTCTGACTGGATAGGCACCCGTTTATAGATGCGCCCTCCATTCTCTCGATTTGCTAATATCACAAACATTAGATACATAGACCATCATTAAAACCGTGTTTTTAGAAAATAATTTAACCAAATCCACGTTAACTCTTCACCTGTGAACATTTTGTGCATTTTTTACGAGACCTGTGGTAACATTCAAATGAAATCGTTACGTTACGGAAATATCTGTCAGTGTTTCTCTCTCTGCTAATAATTTTAAATAAACGACATCGCATTAAATCATGTGTGTATACAGCCAAAAGAATGTGGATAAAAGAAATTAAGGATTGTTTAGGGGATAAATTAAACCGTCGAAGTAAATATCTACAGGGAATATTTTGGAGCTTTAGAATAATCAGAACGGAATTCTGATCATTGAGGAACAGTAGCATAATATGGGATGAGACAGGATTGATGAAAAAGTAACGTTAAATATAAATTTCTGAACTTTTACTGAAGTAAAAAACACACTTAGAAGTTTGGCGATCTCTAATTATTATTATTATTCTGGATTTACATAGCGTCAACATCTGTGAAATATATACGCATCTGAAATTAAAGCATTTTGGGGAAATAATCTATTTAATTCTTAGTATTCTGGATTTTATTCTGCAACCACCCAAAACGTGTCCTGGGAACTTACATAGATCACATGCTCAGTTCTTACTGGTCAATCGGATTAAGATATGCATAAAATGTGGTTGAAATTCCAACATATGAAAGGTTAATATTAAAAGTGAGTGTGGACAACACAGACGACAGAAATAAAGAGATATAATTAGCATTTACCAGGTCATACTTAATGGGGAGCACGCAATTAAAGGGTACATATCTGTTTGATATACGGTAATAGAAATCATTATTATATCCTCAGCATCAATTAAATAAACTTTGCACCATTTGTACATTTTACTTTGGAATTTACGGACACGTATAAAAATCACCGTTTTTGTTTTATAATGATATATCCGTTTATACAAAATAATGTTCTTTTTATAATAAGTGATGAATTCCAAAGAAGTCATAACGCACAGGAATAAATAGAGTAATTGCAATCTAATGATCAGAGCTAAATGCATCACAAAAGGAATCTCGTTTTATTCATATCCCAAGCCGCAGATTGTTTTCATTCAAACCAAATGTCAATCGTTTTACTAGGAACCATAACGAAATAAAACGTCTCTGTAACGTATACGCTAAGGTTATTACAATCAGCTCGGAGGTGAGACATCTTTATACAGAATTAAACATTGTCTGTTCGATCCAGGAAATAAATCAATGTTCTTTTATTTTGTGTAGTTACATTGCAACAAGGTTGAAAAAATATCAAATTCAACTTTTATAAAGTCGTTTTCACGTCGTGTACTGTACCGCTTGTAAGATCTGTTTATAGGAAAAGACTTTCATCAGGTGACCCATGAAGTTGCATTAAAGTAAAACAAAAAGATCAGGAATGAAGAGGGGACTGATCAAAGGGGGGACAGGCCCCTAGGAAGGGATGACCACCCAAGTATTGGGACCCAAGGATGGGAGGAGACACTGAAGGAGGGAAAGAAGTGAGTTGGGGGTGAGATCGTGTGAGACATGCCTGCATGGAGGCAGTACCAGAGAGGGGGGGGCAGGACCCGAATGGGTGACAGGAATGGAGGGGGGCTGTATTGGAGGAGAGGTAGGACTGAAGGTGAGCTAGACTGGAGGTGGGGCAGGGTCGAAGGTGGTAGGTGGGCTTAGGTTAACCTAAAGCTGAGATACATATGTGATCCACAATAGACCGCAGGACAACAAGGGGATGATGAATGGAGAAGAATTGTAACGGTTGGTCAGATGCCTTTCAGATCAACAGTACAAGCTTAGTTCCAGTTAATCCAGGTGGAATCTGATCTCAGTTGGGGTGAGGAAGGATTTTCCCCCCTCGTGGAACATATGTCTTTGAGGGGTTTTCGCATTTGGGTTAACTTTAAATAGCTAGAATAAATAGTTAGAATATTAGACGAATGTAGAAATAAAAACTATAAAAAAAACAATTTGGTACTGCGGTTTTTTTCTATTTCTACTTCCAACTTTTTTTTCAATTTACTCTGATATTAAAATACGAGAACTGTTAGAGAAAAATATTTTATCGTAATTGTGTTTTAGGGTTAGGCCAACACAGCTGCGATTTTTTTCTGGTTTGCGTTTTTTCAAATCATTGGAATCGCGGCATGCACCGAAAAATGCACGTTTTCAGTACAATGCAATTGCGCTTGCGATTTGCGTTCCGCTTTAAACCGCATTCGCATGCAATTTCCAATAATCAATGAAAAACGCATGCGCAAACGCAACGAAATCGCACATGAAATCGCATGTGATTCCTGGTGCAATTGCGTTTGCGTTGCAGTGTGGCCATGCCCTAAAAATCTGAAAATTAGACTACTGTATAGAAAAATAAAAATGGTAAGTAGCCCAAAAATTAACAGGCAAACGTCTTCCTTGCTTTGATTTTATTGTGCATACACTGGCAGGGTTATTTAATAAAAGTTCTTATCATTTAAAATGGTGCTAATTTTGCCCCAACCAATCAGATGTTATTTAACATTGAAAGCTAACATCTGATTGGTTGGGGCAAAATTAGCACCATTTTAAATGATAAGAACTTTCATTGAATCTCCCTGAAAATGTTTCAAACTACAGGGTCTTCGTCAAGTGTACCCGGAACCAAATCATGAACAAAGTGACATAGTATTATATATAAATAACATAAAGCTTGGCATGTGTAAATACAAAACAAAGAAACAATAATGTTAAAACACTGCACAGGGGTCCTGGGTTGCCTGGTCTATTACATGACTCTAGCAAATAATTTATATCGCAAATTCCCAGGTAATACAAAACCAATCTACCTGTAATAAATCAAAGATATATGGTCTGCTAGCGATATAACAACATAGATGAAGGAAACCATCTTCAATGTGGATCTATATAAAAAATAAACAGAGTACACGGTAAGTATCCAAATACAGTAGGATATATAATACATAGTATATAAAAAACCTTTTCAAGTTCCAGTGGCCATTCAAGCTGCCTGGAGAAAGTTTTTTTTTTTAACCAATATGTAGATAGATAGACACTGTTTCAAGCACTTGCCACTGTTGGCCAAATGTGTCCTTGTTTAGATCACGCCCCCCCCAACCCCGCCGCAAACACAAATTAGCCCCGCATCTACCCGTGGCAAAGCTCTTCCCCCTATTTTCAGCATAATCCTAAAATGCTTAACACACACATAAAATGCTTATACATAGACACTGGTAAAATGCTTGGTTACACAGAGAATGGTAAAATGCTTGACACTCTAAAACTGGTAAAATGCTTGGCGCAAAGACACTGGTAAAATGCTTGACACATGAGACGGTAAAAGCTTGGCGGAGACTCTGGTAATGCTTGGCACGCGAAAACTGGTAAAATGCTTGACACACTGACCCACGGTAAAATGCTTGGCGCAGACTCTGGTAAAATGCTTGGCACATGAAAACTGGTAAAATGCTTGCACGCTGACACTGGTAAAATGCTTGGAGCACAGACACTGGAAATGGACCACAAACATGGTAAAATGCTTGACACACAGGTACTGGTAAAAATGCTTGGAATGCAGACACTGGTAAAATGCTTGGCGTACAGACACTGATAAAATGCTTGGCACACAGACACTACTAAAATTCTCGGCACACAGACACTAGTAAAATGCTTGGTGTACAGACATTAGTAAATGCTTGGACACAGACACTAGTAAAATGCTTGCGTACAGACACTAGTAAAATAATGGCACACAGACACTAGTAAAATGCTTGGCACCAGACACTGTAAAATGCTTGGTGTACAGACCTAGTAAAATGCTTGTTGTACAGACCCTGATAAAATGCTTGGCACACAGACACTAGTGAAAATGCTTGGCAAACAGACACTAGTAAAATGTGGCACACAGACACGTAAAATGCTTGGCACACAGACACTAGTAAAATGCTTGGCGTAAAGACACTGATAAAATGCTTGGCACACAGACACTACTAAAATGCTTGGCACACCGATATGTAAAATGCTTGGCACACAGACACTGGAAAAAGCCTGGATACAGACACTGGTAAAATGCTGGTGTACAGACACTAGTAAAATGCTTGGCACACAGACACTGGTAAAAGGCATCGCATGGCAGAGTCCTCCAGGAGGAAGTAGGGAAGGTTCCTACTCTTCAGTTTCCTGGACTTCAAACAGACACTATAGCACAACCTTAAGAAGCAGAGGAGAAATGTAAGGATTTTTAACACTACTCAGTGGGGACAGCGTGGGTTACATTTTAGTTTTGAGGTGGACATGCCTTTTAAATGCTCAGCACACAGACAATGGTAAAAATGCTTGGGGCACAGACCACTGGTAAAATAGTTTGCACATAGACTGGTAAAATGCTTGGCATACAGATACTGATAAAATAGTTTGAAAAGTTTGAATTAAATACAAATAAAATAACAATGGTAACTTACTGTGAATGGCGTGGCACCGGGAATAGTGGGGAACACGAACATATCACCATAACACATTTAAACACTTCCTTCCCCCACGATGGGGCAATTGTTGGAATTCTGCAGGCTCGATTCGAGGTTTATGGGCATTCGAGGGATACCGAAGGATACTTCGAGGGTTACCGAAATTTGAACAATACTTGAGGGTTATCGAAAATCAAAACTTGCATTCGAGGGTTACCGATTCAAACGGTCATTAGAGGGTTATCGAAATCGAATTTAACATTCGAGGGTTACTGAAATGAACCACTAAATTTGAGGGTTACTGAAATTGACCGCTATTCGAGGGTTAACGAAAGATACATTGGGAGTTACTGAAATTGACCGTACATTCGAGGGTTAACGAAGATACATTTGAGGGTTACTGAATTGACCGCTACATTCGAGGGTTAACGAAAGATACATTTGAGAGTTACTGAAATTGACCCCTACACTTCGAGGGTTAACGAAAGATACATTTGAGGGTTACTGAAATTGACCACTACATTCAAGGGTGTAACGAAAATACATTTGAGGGTTACTGAATTGACCACTACATTCAAGGGTTAACGAAAGATACATTTGAGGGTTACTGAAATTGACCGCTACATTCGAGGGTTAACGAAAATACATTTGGGAGTTACTGAAATTGACCGCTACTTCGAGGGTTAACGAAAGATACATTTGAGGGTTACTGAAATTGGCCGCTACATTCGAGGGTTAACGAAAGATACATTTGAGGGTTACTGAAATTGACCGCTACATTCGAGGGTTAACGAAAGATACATTTGAGAGTTACTGAAATTGACCACTACATTTGAGGGTTACGAAAGATACATTTGAGGGTTACTGAAACTGAAATCAAGGTATCGGATTGTGTCTGGGTTTAAAGTTCCGTAAAAGCCCTTGTGGTCTTTGTTCCTACTTTTAACCTGCCTGCTCATCTGTCCTACCTACGCAATGCCCACAGTTAGGGAGTCACCGCGATCGTAGTTAGTATGGCAGCCTTATTATGATATAGCTATATACTTCATATAGGAGAACGCCCTTGACTGTTGTACTTCCATCTTTTAAGATGACAGACAGACCTTGCAGATTTACAGTGTGCATCTCAGTAATCCTCCTAGTATAGATAAATCTGAAAGCCGAATCTTTCTGTCAGTCTCTCTGCTAATTTGCCAAAGTTTGTTTCATTAGACACAGTCCCCTGGCCATATATGCCCCTTGTGTATTGCCTGTGATAGTTGATTTATGATGGAAGCTTGATGTCAGGATGCTGTTCATAGGACCCATTATGTGTAGAGATCGTTACATCAAGAACATTGAAGAAGCAGGGATAACTCGTAGGTGAACTTCATCCAGTACGTGGACAGTTTCTTGCAGCCATTGGTACGCATATTTCCACACATCTTACAGAAGCCACAGATCAATTAAATTATCTTGTGCAAAGTTGGCCCGTGCTATACGTTTGCAGCAATCCAATTAAATTTTAGCTTTTTACTGGGTAAAAAATAATGCACTGATTGGTCACTGAAGATTAATAACACAAACATTTGTACCTCTTTTGCATCAGCCTCCAATGTGACCTAAATACAAAAAAGGACAACATGACAGAAGATTAGAGGGGACAAAATACAGAGGAAAAGAGAATCTACGTGTCTAATAAAAGGAGAAATGAGATGAACTATAAAGTTTGTATGAAATTCTAACACTGCCAAATATATAACTTACCTCATCTTTCTACAAAGCCAAGTTTCTCTCCACCCTTCCTTTCTAAAAGAATCCGAACCGTGACCAACAAACCCCACATCCCATTTTGTTTCGGATAACAGACCCCCACACATAAAATCCTCAGTCATAGCCTGGATGCAGCCTCTACACCACAGTAGGTGTCACCCAGCTAAGGTAGTTATGGGAGTTGACCCCTATTACCCACAGGTTCATTTATATTCACCCATTGTGGTGTGATGCAGCTTGTTGTACGCTGTGAATGTGCTCTGTTTATTGGGACAATGTTGTCTGGAGACTTTAAGACTTGAGAGGCACTTTCCATATAAGTGCCTTCATTTCCGTGTTTTTAACCAATGGGTTGTGGGTCTTTGCAGAACGTGTCTTCCCATTAATCGGCCTTGCAAGCGGGAAACAAAGACAATTTTGCAGGGATCATTTGAATGAATTAAAGGGCAACTGTGGTCTCCACAAGTCAGGGTTAATGAAAGCCTGCAAGTATTTCCTTTATATAAGCCGACAATCACATCTGGCTTCACCTGTGAGAAATTATATTGAGGTGAATGTAAACTTCCTGCTTCCAGTAGGTGGTGACATCACCTGACCTCTTGCCCTGGGGGAGAAGCATGCTCAGTAAGACTTAATGTTGGGGGAATTAGGAAGTACCGAGGGGGAAAATTGACCATTGAGAAGGGGAGCCTATTATGCACACTGGCTGGTCACATGACTACAAGCTGAAAACAGGAAGTGTTCAAGCAGGAAGTATATTGCTTAACCTTTCAGCAATAACTTCTCACGAATTTTATCTAGAGATGTGATTTCGGTTTATTTTGAAGGTACGATGGAAGGCTTTTTATATAATTCTCATGGTTTGGAAGATTGGAGACCACAGTTACCCTTTAAGTTAGACTCAGGGGTAAGGAGCCCAACAGTTTAGGTCCTCACCTGGGTAATTTACTAGGTAAAGGGAATTCCTAGTCTATAATTTCCCTTTACTTAGGGAGCAAAGTTCCTGCTAAAGTCATATTTCTCATTGTATCAAAGGTTCATTCCCTAGTGTTTTTTCATTCTTTTAAATTCCAATATTTCTAACGACGGAAACACAACACGGGGAATCACCAGATTACACCAAACCCCAGGTTGTACAAGGTATAGGAGGGAAAGAAGAAAAGATTATTCAGATCGAGTCCCTGGCAATCCTAAATTTAGTTACATAGAATTTATTTATACATGTATAAGTTTTCTTATTTATGTTCCAGTAATGTTGGATGTGTATAAGTGTTTATAGTATACAGTAGATGGATAAGATTTCCAAGTGGGCTCAGTCAGATATATTTGGGACCCCTGTTTTTCTTGTATAGCGAAGTGGGGGTAGTGTTAGACAGGCATTATAGGTTGTATTAAGGGAATTTCCAGCCATTAGGGGTAGGGTATGAAGTTGGACTAGATGGACATATGTCTTATACAACCTCAATACTATGTACTATGTAACTGTTATATAGACATTATAGGGTAGGGTATAAAGGTTGGACTAGATGGACATGTCTTTATACAACCTCCCATACTATGTAACTGTTATACAGACATTATGGGTAGGGTATAAAGGTTGGACTAGATGGACGTATGTCTTTATACAACCTCCATATTATGTACTATGTAACTGTTATACAGACATTATGGGTGAAGGTATAAAGGTTGGACTAGATGGACGTATGTTTATACAACTCCAATACTATGGTACTGTTAATGTTTACAGACATTATGGGTAGGGTTATAAGGTTGGACTAGATGGACATATGTCTTTACAACCTCCAATATATGGTACATGTAACTGTTATACAGGACATTATGGGTAAGGTATAAAGTTTGGACTAGATGGACGTATGTCTGTATACAAACCTTCCAAACTATGTTACTATGTAATGTTTATAGAATATGCGTAGGGTCTAAAGGTTTGGACTCGATGGGTATGTTTTATACACCTCCAATATTATGTTACTATGGAATACTGTTATACAGACATTGGTAAGGTATAAGTGGACTAGATGGACGTATTTCTTTATACAACCTCCAATACTATGCTACTGGTAAATGTATACAGACTTATGGGTAGGTAAAGGTATTGGACTAGATTGACATATGTCTTATACAACCTCCAATACATGTGACTATGTAACGTTTATACAGACATTATGGGTAGGGTATCAAGGTGGACTAGATGGATGTATGGTGCTTTATACAAACTTCCCAAACTATGTTTACTATGTGACTGTTAGAAGGACATTGGGTAGGGTATAAAGGTGTGGACTAGTATGGACGTATGTCGTTATACAAACCTCCAATTTACTATGTTACTATTGTACAGTGTTAATACAGACATTATGGGTAGGGTATACAGTTTGGACTAGCATGGACGTTATGTCTTTATACAACCTCCAATAATATGTTACTATGGTACTGTTAGACAGACATTATGGGTGGGGTATAAGGTGGGACTAGATGACATAGTCTTTATACAACCTCCAATACTATGTATTATGTACTGTTAGACATTATGGTAGGGTATAAAGGTCGATAGATGGATGTGTCTTATGCAACCGCCAATAAACCTCTAAAAAAACGAAATTATGTATCCAATCAAAACATTTAGACTAGCATCTTTCAAAAATGTGGTCTGTAATCTCTGGTTATTAGTCAGGGGTGATTCCACTTAAGAGCAGCAAGACATTGCCCTGTAAAGGGGGTATGGTTCAAGGGAGAAGAAGGTTAGTGTCTTCCTCTTTACAAAGCATTGGGTAAGGCCTCATTTGGAATATGCCGTGCAATTTTGGAATCCTGTCTACAGAAAGAACATCATGGAAATAAAAAGGGTTCAGAGAAGGGCAAATAAATAACATAAGGGACTGGGGGAGCTTGAATATGAAGACAGGTTCCATACTGTAAGATACAATGTATGTATGTTAGTTATTTATTAAGCGCCATTAGGGGACACCGGTTGTACAATTATGCACACTAGAGAAAAGGCGCTTGATTGGGGATACAATTGCATTTGAGCCATACAGTAACTATCTGGTGCATTGTCACCAATTAGAACACGTGACCATCCCTTAAGACTGGAAGAAAAGGTAGTGGATAGACCGAAACTCACTGAAAGGTAGTGGATATTACCGAAAACGTCACCGAAAGATAGTGATATTACCGAAAACGTCACCGAAAGGTAGTGGATATTACCGAAACGTCACCAAAAGGTAGTGGATATTCCGAAACATCACGAAAGGTGTGGATATTACCGAAACGTCACCGAAAGGTAGTGGATATTACCGAAACATCACCGAAAGGTAGTGGATATTACCGAAACGCCCAAGTGTGGATATACCGAAACGTCAACGAAAGGTAGTGGATATTACCAAAACGTCACCAAGAAAGGTATGGATATTACCAAAACGTCACCGAAAGGTGGGTATTACCGAAACGTCACCGAAAGTAGTGGATATTCCGAAACTCACGAAAGGTAGTGATATTAGACGTCACCGAATGTAGTGGATATACCGAATGTCACAGAAAGTAGTGGATATTACCGAAACGTCAACGAAAGGTAGTGGATATTACCGAAACGTCACTGACACGAAAGGTAGTGGATATTACCGAAACGTCACTGAAAGTGAAGGTAGTGGATATTACCGAAACGTCACCGAAAAGGTATGTGGATATTACCGAAACGTCAGAAAGTTAGGGGGTATTACCGAAACGTCACCGAAAGGTAGTGGATATTACAAAACGTCACCGAAAGTAGTGGATATTGCGCGAAACGTCACCGAAAAGTAATGGATATTACCGAAACGTCAATGAAAGGTAGTGGATATTATCGAAACGTCACCGAAGGTAATGGATATTACCGAAACGTCACCGAAAGGGTAGTGGATATTACCGAAAGTCACCGAAAGGTAGGGGAGTTCACGAAACGTCACAAAGGTAGTGGAGATTACGGGGAACGTCACAAGTCTGTTATCTACCAGAACCCCCAAATCTTTTTCCATTACAGATGCACTTAACACAGAGTTATTTATGGTGTAGGTGGCACAGGGATTATTAAATCCCAAATGCATCACCTTACATTTATCAACATTGAATCTCATCTGCCATTCTGCTGCCCATTTTGATAATCTATCTAGGTCTGCTTGCAGCACTTGCACATCATTGGAAGTTTCCAAAGCTCTGCATAGTTTAGTGTCATCAGCAAACACAGAGACCTTATCTCAATGCCCCCTTCTAAGTCATTTATAAACAGATTAAACAGAATTGGCCCCAGTACAGAACCTTGAGGAACTCCGCTTAGAACTTTAGCCCACATAGATGTAGCTCCATTAACCACCCTCTGTTTGCGATCCAATAACCAGTTCTCTATCCATGAACAAATGTTTTCTTCAAGGCCAACAGTCCTCAGTTTATACATTAGTCGCGTATGTGGCACAGTATCAAAAGCTTTCGCAAAATCCAAGTATACCACATCCACTGCTGTGCCTGAATCTAACTTCTTACTCACTTCTTCATAAAAAACAATTTAATTTTTCTGGCATGATCTATTTCATCTCCATAATGAGCTCAGGGTTATTAGATATCACTAGATCCAACAACGCATTCTGTCTAGTAGGAACTTCTACCATCTGTGACAGGAAATGCTCATATAGGAAATTTGAGAACTTTATACCTTTTGAGGTGCTGGCAGTTTCCTTACTCCAATCTATGTCAGGGTAGTTAAAATCCCCCATAACCAGAACATGCCCCATACCAGCAGCCTTCGCCAACTGCATATGGAGACTCATTTCCACCTCCTCCCCGGCATTTGGCAGTTTATAACATACTCCAACAATTAATTTGCCTACCTTCTTGCTTCCTGTACACAGTTCCACCCATATTGTTTCTGCATCTCTGGAGACAAAGTCAAGGATATGATCCCTTAACAAAGTTTCCATCACCTTCCCTACCACTGATGTTAGGCTTACAGGTCTATAGTTACCAGGCTGTGAACGACTACCTTTTTTGAATATTGGTATTACATTGGCTTTTTTCCAATCCAGCGGCACATCCCCAGACAAAAGCGAATCTGAAAAGATGAGACACAGTGGTCTTGCTAGAACTGAACTAAGCTCTTTTAAAATCCTAGGATGCAATCCATCTGGTCCTGGCGCTTTATTGATATTAACTTTGTCTAATTGATTCCGTACCATATCCTCTGTTATCCAATGTGAAAACTCTTCATTTCCTCCCTGCACATTGTTACAATCCCTACTGTAAGGATTCTCAACAGTAAAAACCGATGTAAAAAAACGGTTTAGCAGATTAGCCTTTTCGGCATCCTCTACAACCACCTCAGCTCCATTATTTAATGGTCCCACATTCTCAGTCCTCATTTTTTTACCATTTATATACTTAAAAAACATCTTGGGGTTGGACTTGCTTTGTTCGGCAATCCGTGTTTCATTTTCTATTTTAGCTAGTTTAATTGCTTTCTTGCACTCTTTATTACAACTTTTGAAGTCCCTGTAAGCCTGTTCTGTGCCTTCTGCCTTCAAAATTTTAAAAGCCCTTTTCTTTTTTTCCATTTCCCTTTTTACCTGAGCATTAAGCCATACAGGAGTGGACCTAATTTTTTTACACTTGTTTCCTAAAGGTACCGATTTGGAAATGTTATAGTTTAATATCCCTTTAAAAGTGGTCCACATCTGCTCAGTATCTTTACCTAGAAACAGTTCCCCCCAGTCTATGAGCAGGAGCGATTCCTTTAAAAGCATAAAATTAGCTTTCCTAAAGTTAAAAGTTTTTGTTAAGCCAGTGCACTTTAGTTTTCTGCAACCTATATTAAATGACACTATATCATGGTCACTATTCCCTAAGCTTCCCATTACCTTCATCTCCAAAATGAGCTCTGGGTTATTAGATATCACCAGATCCAACAACGCATTCTTTCTAGTAGGAACTTCTACCATCTGTGAAAGAAAATGCTCATATAGGAAATTTAAGAACTTTATACCTTTTGAGGTGCTGGCAGTTCCATTACTCCAATCTATTTCAGGGTAGTTAAAATCCCCCATAACCAGAACATGCCCCATACCAGCAGCCTTCGCCAACTGCATATGGAGATTCATTTCCACCTCTTCCCCGGCATTTGGCGGCTTATAACACACTCCAACAATTAATTTACCCACCTTCTTGCTTCCTGTACACAGTTCCACCCATAATGTTTCTGCCGCATCGTTTGCTCCCCCATCTATTCCATCTTTTAAATTTGGCTTCAATTCCTGTTTAACATACATACATACTCCTCCTCCTTTCTTATTAACTCGGTCATGTCTAAATAAGGAGTACCCTTCAATATTTACTGTCCAGTCGTGTGAATCATTTAGCCATGTTTCTGCTATACCAATCACATCATACCTTTCCTAAAGATATTAGTTCTAGTTCCCCAGTTTTTCTAGCTAGACTGTCTGCATTTGTAAACATACATTTTAGATTATCAATTGATTTACTTCCATACTTGGACATACATGCCTCCTTATCCTCTATTCTGTCCCCTCCCCGTCTCCTCCCTCCGTTGTGTTATTAGCCCCCTGATCCCTAACTTCTCTATCTACCCTTGTGTAGTTCAACGTACCCTCCCCCCCATACCTAGTTTAAAATCTCCTCCAACCCCCTGGCCATCTTCTCCCCCAAAACAGCTGCACCATCACCATTGAGGTGCAATCCGTCACTACTAAAGAGCCTGTAGCCAACAGAAAAGTCAGCCCAGTTCTCTAAAAGCCCAAACCCCATCTCCTTACACCACTCTCTTAGCCACGCATTGATACTCCTGAGCTCCCGTTGCCTCCCTAGCGTAGCACGTGGCTCGGTAGTATTTCTGAAATCACTACCCTGGAGGTCCTTGCTTTTAACTTGGCCCCTAATTCCCGGAAATCATGTTAAGGACCTCACCTCCTCCTCTAACTTTGTCATTGGCACCAATGTGAACCAAGACCGCTGGGTCACTCCCAGTCCCAGTGGCGTAACTACTGCCCCTGCCACCCCCATGACGGGGCCCGGACGGTAGTAGGACCCACCACACGCCCCAAATCCCTGCAGTATTGAGCCTTTTTAAAGAGCTGATCGCGCGTATGAAGAAAACATATATGTACGATCAGCTGTTTAAAACCAGATCCGAACTGTTCTGCTCTTTAAAAAGGCTCAATACTGCAGGGGTCTTGGAAGTCTGTGGAGGAGGGAGTCAGGGGCCTGGGCCCAAAACTCGCAGGGGGGCCGGGCCCCTTCAGGTACGCCCCTGCCCCAACCAATAATCTGTCTACACGATCCACCACATGTCGAACCCTAGCACCAGGCAGACAACACACTGTTCGGCATGCAGGGTCTTGGTGACAGATTACCCTATCTACCCTTCTAATAATGGAGTCCCCTACCACTACCACCTGCCTATCCTTCCTAACCCCCAGTTCTCCCTCCCTTGTATTGGAGATGGCCATCCCCTGGGTGCTCAAGGGAAAGCCTGCTCCATACATGCTGCTTCCGAGCCATCGTCCTCCTTCAGAGAGAACTAAGGTGGATGTATGATTTGGACACTTTGACACCTGCAGGGCTAAATGATCGCAAGGATTTTTCGTGTTTCCTGTAAAATAAAAAATTGTGGTTAAACCGATCATCCCCTCTATACGGCCGTGTAGAGTCCAGTTCCACTGGGGACCATTTGTTAATGTAAATCCCTAGAGTACACTAACAGGGAGTTGCTCATTGGTGGGATTTGAAACACTGCATTGAGTAACCATCCTGTGTTATATGGATTATTATATCTGTGCTTTAAACTGAATGAATGTACAATGAAACTAAATTAACACTGCATGTAAAGTGCTTCAAAATATTCAATTGTTACTCTATTTAACAAGATAGTGACGACAGGGAACAGTTCCCCTTTAATATGGACGTAAGGCAGTATTGAAACCTTGATTGGTAACATGTATTTAAACCTAACCTCCATTCTAATTGATACGCCCTGACGAAGTCACATGTGTGTGACGAAACGCGCATCGGCATGTTAAAATTCAGCAATAAAGATATCATGTTCGTGTAACTTACACAGCTGGGTTTGTTCCCTTATTGATATCCCTAATGATGTTAACAGGCCGGATATCTAGTGCCTTTTATCTCTCCTTGATCCCTGGTAGATGTGTGCAGTGCTTGTTATGGGGCTTTTCTTCACACTCCTGTCTGTGGGAGTAGCTACATGTTATAGTCCTCCATATCTTTACCTAAAACGGCAAATCTGTTGGGATTAACCAGCTGGAAAGAAGGGCCCCCTATCCTTCCATCACCTACTTCCCCTGGTGACCCTTACAAATCTATCCTCCTTTACCACCCTATTTGCCCCATTTCCACCCTCCAGTTTCTTGGCCCTGCCAGTACCTGCATCCTCCCCCAATTATCAAGCCCTTCAATTGTTATTCTGCAAGTTCCCCTTTAGATTCTGCACTCAGATTCCCAGTGCTTTAAGCTTACTCACCATCAACACATGCCAAATTCACCTTCTCAAGGCCAGCCTATTCACCTGTCTCAATGGCCAGCCTATTCACCTGTCTCAATGCCAGCCTATTCACGTCCCACAATGCTAGCCTAGCTATTCACCTGTCTAATGCCAGCCTATTCACTCGTCTCATGCCAGCCTATTCACCTGTCTCATGCCAGCCAATTCCCTGTCTCAATGCAGCCACTATTCACCTTCCAATGCAGCCATCACCTGTCTCAATGCAGCCTTTCCCTGTCTCAATGCCAGCCAATTCACCTGTCTAATGCCTAGCTCTTCATCACCTGTCTCCATGACAGCATTACACCTGTCTCATGCCAGCATATTCAAACGTCCCACAATGCAGCCAATTCACCTGTCTCAATGCCAGCTATTCACCGTTCTCAATGCCAGCTATTCCACAGTCCCAAGCCAGCCTATTACCTGTCTCATAGCCAGAAATTCACCTGTCTCCAGCCAGCCATCACCGTCTTAATGCCAGCCAATTCACCTGTCTCAATGCCAGCCAATTCACCTGTCTCAATGCCAGCCTATTCACCTGTCTCAATGCCAGCCTATTCACCTGTCTCAATGCCAGCCAATTCACCTGTCTCACTGCCAGCCTATTCACCTGTCTCAATGCCAGCCTATTCACCTGTCTCAATGCCAGCCAAACCCCCATTCACCGTCTCAATGCCAGCATATTCAACAGTCCACAATGCAGCATTCACCTGTTCAACCAGGCAATGCACCTGTCTCAATGCCAGCACTATTCAACAGTCCCACAATGCCAGCCTATTCACCTGTCTCAAGCCAGCATATTCAACAGTCCCACAATGTACGGCCTATTTCACCTGTCTCAATGCCAGCCATTCACCTGTCTCAATGCCAGCAATTTCACAGTCCAAATGCAGCCTATTCACCTGTTCCTCAATGCCAGCCATTCACCTGTCTCAATGCCAGCATATTCAACAGTCCCACAATGCCAGCCTATTCACCTGTCTCAATGCCAGCCTATTCACCTGTCTCAATGCCAGCCTATTCAACAGTCCCACAATGCCAGCCTATTCACCTGTCTCAATGCCAGCCTATTTAACAGTCCCACAATGCCAGCCTATTCAACAGTCCCACAATGCCAGCCTATTCACCTGTCTCAATGCCAGCCAAGTCACCTGTCTCAATGCCAGCCAAGTCACCTGTCATAATGCCAGCCTATTCACCTGTCTCAATGACAATGTATTCACCAGTCCCACAATGCCAGCCTATTCACCTGTCTCAATGACAATGTATTCACCAGTCCCACAATGCCAGCCTATTCACCAATTACCAGACTGTTTAAAGGGCTCATGGTCTGCTAGAATGCAAGAAATATGGTGCCACTGATATTACCTAATCAAAGATAATGTATAAGTAAATGTTATGTACTGGAGTTAAATGCCATTTATTATTGTATATTAAATTAGACATTTTGGTTTAGTTCTCCTTTAATATTCAAACCAGTCCAAATCATTAATATCATTAATTCAAACCTACATTAATACTGTAAACGTGATTAAGTCAATAAAATAAAATGCTCTTTACAATTTGTTACATTTCTAACAATTTATCAGTTACTGTCACTTTCTGATCATTTCTATTTTTCTTGTTTTTCCTTTTCTCCCGGACTGCTGAGCCTTGTTACAGGGTGGGCAGAGCATTGCTGGGTGCCACCCCCCATATCCACCATATAGATACATGTTATTTTACTACCTACTCACCATCTCCTCCTGGGTGTGGACAATGGCGAGGGATGCGTTATGGAAGGTGCAGTAGCTCTGGCTGTTGTCCCATTCATCATACGTCTCTGAGAAATAGTAACATTTCCCTCTGTACCAGATCCAGTCCTCCCCACAGGGGGCGCCACATGGGGGTGATTGTTGACATTCTGGACAAGGGAAAGTTTAAATTTAATCATGTGGCTAAACACACTGGTAAACATTATACAAAGTGAAGTTCTCATTCATGGCTACTGGGTTTACCAACCATCCTCAGCCAATCCAATAAAAACTGGAGAGAGAATTCCTACCTTTCACTTGTATGCATTATCTGCTTGTGCCCACAGGTGGCAGCTGTTCCACCTGCACCCCTCTCTCTTACACACCTATGTTAGGGACTGTCGGGCAGGACAGACAGGGACGCACTTACCATAAAGCAAACTGAAAAGGGCATGGGGACTTTTTATATTTACAAGTCAGTGTGTGCACTGGACATGGAGGTATTTTATATTTACCAGTCTGTATTGTGGGCACAGTCAGCCCTCCACTTCACCAGCCAATATAAAGTCAGCCCTCCAGTTCATC
Organism: Hymenochirus boettgeri; assembly: GCA_019447015.1. Classification (NCBI taxonomy): domain Eukaryota; kingdom Metazoa; phylum Chordata; class Amphibia; order Anura; family Pipidae; genus Hymenochirus; species Hymenochirus boettgeri. Next base: position 6,369,187 of record CM033475.1, on the reverse strand, counting down.
ACTAGCCAGTGTAAAGTTAGCCCTCCAATTCTCCAGCCCACAGGGGTAATGATGCAGGGTGAAGCTCATTGTAGAGTGGCACCCTGCAGGGTGGCGGCCGATGCCAGAACCAAACCCCACCACAACTTACCTAATAGAGGTTCACCGAATCTACTTTTCCTAGTAGTATTCTGTGGCGGGGCGATAACATCATCATGCATGCCGGCGCAATTACATTATCACGCATTGGGGGCACAATGACGTCATCCTGCATCCATGTTGTACTACTGGAACATACCATCCCTGTGCTTCCTCTGCATTGAATTCCAGCCTCCAGCTGCTTGTACACATGTGTAGGTGATAGCCGCATACAGTAACTTCATTAGGCTATTACGCACCCCATGTGAAGAGCAATGCACTCATTATATTAGTGGAGGCAATGCTGCCACTGCCAGCACTAATATAATGAGTGGATTGCCCTGTACATAGGGTAGGTAATAGCCTACCCCAGTATATGATGAAATCGACAGTTGTTTGCTGCTATTATGTGATGAAATTCCCATGGCTCCCAGTATGTAATGAAATGCCCATGGCTACCAGTATGTAATGAAATTCCCATGGCTACCAGTATGTAATGAAATGCCCATGGCTACCAGTATGTAATGAAATGCCCATGGCTACCAGTATGTAATGAAATGCCCATGGCACCAGGAATAAATCAGGTGAATATTAGAAATTCAGCCGTATGAAGAACTTCCAATGCAACCAGTATCGTAATGAAAATTCAATGCTACATTGTATTTGAATGCATACCAGTATGTAATGAAATTCCCATGACCCCGCCACCAGATTTAATGAAATTCCCATGGCTACCGAGTAATGTCCTGAAAGCCCTAGGCTAACCAGTATGTAAGAAATGCCCTGGCTACCAGTATTAATGAAAATGCCCATGGCTTTACCAGGTATGTAATGAAATTCCCAGGCTACCAGTATGTAATTGAAATGCCCATCACAGAGTGACAATGCACCAGTATGTAATGGAAATTCCCATGGAAGCCAGTCAATGAAACCAGGCTCCCTGTAACGAATTCCCATGCTACCCAGTATGTAATTAAATTCCCATGGCCACCAGTATGTAATGAAATTCCCATGCTACCAGATGTAATGAAATCCGAAATCCCATGGGCTACCAGTATGTACATGAAATTCACATGGCTACAGTATGGTAATGAGATTCCCATGGCTACCAGTATCTGGCGGAATGCCAGTTTGCTGCCAGTAATTATAGATTCCCCATGGCTACCAGTATGTAATGAAATTCCCATGGCTACAGTATGTAATGAAGCCACATGGCTACCAGTATGTAGGAAATCCACAGGTCAACAGTATGTAATGAAATTCACCATGGCCACAGCAGTAATGAAATTCCCATGGCTACCAGTATGTAATGAAAATCCTATGGCCCACCAGAGTAAATGAAATTCCCATGGCCACCGTATGAATGAAAATTCCCATGGCTACAATGATGTAATGAAATGCTCAATGGCTATCCAGTTTTATTGTTTTTAAATGAAATGCCCCATGGCTAACCAGTATGTAATTGAAATGTCCATGGCCACCAGTAGAAATAAAATTCCCATGGCCACTAGTATGTAATGGAAATTCCCATTGGCTACCAGTCAGTAATGAGATTGCAGGCATACCAGTATAGGCGGAATGCAGTTTGCTGCCAGTTATGTATTAGATTCCCATTGCTACCCAGTATGTAAGAAAGTTCCATGGCAACAGTATGTAGTGAAATTCCCATGGCTACCAGTATATGATGATGAAAATTGCCAGTTGCTGCCATATCCCAGTATGTATATTATCCCATGGCTACCCATAGAAGGTTTGTAGATAAGCTAGGTTATATTAGTTAGTATTTAGGGACCCTGCCCTGTCCTAAAGGTCTACCTTGATGACTGGTGGAGGCTTTTTTGGCCAAAACCTGTGATCCACAGGGCAGGACTCGAATGAAATGACAATAGTTAATATCAATTGTGTATAAAGCCCCTCCCACTTCTGGACAAGCTAATCCATTCCAGACAAAGCACCACCCATTTGAATTATAACAACCACTCCATTCCAGCGACGGCGGCCGTGTTGGGGGGTTGGCAGCATTTGACTTTTATTTCAGGGCCAAAAGTTAAAGAAGGCCATGGCAGCAGTTTGTAAAGTAAGCCCTCGTTCACCGTCTGTGTGTCAGCCCTCTCATAATATACGCAGAGATTCATCCCAGGCAGCAGGTATTCATGAAGCTCCACCGGTGGAGGGGGCACACCAGTCTCAAATTTGAATAATCACAAGTTAGCAGGTCAACTAGGGAACCACATTAGTGATGTTTAATGGAGGATGTGGCACAACATGTTCAGACCCTTCTGGTCTACAGGTGCATATCATATATTGAGAACTAGAGGTAAGAGACACCGCTACTTTAGCCACCGTCATCAATAAAACTGACGACCTGTTAATAGAGAATTATATCATGCAGTAACTGACAATTTTTCAAAGCCCCTCACCCGTTAACATATGTTCCTCAGTGTCAAGGATGGGAGGAGAATTATCAGTGACAAAGATTGTGGGAGGAGCCATAAAGAAGTCGGTTATGCCATGATATAATTGTCCTTTAAACTCCCCTTTTAAACACATCCATAAAAAGATCCAATTAAAAACAACTCACTTCTAAAAAAATGAGTCCTAGAGATATCATTGAAAATATTTCACCCCAAGTAATATTGTTTATAATTTACATGACCTCAGTTTCACTAATAGATACAATTATCCCGTGATATCTTGGATCAAACATTGTTACATATTATCATTACCACAGAACCACCAGAAGGTTACACGTCATTGAGCTTTAGATCTTGGAGGTACTAGAATTTTGGGGGCATTGTTATGAACCCGCAGTATCATGAAAATCCAATATTGCAGGTTAGCACTTGAAAGAAGCCAACTATTACCATCATAGTAGCTACTGCAATGTTGATTGATATGGCGACGTGTGCAATATGATCATAATGCATGCCATAGTTGTACAAACAGGGCCTAAAGGGTGGAATCAAGAAATTAAGGCGGGGATACTAAATACTTCTTAGTTTGGGAGGGAATGAGATGTAGGATTGGACTAAGATGTTGGACACTGTATGGGCCAGTACCTGAAATTTTCTAGGGACACTGTCGGCTCCTCCTGGAAATTAAGAGGGAAGTTCAGGTTAAAAAGCATTTTAAAATTAAATAATTTATATTACAAAAAACAAACCTTTTTTCAGTAACTGGTGCTTATAATATTAATTATTACACTTAGTTTCGTGTGAACCACTTGCCCTCCAAATTAGTTTAGTACTAGTCAGTAGCAAAACATAGAAATCACATATTTCAAATAAACAAGTAATAAAAACCCACAGGAGATTCTAATATATAAGAAAAGGAAAGTGTTATATAACGTCCAATCAATAATCAGCCTGGCGCAGTCTTTCCCGAATGTACGGTGAGATTATCCAATGTAGTGTACGGTGAGATTATCCAATGTAGTGTACGGTGAGATTATCCAATGTAGTGTACGGTGAGATTATCCAATGTAGTGTACGGTGAGATTCCCCAATGTAGTGTACGGTGAGATTATCCAATGTAGTGTAGTTTCCATGAGGCATCCAGAAGCATAGCAGGCATACAGTAATGAATTCACAGGACAAAGTATGATATATCAACATATTATAAAGAGGCCATTCTTTCTAAAATATGTTCTTATGAGGTTGGAGTTGCCCTTTAAGCTTGATTTAAAAGTTTGGAAAGTCTTCCTGGAAAATTTTAATGGTAACACTAAATGGCAGGATGATTTTGTCGATACAGCCAGTCCAGTTATTTACAGACGCGGCGGCCTCTGTTGGTTGCGGTGGTTATATGGGCGGTGATTGGTTTTCAGTGAGGTGGCCTCATTCATTATCTGAATCATCTGAGTTGACTAATTTGGTTTATTGGGAAATCATCCCTATTTTCTTCTCTCTCTGCATTTGGGGCAATAAACTACATGATAAAAGGTTATTAATAAATTGTGACAACATGGGTGTAGTTTATGTTATCAATTCTTTATCTTCTACGTCCCCTCCTGTCATGAGAGTAGCCAGACAGATTGTTTTAAAAGCTCTCCAATATAAGCGCCTTTGTACTCGTCCACAGAGCTACTTCCACCGGTCTCTTGCACTAGAGAGACAATGCAAAGTAACGTAAAGGAGAGGAGTCAATTACTGATTGGCTCACTAAGGGGCACACCTATTACGGCGTTTAACAGAGTGGGACGTGCTGGGTTTAACACAGCCCCAGGGGTGGACGTAGAATTGAAGTGGGATACCGTGCAGTTGCCAGTCTGGGTAACACAGTGAATGGGTAACTAGCAGTGACTTTACATGGAGACGTTAATATGACTTTGTTTTATCACCTGCAGACTGAAGGTTTCGTCTGTGGTGACCTGGGTAGCGGTAAATAAAAAAAGAATGACCAGTCTGGGTTTTGGGGTTACACAGGTCCTAAACCTGAGTGATTTGGTAGTATAAAAGGAATCAGATGGACTAGCCCAATAAAAGCAGCAGGTTCACTTTCCTTTATGGTGTGATTTACCAGTAATATCAATCTGCTCCCTGTCACTAATATAGAGTATTGGACATTGTACCCATACACATTTACCAGCGTGAGCGCACATTATTTCCTCTGTGCAAACACAAATGACATTTATGTGCAACACAAACACCGTTAGTCTTTAAAAGTAGAGATAGAGGATAGCGGATGGGGAGAGAGGGAGGATGAGAGAGGAGAGAGGTAGAGGGATGGAGAAGAGGGATTTGGAGAGAGGGAGGAACGGAGAGATGGGAGAGAGAGAAGAAGAGGAGAGAGGGAAAAGAGGGATGGAGAGGAGAGGGGAGAGAGAGAGGGATAGAGAGAGGGACGAGAGGCGGGATTTTTTATCAGCTAGAGCGATAGAGGTATGGAGAGAAAAGAAAGAAGACAGAAATAGAAAGGATGGAGAGAGGGATGGAAGAGCGAGAGCGAGAGAGGATAGAGGGGATGGCAGAGAGGGATGGAGAGAGGGAGGAAGGAACGGAGAGAGAGAGGGAAACAGAAATAGAGGGATGGAGAGAGGGAAGGAGAAGAGGGTAGAGGAGAGAGGCATAGGAGGTCGATAGAAGGTATGGAGAAAGGAAGACAGAAATAGAAGGATGGAGGAGAGAGGGATGGAGACGAGAGCGAGAGAGTAGAGGGATGGAGAGAGGGAGATAGGGGATTGAGAGAGGGAGAGGGAGGAGGATGAGTTGAAAAGGGATGGAGAGAGGGGGGAAGAGGAGAGATAGATGAGGGAGGAAGATGGAAAGAGGGGCGAGGAAGGAGAGTAAGAAGGAAAAGAGGTTGAAAGGAGATAGAGGGGGAGGGAGGGAGAGAGGGAGATAGAGGGATGGAGAGGAGGGATAAGGAGAGGAGGGAGAATAGAGGGATGGAGGGAGAGGGAGGAACGGAGGAGAGAGGAGGGAAATAGAGGGATGGATGAGGGGGGAGAGGGGGATGTGGAGAGGGAGAGGAGATTAGAGAACGGAAGAGAGGGAGAAGAATAGGCAGGAAGGAGGAGAGAGGGAGGAAGAGAGGAGGGGATTAGAGGGACGGGAGCGGATTAGAGCGATAGAGGTATGGAGAAAGGAAGACAGAAATAGAAGGATGGAGAGAGGGATGGAGAGAGCGAGAGAGATAGAGGGATGGAGAGAGGGAGGAGGATGATGAAAGGGATGGAGAGAGGGAGAGATAGATAGAGGGATGGAAAGAGGGAGAGGAAGAGAGAGATAGAAGGAAAGAGGTTGAAGGAGATAGAGGGAGGGAGAGAGGGATGGAGAGAGTTAGAGGGAGGGAGAGAGGGAGAGGAAGAGAGAGATAGAATGAAAGAGGTTGAAGAAGATAGAGGGAGGGAGAGAGGGATGGAGAGAGATAGAGAGAGGAAGAGAGGGATGGAGAGAGAGATTGAGAGAGGGAAGGAGAGAGGGAAGGAGAGAGGGGGGATGTGAGACCCACCCGTGATGTTGGCATCTTGTTGGCCTCTACATAGTGATGTGCAGTGCGTCCCTTGTACAGAGCATCATAGTCCAGTTCCTAAAACAATGAAGGAGAAATAATTTAGCCATGAACAGTCTGGCTGGTTCATAGAGAACAACGGTGATTTACATCAGATAATCCGCCTGTTTGATAATGTGCTGGAAACCGGTTGTTGGTCACCACTAACTATCCTACGATCGTACCTCTAAATGTACCTACCAGAGCCTACTAGGAATGATGGGCACCTTCTGTTAACACAGGGCCATTTCTAGCCATCTAAGTGCCCTAGGCGACCTACCCCCAAAAAACAAACATTGGCCAGCAAACTATTGCAGCTGGGTCTCAATTCCTTCTGAGACTGTCACTGCTTCTGTGGATGTTTCTTTATAGTGGCATCGCTTTAGGCGCACCTTGTAACAGGTGGGGCTGGCGGGCGTGTATACATATGTTTGTGCGTATGCAGTGTCACTGGCCACAAATGAAATACCGATTGGAAGGTCGGGATAGGTTTACAGTGGATACATGGTAAGTGACGCCAGTGTTCTCCCAATAAATTGTTTCCAGCCGGGTGGCATGAAAAAGTATTTGGGTGGGGTGGAACATGGACATTTGGTGAGATCTCTTTCAGTGCCAGCAGACTTACCAAGAGTATTGCCATTAACACTTTTGTGCCAGCAGACTTTCCTATTAATTCTTTCAGTGCCAGCACTTTCCCAGAGTATTGCCATTTACCCTTCAGTGATGAAATTCCCATGGCTACCAGTATGTAATGAAATTCCCATGGCTACCAGTATGTAATGAAATGCCCATGGCTACCAGTATGTAATGAAATACCCATGGCTACCAGTATGTAATGAAATACCCATGGCTACCAGTATGTAATGAAATGCCCATGGCTACCAGTATGTAATGAAATGCCCATGGCTACCAGTATGTAATGAAATGCCCATGGCTAACAGTATGTAATGAAATGCCCATGGCTAACAGTATGTAATGAAATTTCCATGGCTAACAGTATGTAATGAAATTTCCATGGCTACCAGTATGTAAGAAAAGTGTGTGAACCACTCGACACCGCCCTCCAAATAGTCTAGTTACTAGTCAGTAGCACAACATAGAAATCACATTATTCAACTAACAAGTAAAACCCACAGGATTTTCTAATATATAAGAAAAAGGAACCGTGTTATATAACGTCCAATCAATAACTCAGCCTGGCGTAGTCTTTCCCACATTAACCCCCCCATTAGAGTCTCCTGAACTCACCTTTATGCAAGAAAGCAGCCAAATGGGCTATCGCAACTGTTTGACCGATAATCACACAGATTAAACCGATTAACACGGAGATACACAGTAACAATGAGACCCATTGAGATTTCAGACATTCCATCCCAGCTGGTAAAAAAAAGAAACAGTTTCATGATATGGGAGATGTGAATAAAAATATAACTATAAGTTATTATAACAGGTAATGCCGCTACATAGGGACATTAAAGCCATAGCCACACTGTAGCGCGGACAAGCGCTCCGGAAATGCACGTACATGCGTGATTATGTGCTCTGCGATCATGCAAGTTTGCAACACAACAATGGGCCACACATTGTGCTCTTTTACACACACGATCGGTTCGCAATCGTATTGCATGTTAAAATGCTTTGATTGTTCTCGCCTCCCGCCCCATACTACTATATAGACTTTGGGTACGATTCTCCCTCTGTATTCTCAGGCACTTTAACATGAACATGTGTCTATCTTACTTACATCAGAAATCCATTATACTAGGAACACCCAAAGAGGGTCTGAACCCCTGTAATTTACAGTACTAGTCCTTGGGGCTAGGCCATACTAGTCAGTGGCGTAACTACCGCCCCATCCACCCCCGTGACCACCAGGGGGCCCGGACGGTAGTAGGGCCCGCCACAAGCCCCTAATCTGTGCGGCGACATACAGGTTTTAATCGGTTAATCGCACGTATGAATGAAACATACGCACAATCAGCTGTTTAAAAGACCGGATCCGAACTTCCGGTTCAGTTCTGGAAGTTCGGGCCCAGTTTTAAATAGCTGATGTGCGTGTTTCATTCATACGTGCGATAAACGATTAAAACCTGTATGTCGCCGCACAGATCTTGCAGTCTGCGGAGGGACGGAGGGAGTCAGGGGTCCGGGCCCCTTCAGTGTACGCCCCTGCTACTACTATCACACGCTTTGGATGTGTTTATTAATCCATTAGCATGAGAAATGCATGGCACTTTTTGTATATAAACAATATTCTGTTTCAATACAGTGCATTCTTTTCACCAAAATAGATTTTTTTTATCGAAATATAGATTTTGGTGCTACAGTTTTTTTGTTGACTAAATGAATGTTTTTTATTTCCCCAGAATTTCTTTTGGTTGACTAAATATATTTTGTTTTGTTTTTTTGTTGACTAAATGTATGTTTGGTTATCACAGAATTTCTTTTGATTGAATAAACATAGTTTTGTCACCAAGGTGTCATTTTTTTGTTAACTAAATATATGTTTTATTCCGCAGAATTGCATTTGGTTGACTAAATCTATTTTTGTTACCAAAGTGTTGTTTTTTGTTTACAAAGTTATCTGGGAACAAACCGCACCCCATAGGGATGCACTGATTGGAAAGTGATTTAAATAACAAGTCAATCATGCTGTGTGTGTATTGAATAGTTGTCCCTGATCTGGTAACCCTGTGTGGTACTTACCTCCTATCCTCCCTGGGTGCTGTACCACTCTGACATTCACTGTCCCTGGATCCTGTTCCATGGTCTCCATCACACACAGTGATAGAAATGTACATAGGGAGGGTGGATTATATCATGTAGAGAGAGGGAACAGATTCTGAGATAGCCAAAAGGAGAGGGGGTGATGGGTTTACAGGAGATGGTGTCAGTTACAGATGTGGTTAAATCTTATGAATGAGATGACATGTGTCTGTGTGTGGTTTCAAACTTTGTGCTGATTAACTGATACACTGTACTGGTTCCCTATTTAACCACATTTATACCCAGTAACACTGTGCAATAAGCAGTGTAAATTCTCCCTATCGCTCTGTTTGGTTAACAAAATCCTAAAAAACAAACAAACCCCTGTTATCCTCATTCAGCAAAGTCTCCCACAGACCAGTAAGAAACCGTCCGTCATTAAAGTCGGTTCCTAATCCTACACCGGGCAGGAGAATTCCCCAGTCCTTATCTTCCTCCTGCTCCTACTCAAGGGGCGTAACTACAGGGGAGCAGTGGGAAAAACCACAGGGGGGCCCGGGAGCCATCTTCGTATTTTTCCTATAACAGATATAGCCTCCTCCCAGAAAACCACTGTGGATGAAGCATGGATAGGGCCCCATCATAGTTTTCCATGGGGGCCCAGTGATTCCTAGTTGCGCCACTGCTCTCGCGGTGCTTCATTGACCGGTCAACATCTTCACTCGGCCTCCTCCCATATGATAATGTTCAGTGCCAAATGTAACTCCCGTACATCTTCGGCCATCACTGGTGACCACTGGAATGTTCATTCTTCTTCTTTTTCCGCTGACGATCTCCAGAACCAGAGAACATGTCGGTGATGAACATTGTCCAGACGAAGGGACGATTGAACATGTTGGTGAATCAGGGATGAATGTTCGGTCTCCTGTAGACAACATGATCAGCCTCTGTGGTGACACTTGTGACCAGTCGGCTGGGCCAAAAAATCCGCCCATGTGTACCAGCCCTTATTCAGCCAGTTCTGTAGATATCAGTAGATAACTAGAAAGGGGACGTTTAAGTATAAACTTTGAATTTCGCTGCATTTTAGAATCCTGTTACGGCAATGAAAGCGCTTTTAAATGTAATCATTCATTCTAATTAAACACATATATTTTGTATTATTGGGTATAGCTATGCCATGGAAACAAAAGGGTGGGGTTGGTGTTGGGGTGTATCAGTAGGTGTGTGTATCTGTGTCTGTGTGGTGTTAGGGGGTATGATTTTGCATTGATGACCATAAACTAACTTTTTAGGATGATTTAATGGCTGCGGTGAAAATGAAAGCGTGGGGGGCTGGGGTGCATTAGTAGCTGTGTTCTTTTTTGGTTTTGTTTATAACTGCAAGACTAGATTTTTGATGATTTCAGTACGGTTACCGTGGAAATGGAAGGGGAAGGTAAATCTGTGTCTGTTAGTAGTTAGTGCAGGCCTCAGTCCCAGGTGCAGCTCATTAACAAAGTGACAGTTGGACTTTGATTACAAACTGCAGAATGTTCGCGTTTAAAGATTCTACCCATTAACGTTTATGGCAAAAAATAATGTAGTGTACGGTGAGGTTATCCAATGTAGTGTACGGTGAGATTCCCCAATGTAGTGTACGGTGAGATTATCCAATGTAGTGTACGGTGAGATTATCCAATGTAGTGTACAGTGAGATTATCCAATGTAGTGTACGGTGAGATTGTCCAATGTAGTGTACGGTGAGATTATCCAATGTAGTGTACGGTGAGATTATCCAATGTAGTGTATGGTGAGATTGTCCAATGTAGTGTACGGTGAGATTATCCAATGTAGTGTACGGTGAGATTATCCAATGTAGTGTACAGTGAGATTATCCAATGTAGTGTACGGTGAGATTATCCAATGTAGTGTACGGTGAGATTATCCAATGTAGTGTACGGTGAGATTGTCCAATGTAGTGTACGGTGAGATTATCCAATGTAGTGTACGGAGATTATCCAATGTAGTGTACGGTGAGATTATCCAATATAGTGTACGGTGAGATTATCCAATGTAGTGTACGGTGAGATTATCCAATGTAGTGTACGGTGAGATTATCCAATGTAGTGTACAGTGAGATTTCCCAATGTAGTGGAAGTGGAATGGCTGAATGGCCGTTTCAAACACATGGGATGTGGGCGGCCATTTTTAATGTGGGCTAACCTGTCGATTTTCTGCACAGTAACAGGGCGAGTGCCTGATCGGGATGCCTTTCTCCCATTGGCCAGGTCCGGTGAGATTCGAGCGGGAGATCCGAGCGGCGGCTGAAGGACTGGCCTCAGGGAGCGAGCAGGCTCCGTTCGGCAGGAAACAGCTGTGGTAACAGTTCCAGCAGCAGTGTCGGCTTGGATACAGGCAGGATGGAGGAAATACCGGACATAGTTATACAATGGTGCAAAAAATTTGGCCCAGAGACAGTGGAAAGAGCTTTGAGAGCTCCTCCATCTCCCATGGCGTCACAAGGGGCTGACAGTGAATCAGAAGAGGCGGCCAGGTCAGCTCAAGCTTCTGTTCCTGGCAGGAAGAAGAGAGCTAGTGAGCTGCTTGGGGAAAAAAGACGAAGAGCTCCTGCAAAAGGAAAGAAGCAAAGGTTGGAGGCTTCGGCCGTTAAGAGACTCATGGCAAAGAAGAGGGGTACAGAGTCTGGTCGCTTTGGGCCCCCTACATCACCGGAGCTATCAGAGGGTAGCTTATGTGGAACTGGGTGCGGAGGTGAAGTGGCTGGGCCCAGCAGAGTGGAGATTCCTGCTGAAAGTGTACAGGTGGCTGTTACGGTTAATGTTGGTCAAGCAAGCTCTGGTGTTAACACAGAGGCAGCAGGTATGTTTAACATGGCGTCAGGTCATTTATTTAATGTGATCCCTGGTTTAGAAGAGTGTATTGACAAGTATGTACAGGAAAGTGTTTTCCCTGAGTCCTTAAGGAGAGGCAATGCTGAGGGGCACGAGGCAAACTTCAAAGACCCTGTGGTTTGTCTCACCGTTAGGGCTACATTTAGCTAACTCAGTTAAAGAAAAGATTCTAAGGGGAGATTATGTGGACATCCTGTCACTATTACCTACAGCAAAAGATCATTCAAAAAATGATGATCCGAGCGAGAAAGTTCCCCGGACTTTTATCAACTGGCTTCAAGCCTTTTGTATTTTTGCTAATATTCTGTCACATAAGCATCCAGAGTCTGCTCCAGGGTTGTTTAAGCACCTGGACACTGTGGCGGATGCTTACAAATCCTTCAGTGGGTTGGGATGGGACATTTATGGCGATAGGTATCGTCAAAAGATGGCAATCCACAAGGAGATGAAATGGGGTGCAAAGGACCTAGACCTCTGGTTGTCCATGATGTCAATGTTAATGAAGGCAATTGTAAATGGCCGAATACATGTCGCTTTCGACATGAATGTTCGTACTGCGGGGCACAGCATGCCGCCTTTCGCTGCCCCAGAAAGGGTAACTCTGGTAACCAAAAACAAGGAGCGAGAGGCGGTCACCCAATTGGTCACACCAGTGAAGTTGGCAGAAATGATCCCAATGTTAGAGGTTTATCCAAATCGGCCGAAAGCTTTGATCATTGAAGTTGGCTTCAGGCAAGGTTTCTGGAGACCCTTTGATCCTAAGGTAAGTAATTGTTTAACTGTGTCCAACCTAAAATCCGTCCTAGAAAATGTATCAATAGTAGAGTCTAAGACCAATAAAGAAGTTTCTGGGCCATTTCATTTCCCCCCATTTGCTAATATGAGAATTTCCCCTCTTGTACCTAAAAAGAGTTGAATGAATTCAGGCTCATTCACCATCGTTCATTCCCACCAGGTAATTCGGTGAATGACTTTATCGATGAGGATTTATGCAGAGTGACATATTCTTCGTTTGATAAAGCATTGTCGATTTTAAAAGATTGTGGTCAATTTGCTTTGATGGCTAAATGTGATATTAAATCAGCATTCAGGCTCCTTCCCATCCATCCATCCTCTATTTCTATGATAAATGCCTATGGGCTGTAGCCTTTCTTGTTTTCTCCACTTTCATTGAATCGGTCGTAGCGCAGGTTTCTGGTTCTAAATCCCTATTACCGTATATACTCGAGTATAAACCGACCCGAGTATAAACCGAGGTACGGTACCCAATTTCCACCTAAAAAATCCTAATAAGTTATTGACCCGAGTATAAACCGAGGGTAGAAACTTGGCACTCATGCTGTTTGGAAACTACAACTCCCAGCTAATAAAGCATGCTGGGAGTTGTAGTTTCCAAACATCTTGAATGCCACCCTCACTTGGCATTCAGATGTTTTGGAAACTACAACTCCCAGCTAATAAAGCAGCTGGGAGTTGTAGTTCCAACACATCTTCAATGCCCCCTCTCCCCTCAGTTAGTTTGTACCTGTGGTCTTCTCCCTGTGGACTCTTCTCCCTGTGGACTCCGTGGACTCTTCTCTTCTCCCTGTGGACTCTTTCCCTGTGGACTCTTCTCCTGGACTCTTCTCTTCTTCTCTTCTTCCCATCCATCCCGGCAGGTAACGGTATCAGCAAGCGCCGCCCCATTTCTCGCTGTACACCTTGCTGCCGAGCTGACGTGCAGCCCGATATACTCGGGCTTAAGGCCGAGTTTAAGGTTTAATGACCTAAGCTGGCTCGCAGTTCATACCGAGGTCATAGAAAAAAAGGATTAAGATTGGATAATAGATAGCCGCAGTTTACCTCTGTGGAGAAATTCTGAAGGCAGGAGAAGGATTTAAAGTAGTTAGTCCGGCAGGTAGTCAGTGAGACCTGGGGGGACTCAGCACTCGGTCACCGAGTCCGAAGAGGGCAGAGGCGCGGGGAAGTGAGGCTAACTTACGTGGTAGCCGCGGAAGCCCCACGACTCCCGAATTAATCATCAGTCTGGTGTTCGCCTACCAGGAATAGAGATGAAGGATTATTCATGGAGCACCGCCGACAGGAAAAAAGGCCAAGAAAACAATGTTGTAAGACGATAGGTGAAGGGGGAGGACTAAGGGATGCTAATGTGATGAGGGTGGCTTAGAGGGGTCGGGTGGGCACTAGCGTTCCTTATGAAGTGGAGGGGTGGGGGGTATGGCTGCCTGCGGTGGCACTGTATAATTATTGTTCTATGTGCATAAAGCCAGTCATAGTACTGTTGTACTGCACAGCACGCTGTCGGGACCATTCCTGTACCGCGGTGCGGCCGGCTGAGCAACGGCCGGCGCCGGGCTTGGCGCCGGGTCTTATCTCGAGTGACGTACAGGCCGGTGGCACGCATGCCACGTGGGCGATGATAAGTGAACTAGTGTTTTTCATCGCGGCGCAGATGCACGGGAGTAGGGAACGAGCTCCCAGGTAAGTGGTTGACTCGAGGTATAAACCGAGTCCGAGTTTTCAGGCTTGATTTTTCGCCTGAAAAACTGGTTTATTACTGGCGAAAAGATAACGGTACATATTTAGATGTTTTTTGTGTCATAGACCTCAGCTATTCTAGAACTTTGGTAAAATGTTTCAGAAGCCATTTCTTATATCTCACGAGAATTGGCCATTCCGGTGCGGAAGAGAGACGGTTAGAAGCCTTGCACTGAGACATATTCTCGGTTGCTACGGTATATTTCGCAGGCATTCTGGCGATAGAATTCATACTTATCGAGATGTCTTTTAGTCTGCCATTGGAAAAGCCTGTCTAGCTTAGAAGAATAATTGTATGAGAGCTGATTGTCAGCTAAAAAGCGTACACCTCTGCGCAACATAACAGCTTGCTTGGGCCAATTAAGGCTCGCTGCAAAGTATTACCGATGGGCTGGGCGTTTAATCGTCAGGCTCATTGACAAAAAGACAATCGGGATCACAAATCCTCAATGGGCATTACATGAGGCTAGAAGGGGGCTTTGATACCGTATATACTCGAGTATAAACCGACCCGAGTATAAACCGAGGTACCCAATTTCACCTAAAAATCCTAATAAAGTTATTGACCCGAGTATAAACCGAGGGTAGAAACTTGGCACTCATGCTGTTTGGAAACTACAACTCCCAGCTAATAAAGCATGCTGGGAGTTGTAGTTTCCAAACATCTTCAATGCCCCCCTCCCCCTCAGTTCAGTTTGTACCTGTGGGCTCTTCTCCCTGTGGACTCTTCTCCCTGTGGACTCCTGTGGACTCTTCTCTTCTCCCTGTGGACTCTTCTCCCTGTGGACTCTTCTCCTGGACTCTTCTTCTTCTTCTATCTTCCTCCATCCATCCCGGCAGGTACGGTATCAGCATTCCGGCAGCCGCGCGCCCATTCCTGTACCGGCGCGCCGGCTGACGTCACTGCCCGGCGCCGGGCTTGGCGCCGGGCAGTGACGTCAGGCCGGCGCGCCAGTGCAGAAAAGGATCGCGCGGCTGCCGGAATGCCCAGGTAAGTGGTTGACTCGAGTATAAACCGAGTCCGAGTTTTCAGGCTGATTTTTCAGCCTGAAAAACTCGGTTTATACTCGAGTATATACGGTACACTATTTAGATGATTTTTGTTCATAGACCCTCAGCATTGAATATTTGTGTAAAATTGTTCAAAGCATTTTTATATCTCAGAGAAATTGGCATTCCGGTGGCGGAAGAGAAGAGGTTAGACCTTGCACAGGCTGCAATTTCTGGGCATTACGATAATTCTATATCGATGTCTTTTAGTCTGCCATTGGAAAAGCGTCTAAGCTTAAAGAATTAATTGATGAGGCTATTTCAGAAAAAGCTACACCCTGCCAAAATACAAAGCTTGTTGGGCCACTTAAGTTTCGCTTGCAAAGTATTACCGATGGGGGGGCGTTTAATCGTCAGCTCATTGACAAGACAATAGGATCACAAATCCTATTGGTAATCAGGCTAGGCTTTGAGGATAAAGTCCAGCCCAAAATAAAAACTTACATACAGGTAAATCACCCCCCAAAACACTAAAGGTAATGGTTTGAAATGTGAAATATATAAGTCTAACCTGAAATCCTGCACAATATCTGGTACCCTTTTTACTCCTGGTTCGGTCCAGTTAGTAACTGTCCAGTTATGGATTGACAGTTGACATCACAGCCAATGACTGATGTTAATCCCTGTCTGCCTCTTTGAGCATTCCAGGCTCAGTACAGGCTCCGTACAGGTTTCATAATGGCTCAGTTTCCATGAGGCATCCAGAAGCATAGCAGGCATACAGTAATGAATTCATAGGACAAACTATGATATACAACATATTATAAAGGGGCCATTCTTCTAAAAGATGTTCTTATGAGGGTGGGTTATTGCCCTTTAAGCTGATTTTAAAATGTGGAAAGTCTTCCTGGAAAATTTTAATGGTAACACTAAATGGCAGGATGATTTTGTAGATACAGCCAGTCCAGTATTTTACAGACGCGGCGGCTCTGTTGGTTGCGGTGGTATATGGGCGGTGATTGGTTTTCAGTGAGGTGGCCTCATTCATTATCTGAATCTCTGAGTGACAATTTGGTTTATTGAAATCATCCCTATTTTCTTCTCTCTCGCATTTGGGGCAATAACTAAATGATTAAAAGGTATTAATAATTGTGACAACAGGGTGTAGTTTATGTTATCAATTCTTTATCTTCTACGTCCCTCCTGTCATGAGGTAGCCAGACAGATTGTTTTAAAAGCTCTCCAATATAATATCTGGATTAAAGCATGTCACGTTCCGGGCATTGTAATAACATAGCTGATGCCTTGTACACGCCAGCAGGTCACTCGATTCCAAGAGCTGACAGGAGACAGTGCGAGTACAAAAAGGAATCCCGGAAGATATTTGGGAGCTATTACTTCCAGTTTAGAGCCACTCTAAGAGATCGATTTCAGCTAGTTCATGGCAATATTATGGTCAGCCTGGACGAAATGTCTCTCATTTAGAAAAGACTTTACTAATTTAACTGATGTAGAGTTTTTATTATTGGTTTGTTAACTTCCCGTTTGATAGTCGGTCTAGCTCCTGGGACTATTAGGAAACATTTTGTAGGCATTTTATTTCTTTTATAAGTTAAATCGAGGTCAGCAAGTCGATAATATTTTTGTTATAGGCAATTGTTAAAGGGATTTCCCGGGCTAAGTCTTTGGTAGACACCCGCAGACCTATCACCTTTCACATACTCACACAGACTAATTACATCTTTAACAGCAGTTTGTAGCTCTCCGTATGAATTGCCCTATTTCCTTTATCATTCATTTTAGTATTTTTTCTGGCGCTATAATTAGCGAATGATATCGCTCTAGGTCGATTCAGGTGGTCTTCAAGCTTCTGATGTTCAACTCTTAAAGCGTTAACTCAGGGTGTCTATTTCCAGATCAAAAAACAGATTGGAGGGTAAGGGGCACACACAATGGTTATTTGAAGTTGATCACTTTAATCATTGTCCAGTTTCCTCGCTTACTTGAATTTATTAGGTTAAGGTCTTAAACCCAGGCCCTTTGTTAGTTCACGCAGACAGAGCTCATTTTTGGCAAATTTCAATTTAGAAAGGTTTAAGCTCTGGTTTAAAACCAACAGGGATCCTTCTCATTACACATCTCATTCTTTCAGGATAGGTGCAGCCACTCAAGCAGCAATTTTACAATTTCCACTAATAAAATTAAAGGTTGGTCGTTGGGAACTGACAGTATAAATCTTAGGGCCGCATGTCATTAGTGTAGAGTTTTATTATGTCAATTTCTTTTCAGACCAGAGACGACTGAGAATCTGGATTTTAGGTCATTCCTTCGTCTTCTGGGCTAATCAGAGGAAATTCGGTCTCAATTTATCATTTCCTTCTTCATATTTAAGATTCACTGGATGGGTCTGCGTGGGAGCTACTTGGGACGGTTTATTCCCTTTGCTTCGAAGTCTGCTAATCTTTGGGGTATTCGGATATTATTGTAGTTCATTCTCGGAGGCAATGATATAGGAAATTTAAATCAGTAGAGCTATGAAAAGAATTCGTAGAGATTGCTCATGTCAATTTATGTTTCCGAAAGCAATATTGGCTTCTCCGAGATATCCCTCGCATGTCATGGTTAGTGACCCAGATTTAAAAACTTTAGAAAAATGTCGCCGGGAAATTAATTCTAATTTTCTAATTGCTATTCAATTTCAATTGTCAGTATCGCCACATTGATTGGAGAAGGGGCATCTGGTCTGTACAGCGAAGACTGAATACACTTATCTGATATAGGTCTAGATTTTTGTGTGGCTTGCAGAATTTGATAGAGCAAGCGGTTTGCGTGGAGGCTTACCATGGACAATTGTTGAAGCAATGTCATGGTTGGAGGGTGCAGATCAATCTGGCTATAGATTTATGGTTATAGCCATCTTTGTTGGTTTAATTTACCCAGAGACTGCTGAAAATTTTAAAATAAACAGCAGTGTGTTACGTTTAAATGAAATTGGCTTGTATTGGCAAGTGTGTAATTAATAATAAAATATTAAAGCTCGGCCAGATTCCTCCAAACTTAAATCTTTGTGGCATCAATTTATTGTGTTTGTTATTATAATTGTGAAGCTGTAAACATCCAATGTACAGTGAGAGATACATGTAGTGTACAGTGAGATTACCAGTGTGTACAGTGAGATTATCCATGTAGTGTCGGTGAGATTACCATGTAGTGTACGTAGATTTTACCAATGTAGTGTACGCTGAGGATTATCCAATGTAGTGTACGGTGAGATTATCCATGTAGTGTACGGTGAGATTATCCAAGTAGTGTACGGGTGAGATTATCCAATGTAGTGTACGGTGAGATTATCCAGTAGTGTACGGTGAGATATCCAATGTAGTGTACGGTGTGAGATATTCCAATGTAGTGTACGGTGAGATTATCAAGTGTAGTGTACGGTGAGATTCCAATGTAGTGTACGGTGAGATATCCAATGTGTACGGTTGTGAGATTATCCAATGTAGTGTACGGTGAGATATCCATGTATGGTGTAGGTGAGATTTCCAATGTAGGTACGGTGAGATTATCCAATGTAGTGTACGGTTTCCTGTTGATTTGGTTGCGTTCTGTATACGAGGGATTATCCAATGTAGTGTACAGTGGGAGATTCCCCAATGGAGTGTACGGTGAGATATTCCAATGTAGTGTCGGTGAGGTTATTCCAATGTAGTGTTACGTAAGTATTATCCCATGTAGTGTACGGGGAGATATCCAATGTAGAGTACGGTGAGATACCAATGTAGTGTACGGTGGTGAGATTATCCAATGTAGTGTACGGTGAGATTCCCAATGTAGTGTACGGTGAGATTCCCCATGTAGTGTAGGTGAGATTATAATGAGGACGGTGGTGAGATATCAATGTAGGTTACGGTGAGGATTATCCAATGTAGAGTACGGTGAGATTATCCAATGTAGGTACGGTGAGATTATCCAGTGTAGTGTACGGTGAGTGGAGATTATCCAATGTGACGTAGGTGAGATATCTGTATGTACGGTGAGATTATCCATGTAGTGTACGGGGATTATCAATTGTAGGAACAGGTGAGATTATCCGTGTAGTGTACGGTGAGATTATCCAGTGTAGTGTATGTGGATATCCAGTGTAGCGTACGGTGAGATTATCCAATGTAATTTAGGTGAGATTACCCAATGTGTATACATGAAGATTATCCAATGTAGTACAGTGAGATTATCCAAGTAGTGTACAGTGAGTATCCACTGTGTAGTGAGATTATCCAATGTAGTGTACGGTGAGATTATCGCAATGTAGTGTACGTGAGATTCCACCAATGTAGGGGACGGTGAGATTATCCATGTAGTGTACGGTGAGATTATCCAATGTAGTGTACGGTGAGATTATCCAATGAGTGTACGGTGAGATTCCCAATGTAGTGACGGAGATTATCCAATGTAGTGTACGGTGAGATTCCCCAATGTAGTGACGTGGATTATCTAATGTGTGTACGTTGAGATTTATTCCAATGTAGTGTACGGTGAGATTATACAATGTAGTGTACGGTGAGGTGAGATATCCAATGTAGTGTACGGTGAGATCCCAATGTAGTGTCGGTGAGATTATCCAATGTAGTGTACGGTGAATTATCCAATGGAGAGTACGGTGAGATATCCAATGTAGTGTACGGTGAGATTAACAATGTAGGTACGGTGAGATTATCCAATGTAGTGTACGGTGAGATATCAATGTAGGTACGGTGAGATTACCCCAATGTAGTGTACGGTGAGATTCCCAATGTAGTGTACGAGTGAGATTATCCATGTAGGTACGGTGAGATTATCCAATGTAGTGTACGGTGAGATTATCCAGTGTAGTGTACGTGTGAGATTACCAATGTAGTAGGTACGGTGAGATTATCCATGTAGTGTACGGTGAGATTACAAGTAGTGTACGGTGGATTATCCATGTAGTGAACGTGAGATTATCCAGTGTAGTGTACGGTGAGATTATCCAGTGTGTAGGTATGTGAGATTATCCAGTGTAGTGTACGGTGAGATTTCCAGTGTAGGTACGTGTGAGATATCCAGTGTAGCGTACGGTGAGATACCCAATGTATGTATACAGTGAGATTATCCAATGTAGAGTACAGTGAGATTATCCAATGTAGTGCACGGTGAGATTATCCAATGTAGTGTTACAGTGAGATTCCCCAATGTAGTGTACAGTGAGATTATCCAGTGTAGTGTACAGTGAGATTCCCCAATGTAGTGTATGTGGAGATTATCCAATGTGAGTGTAGTGAGATTATCCAGTGTAGTGTAGTCAGATTCCCCAATGTAGGGTCAGTGAAATTCATTTTTGCACTGAGTGGAGTAGAGTTCATCTCCCGACTGTTTATTGTGCTGTTTTACATTTATCGGTGGTGAAAGCAAACTGCAAAGTAACTGCTAATTATCCGATTGTGCTATGTTCTGACTCAAGCTTGACGCAGACTGAGTAGCCACTCAGCAGGTATTAATCAACTAGCACATGTCTTGCACTATGGGATTTTATATGTGTTCAGTTGTACAGACACCATACTAATGTGAAAGTCAGTTAATAATAAGTTCTAACGCCCCTCATTGTACAGTCTGGATTCCCTTGTAGTAGAGAAATCTGATCTATTGCACGTACCATTACAAAACTGTATGTGGTGAGGATAACAATGAGTGGAAATGACTGATCCCATTGCTCTGTTTCCTGTCTTAATTTTTACCTGATCACTTCTTGTTTGTCAGTTCTCCAACACTCGTGACCTTAATTACTAACAACTAGTCCTTAAAACCTACCCTATTCTAGATGCCTCTCTTGCGATGATACATCTCAAGTTGAAATGGCAATGTAGAGTTTAAAAAAAAAAAAAGATACCGATATTACTTGAGTATAAGTCGAATTTTCAGGCTTTAAAATTAGCCTGAAAACCACCTCGACTTATACTCGGGTCAAGTCCTAATTTAGATCCAAATTCTGCATTGGGTATAGTAACTAGTAGGTGGCGTGTGTTAACCTGCAATGAAAGTTACAGGAGCTGATCTGCTTTACATTTCCTGCTTCCTGTGGTTGGCTGCTGGACTCACTCAGCACTGTCACTGCTCATCTGGATGTGTAATCAGATGGGTCTCCTCAGTTTTGGGCAAAAAAACAGCTGCTAGTACAGTGCAAATGATATGTGCCCGTTTACTATATGGGGTCAGAGGTCCTTTATATATTGGAGTCAGAGGGCCCCTTACTATATGGGGTTAGGAGAATTGTAAATGATGGAAGATTAATTAAAAGTTTACTGAACCTTGCCACTCCACTGTTTAGAAACTGAAACTCCCAGCAACAAAGCATGCTGGGAGTTGTAGTTCCAAAAACCCTGGAGTGCCAGGAATTAGAGGTTACTGGGTACTGGATTTGGCACTACGTATGGGATTCATGTATGGGAATTCTGCTGTTCATTTAAAGGGGCAAACTAAAGCCAAAACAACACAGAATAGAAGGCAGTAGAGGTGATAATTTTACCTCGACTTATATACTCGAGTACTCAGTTTTTACAGATTTTTCAGGTAAAAATAGTACTCGACTTATACTCGAGTATATACGGTACTTAAAGGGAATCTCCACTGCTAAACAAAGTTTTTCTATTCAGTTTTATTGAAGAACAGGAGGTAAAGGAGCTGTGGTCTTACGCCAGTTATCATCTAAACCCTGCAGGAGCAGGGAGAGAAGGTATATGTTTTACATTTTCACTCATTTAAATAAAAAAAAAGATAGTCTTAGTGGATTACAACCAGGAATGCTGGGAGTTGAAGCGCTCAAATACAAGTAGAAGTGGACATCACTGGTTTTTCTGCAACAGAAAGTGATCATACACAGTAAGAAAGGGAAGACGCTGGTTTCCTTTTAAATTTCATGTTTATTGACAGTGAATGTTATATGTTAACATTCTACCACTGCAAAATAATAAATCACTAATTAATAAGATTGTCTGGGAGATTTGCAAATGGGAACCTCGCTTTTATTCTTGTGTCTGATTGGCACAAAAGGAACACAGATGGCTGCTATTTTCATTCACTGCGTGCAAATATACGTAAAACATCAAAAGCAGCAAACCTTTGCTTAAAACACATTTCATGAATTATAACCAGAAAATGACAATAAATAATGTATACTTGTCTTTTATGTGATTCCTAAACAAAGATAAGTCTGTTTAAATTCAATAAAATCTTTACAATAGTAAAACCTCCAGTTACTATTTTATTTCATTCATCATGAGAGAGTTAAATGACTTGAGAAATCATCACTACTGGAAGAATCAAACTGAGCATGCCTGAGGTCATGAGCTCAGAGGTGGAGGGCAGTAAGTGCAGGAATTTGGATATTTGAATCAGACACTTAGAAATACAGTGACGCCTTTTTATTCTCCATTCATAGATTAAGATGCTGTAGACATGTAAGATGTTGGACCATATGAATCCATAATAATATAATTTATTAATCAAAAAGCGAAATGATATATTTATATAATAAAATATCTACGCTGGATGTAAGCTGGAACACTATCCTCATATACAAAGACCCTGTGTTACTGCTCAGTTTAAGCTGAAGGGTTGCAATGTAGCCATGGGGCGATGTTTTCCCATGATCTATTAGGATTTCATTAATATCCATGCAAGCAGTGTGACAAGCCCTATACACATAATAAAAATGTTTCTTGTGCAATAATCTAACCCTGCAAAGTTTATTTGGCTTTACAGAATTGGGTGGAGGATTTATCTCAGTTTCAATATTGGATCCCTGTTATTTCACTCCACCAATAAGGACTCTCTGGCCTTTTATCTCCGGAGTATTAGCCTAACAATCCTAATGTTCATATTGAATCATCTGATTACTAGCAGAAAATGTAAAGATTCATGTGACTATTGTCTTAAAGACATCATACAGGGTATCAATAAAGGTCTTATTTAAAATTGCACATTTTGCCCCAACCAATCAGATGTTAGCTTTCAAATGTTAATAAGATCGATGGTTGGGGCAAAATTAGCACCATTTTAAACGATAAGAACTTTGATTGAATAAACCCTGTAAAAATGCCTGTTCAGGGAATTTCTTACAACTGCAAAAAATGAAGGTGAAATCCAACAAAGTTTACATGATTACCACCAGAAGAGGGGCGCTGTTTAAACAGCGGAGGAAACGGCCCAAGATGGATGCTCTTTGGCGAAAATGTAAAGCAAGACAGTTTATTTTTGACCATTGAGGATAATGAGTGGAGATGTCTTCTATTACAAACAAGCTATGCCGTTACAATTCTAGTTAAA
This sequence comes from Hymenochirus boettgeri, assembly GCA_019447015.1. NCBI lineage: Eukaryota > Metazoa > Chordata > Amphibia > Anura > Pipidae > Hymenochirus > Hymenochirus boettgeri. The sequence goes on along the minus strand of CM033475.1, from coordinate 6,345,611 downwards.
GTCGCACAGATAAAACCAGAAAGAGAGAACTTTAAAATCTCAAATATAGAGAGAATGTTGTAAATAGTTAACGGGGAACTACACTCTATATTAGATTCATATCCTTATCCAAGTTCCTGTAATCATCTTAAGAAGTCAATGTTTGCACAAGCTGATTTTTATGGACATCACATGTATGTGGACCAATCCAGATTAACAGTACCCATGCTTGCAAGTTAGGGGTCTATCAACACTGTACATCAAAGCAAGACCACATAGCTAGCGATCATTATGATATGGGATTAACTGTCAAACAAGGAAACCGGTCCATCTTACACGTTACATGCCGTAAAGTTGGATAAAACACCTACAGAATCACATTGTTTAAATGTTATGGCAATAGGTATAATCAGCCACAAAAAAAATAACTTTGTGCTTGACCTGTGTGGGGGACGTTGGACTGATGGACTGTAACCAATAAAACTGTAAGGCTCGCCCCATAGGCTATTTTGTGTTGGCGCTGTGTTACCAATAGAAGAGGATGGGTAGGTCCCACTGTCTCCGCTGCCCTGTGTGTTGAGGGTGTCTAACCTTTTCACGGTGACATGCAACACCATTTTTAGTGTGCATTGCAAATGCGCGCCGTAGTTTAACACAAAGGAATCGCAGGGTTAGGCATGTGAATTGTGCAATGTTCCCCTTTGAATAGGAGTAGGGAAGTAATATTCAGATATTGTGCATGCGCGTGAAGAGTGTATGCTTATTTTCTATGGGGCTTGTAAGGGTCGTGAGTCTTAGTTCACTCAAAATCTCTGTAGTTTATGTCATTTCCTGTCGCTAATGAAACCATCGGTACAATCCTAGTAAACGATCTATAGGACGTCTGTGTGAGTTCTGCCGCCCCCCCCCCCCATAACTAGGCATGTTACAATACCAACCCCGGGCCAGAAACCTAAATAAAATCTCAGCATTTTCCATGGAAACTGGGTTCAGCCAAATGATCGACAAAACAACAACATTAAGGGGGACATTGAATAATTCTGATTCAGTTTATCAAATAATAATCGCTTTTTCAGTCATTAGCAACGAGAGCTGTGATATTGCAATAGTAGCATACACGTGGCAGTGCGGATACGATCACGTCATTCTGCTAGATTCACCGTATTTTCCTTATAAAAGAAAAAACTCACATTGGTCGTGGTCAGTCATTTGTCCGTTCATCCTGCATAAAGAGCGAACGGCCCTTCCCATATGGACGTTCTCCATTCACCCTTCTGTACTGATTGAACTAGGAAACTGCGCGACAGAGAAACACAATGGGTGACCAAAACTGGATCGATAAATACCAATTAGATTGGAAATAGCCATGATCCCTTTCATACAAGTTACTGGTAATTCTAGGTGCACAGCTCACAAGCACAGAAACAAACAAGTTCTCCAGTTCTATACAGGTCCCAAATGAAACTACCCTCTAAACTACAGCATTAACATCTTCATTCTATGAATTAAAGGGACAAGCTGTAAGCGGTTTCTGCTCCTACCCCCTTCTGCACTGCCTAAACCAATGGGAATCACGTTCCACAAACCGCTTCTTCCCATTGGATAGATCCCAGACTAAGGGGTGTCGGAGCTTAGATAATAGGTTGTCCTTTAAAGGGGACTGTGGTCTCAAAAATGACTTTAGGTAAATTGAGGAGTAAATGATAGGAATTGCTCCCGCTGAAATTTTGCAATTTATTTTCCATGTGTTTATTTTGCAACAGTGTTGAAGATCTGGCTAGCAGTATCACCAGGTTCCCTGCAACTCCTGCTTCAAAACTGTCAGTCAATCTGTCTGGTGTCTCTCACTCCCTTTGCACCCCCCCCCCGTCCCTCCTACTCATGGACCCCAGGTTCCTACAGTTGCAGGCCTCCCCAGGCCACACTATTTACAGTACACATGCTCAAGGCCCCGCCCACTCATGGGTGCCGTTGGGTACTCAACACACCCCCCCCCCCCACACCCACACACACCCACAACCACAGACCGAAACTTGTGAATCACCGTTCAGCAGAGTGAGAATAGAGTGAGAATCTGCTTAAAAGGCTGTTTTCACAGTGGGAGAGAAGGGCTGTAGATCCTTCCTTCTTGTCAGGCTTCACACAGCAAGAGAGGAGGGGACTTCCGTTTCTCCCTCCACCCACTGGGACCAAGTCTGAGGCTGTGCTTCAGGCCGTGGCACTGTGCCGAGAAGCTTAGAAATGTCACAATCCAGCCTCCCCCCACCCTTAAACTTTCTGGCAGTATTTCTTTATATCTTGTGCTGTGGAGCACGTAGAGAAGGTGGTTGATGGCTCGTTTTAAAGTAGGAAAACTGGCCTTAATTGTTTGGAGACCACAGTTTCCTCTTTAAAGTCAATCTGGTATTTCAGTCTCGTTTATCAGATCATCTAGATACTTCCCAGTAATCCCTTTTCCTTTCTAACAGGCTCACTATACAGGCCACGCTCTGAGCAATCAACGCAAACGGGAATCCGGATGAGTGTTTCATCTGGTGCCTCCACCATTGATAATTCAGCCCAATGAGAACACTACACTGCACAACATCCCTGTAAGGAGAGTTGTGTAACCCTCGTCCAAAAAGAACATGATCCACCATTGTAATAAGATAATATTATAAATTATATAAATGTTTAGTCCTGTTGTAATGTAATCAAGTTAGATTTTTAATGAATTAATTGACCACGAGTGGTTCTGTTCATTTGTTCTATTTGGTGGAACAGCAATCAGAGAAGAGCGTCCCAGTTACTGTATCAGACTAATTAGTTTTAAAGTTACAATGGAAGGATAAGATTCACAGAATTATATGATGTTACAGTCAGGGTGGGCCACACTACATGTTAAAATGAGAGTTAAAAAGCGCATGAGTTGGCCAATTGGCCACCGGATGTGTCAGTTGGCGCTGCGATCCGATTGTTTGAGGCGCATGCCAAATCACCATATTTCAGCACAATTGAATGCAATCCAATTGCGCAACATTACGTGAAACACGGGTGTTAGTAAGTGTAAGTATGCCCGCCTTCACAGAGATTTTTCCTCATTTATTGTTTCCTCTCATACCAACCAATCCACCACTAACTTAACAAGGACAAACTTACCAAACAAGAACTCTCTAAGGTGATCGGACTGGAAAAAGCCAGGGTTACTTTGTAATTAACTTCAAGGAATTTTGGTCATGTTCATCAAACATTGTGAAGGAGCTGCCATGTACTTCATTATTAAAATGAAAACTTCAAGGAAAAAGCTTGAGTTATATAGATCATGTGACTCCACATGTGCCTCTAATCTAAACCGTCTTACTAATTTACAGGTGAGATGTAATAGTTCTTTAATAAAAAATTAAAAAAGTGCAATTTTGCCACAAACCAACACAATGTTATTTACCATTTGAAGTTAACATCTGATTGGTTGTGGGCAAAATTTGCAAAATGTTATAACAATAGAACTTTCAACATCTCCCCTGTTATGTTTGTATGTGGATCATGTGACACAGATAAGCTCAGGATAAAAATATGACAGGTAGGCACAATTTATAAGGATATAATTGTTACAGCTATGGAGGTGTTTTTGTAAACATATTTTTATTTTAATATACTAATACATACAGTACTAATAGTAATAATAGTATTATTAATAACATATACCGTAATTCCTAATAATGAATATTAATCATTTTACGGACCCCCCCCTTGGTTTTTAATCATAAAAGTACGTCACAGCCTAACCAGGCGAATTAATTAGCGTGTGTAAGGAAACACTCCATGGCGATTGGTAAATCTCTTCAGAATCAGCACGCGTGTCCTCAGATTCCCTCCCTGGAATAAAGGAGATGCCAGACTGCTTAGCACATAACGGTGTGTCCCTGTGCGTTAAAATTCTGATTGGAGCAGAATAACAATCCGATATGATTGATTAAAGGAATGTACATGACTTTTACTCATTTCAATCTATAATGAACACATGTAAGTAGCACTTAATCTCAATGTGTTTTATTTGCTGGCATGACTTTTATTCCAGTATGTGTTTTGGCTCAAGACTCAGTCTCCCAGCCCTCTGCCAGACTGACTCTCTGTGGGAACAAGCATGCCTCAGTAATCCTATGAGGCACATGTGGGCACGGAATTTCCCAACGCTCAGGTTATGACAATGAGGCACTTGATTGACGCTCGAAATGCAAGATGTTTCAGACGAAGTATCTAAAGAAATGAGACCATCCAACACCAAAATGGTACAGTGATAGATGTGGAAGAATTATTTTAGTTTGCAGTAATTGACCAATAAAAAAAAACATATTTTCAGTGTACTATCCTTTAAAATTGCTATGACACACTGCCACCATCGAGCTAAATGACAATGTAGGATTCATATGAATAGGAAAAAACAAAAACAACAACAGCCACAATTGCCCCTCGTTGCAATGAACAGGACCGTGTTCTACAGACCAATGTATCCCTGTGTTCAGTTCCAGAGTACTGGGTCCTCTAGAGTAATATCAGGTTTGGGCTTGTACCTTGAACCAGATAAACCTGCACGCTCATTCAGGGAGATTCACTAAAGTTTTCTTTTGTTAAAAATGTGGCAATTTTGCCCCAAAACCACTCAGATGTTAGCTTTCAATGTTAAATAACATCTGACATTGGTTGGGGCAAATAGCACCATTTTTACCGATAAGAAACTGTTACTGACACTCTCCCGATTGTCTTTTTCTTCTTGCTTGTGACATCAGACTACATCAGTAATATTTCTAATAATAAGATGGGCATCACACAAAGAATTGATTGTAAGGAATCGGTATCTCCTGAGATTGTAAAGTAACCTTACTATATTTATCCTTTGAATTATGTCCGTACCCTCTCTGCTTCCCACGTACCAGTAAACACAGTGACTTGCAGAGGCAAACAGATACTCCATTGAAGCTCTCAATGGGCTCTCTTGCAGGGACTAATCAATGGCGGCCCCCCCATTATCTCCCTATCTCACCGGGGTGGGGTCCTCCTCGGGGACACGTATGGGACCTCTATATTTTCAGCTTAAGAAATGAAACCATTTTAAATTAATTCCCATATTACTGGGATTAAGGGGAAAAACAAAACCCTATGAACAGGGGTTATTGGTCTTTCAGTTTCAAAAAATTAAGGTAAGTGTGCAGTTTCGTTCTGTGTAGAGAGGATCAGGAGATGTCCAATGTAACTCACTCCAGTACATGAAATTCTTTGCATGGCAACAGCACCCTAGAACTTGTATTAATAATCAGAGTCACACGGTGAATTATTTATTTTAGTCTTGGAGCCAAGAATTCTAACCTTCCCCCTTCCGGTTTTTCTTCTCCTCTTTGCTCAATCTGATCTCGACTTTCAGATTAGCTCTTCCTGTAATTCTGCTGATGACTGAATTGAGCGCGTGCAAACTCGTTGAGTGTCTGCCAGGCTGAGGCAGGGAACGGATGAAGCCGTTTTAGGTCAGACCCCATGCGAGTCAGGCTCTACTTTCAGCTCTAAAAAAAAGGACAGGACATGGTGATATGTGCAGCCTGTTGCTTGTAACACATTTTAAAGTGCTGTACTTTAAAGGAGAGGTAACACTAATGCAAATTTTAGTTAGCCAAAAACTGCTGAATTCACCAATGGAATCTCTATAAATAGATACACAGTAAAATCTTTCCAGCACAGGAGAGCCCCCCCAGAGGTTACGACCTCCCCTAGTTTGAAACATGGGCAGTGTGATTCACCCAGGCGACAGGGTCGTATTTACAGAATTTACTAATTCAGACAGGTTCATACATTGTAGATTAGATCACAAGCAAACTGGTTTTTTTAGGGTAGACTTCTCCTTTAAAAAATATCAAATGTAATATATCTGATTAACGTAACCAGGTGCAACCTCTTAATGCCCTTGTGATGAGGATTAGAACAGGTTAGATTCAGGTCGGGAACTATCATGGGTTCAAGCCTGTAGGCCACAGGATCCAGCTGTGGAAGGGGGGAAAAAACCTGGAAAGTGAACAGAAGCCGGAATCCTAAGTTCTTAACAATCCATCTCAGCAACCAGAGGAATGTATGTAATTCGTAAACTGCACAACGGAATGCATGGTTACGTCCTTTCTTGCTGTAGGCTTCTGGGACTGACAGTGGTAAAAGTATTTTTATACAAGGAGAACTACACTCGAAAAACACTTTTCCCAGACTTATTGTATAGCCTGGAAAAGCTGTCAATTAAATGTAATCCCATCGCATAGTTAGACAGTAAAATCTTTCAGTAAAAGAAATCCTAGCGTTACAGCCCTTCCGGTGGTTAGCTCAGTGATCCAAACATGATCAGTGGAATCTCCCAGATAAGATTAAATTGGAACTATCCAATCAGAACACAGAACAGGGAGATTCAATAAACTCAGTTCTTATCGTTAAAAACGGTGCTAAATTTTGCCTCAACAAATCGGATTTTATTTAACATTTGGAAAGCTAACATATGATGGTTAGGGCAAAATTAGCACCATTTTTTAACATAGAATTTTTATTGAATACCTTGTGTGTATCCTCATAGGCTAAAAAGGGGAAATTCAAAGTGAAAGGGACAATGCATTTAGTTAGTAAATTAATTACTGAATTCACACAGCTGCATCTTAAGTTATGAAAACAAGTGATATTTGTTTTAAAAAAAAACAGACTTGGGCAAAATAAAGTGTTTTTAGGCAGAGTTCTTCTTTTGAATCACAGATGTATACTATGGTACAGGTATGGCCACTTAAACAGTCTGTGCTAGTTTTCTATCACCAATTACTTTGAACAGAAGGAATACAACCATAAAGAGACTTGGTATAGAAACTACAGATAAATTAAACATTTATATTCAACCATATTATTATTAAAGGAGAACTAAAAAACTTTTAATCCCAACGTGAATGCCTTTTTCCCCAGAACACTATACAATGTAAGAGGTGGATCCTGCACTAAGAAGGTTTCCATTTTGTGGCCAGTACGAACTTACACATGTAGTCTTCCAAGAGCATTGTGATACAGAGTCTTCCACACCCATTTGGACGTCTAGAAAGCAAGAGTGTCGCAAAGAACTACCTACCAAAAAGCAGATTTACGGCTTTTTTGTTTCCATAGTAATGTGGGATAATATAGATAACCTCTGTTGAGGATAGTGGTTTATTGCAGTTTCAATTCTCCAGACTTTATTTTTTACTGAAATTTAATGTTTTGTTTCTTACGTCCATGCTAGCTAAGAATAAACTACAAAGATTACCCTGTCAGAGGTGTTAAAAAATATGTTAGCAAAGACACTACAATGAAATCCTTTTCGTCTCAGAAGGAGGCACGGACATCCTTTGCAAACCGTACAAACTGTATTATGATTGGCTTTCAGCTTCTAGGAGTGAGGCTGAGCTTCCTGTTAAGTTTAAGGCGTACACTCAGGTTAGGACAGGTCTTAACCTAAACAAAGAGGTGGATTGTGGAGCTGACCCCTAGTACCCAAGGGTAAATTGTTAGTTTAAAATCATCCAGCAATCACACAAAGGGAAATGCGAGGACACAGTTTTGACTTTGCAAATGTGCTCGGTCTAGTGGTATAATGTTTGGTCTTATAACTTACAAATCGCTGATATTTTGAAAATGCATCAAGTTTAATTCAAAGTTTAAACCAGACACCAATCGGACATTTTGCAGCTTACGGATGTAGGGGGTAGATGTTAAAGAATCCCCTGCAAGTCGGAAGCCGGTAAATGTTAGTCAATTTTATCCAACCACGAACGGTCAAGAAAACATGCTGATGGGAGAGCCAAGCTCAAAGAAATTTGACGGGCTCAAAGGTCCAATGAGTTGTACTGTATGACACCTAGGGGAAACAAAAACAAAATGTGCAATGTACAATCCGGCCAGGAAAATAAACATAGAGAGGGGAGGAAAATACATAGACATATTAACCGTGTAAATTACAGAGGAAGAAAGCTGGTTTTTAAATATCATAAAAAAAACTGATATTCCACCCTGAAAGATCTAATAACCAATCAGTCGTCTCTGGTTGAACCACCAGGCAATATTCGTCCTAAACAGTCTTCAAACAGGCCACACGAAACCTGTGATTTAAATATGTTTGATCCATGACCGATCGTCAGGAACAAGTTTGTGTGTATAAAGCCCCAGCAATCCTCACCAAAACAGCCAAGATAGCGGACTGATTACGGCAATCAGGCAAAATAGCACCACTACAGGAAAGGTCAAAGTAGGGCCTATATGGAGCAGGGGCGAGATAGAGTGGTTATCAGATGAACTATCACAAACTTCCAACAGCCGCAGCACTGAGGAGATGCTGGAATATAACATGCAGTGATTCCATCATCTGCCACAAGCATTCATTTGGTTTTCCCAACGATCTGGATAGTTCACCCTAGCACTTTGTGAACTGAATTGTGAAGCAGCTTTTCAACACTGCTCCGAACTACGAGCTTGGACATCTTTACCTGTCCTGTACCAATATCAAAGGATGATAATCACATTTGTACAGGAGGAAGACGGAGGCCCCATACTGGCAGCTTCCTCTTGCTGGGGTTCCGGTGACACATCTCGGAGGGGGGGATCCTTTGCAGTGGGAATCATGATGTGCGACTGAGACTACATTGCTCGGATTGAGCCGCTTTTCTTCTGCCGCAGCGATTCCTTTTCGCCTAACGAAACACAAACAGAGCGTGAAATAAACAAACCTGGTAATCAGCATATTGCAAAGGACGAAAAGCACAGTGTTCGCCCCGACATCAGCAACTGCTCTTTCTGCACAAAACTTGGCAATCTTCTTCCTCGACCCAGAAGGATTTCCATCTCTTTCAGGTCATCGATTGTGTCCCATGAGTGAAAAATAAAGGGGGAACATTTAGTTCCCAAGAAAGTACACCCCCTGACCAATTTTAATTATTAGTGAATGCTTAACAGAGGTAAGGAGGGGGGGGGCTGGTTTAAGACACAAACATAATACCAAGGACTCTGTGTCCATCTTTTCTTTCTCAAACACACTGCTGTATTTCCCCAGATGAGGGATTCCACTGCTTCATGGAGATTGGCAAATTCCTCCTGTTGGGGGGATCCGGGGATTGTCTCGGACCAGGTGGTGTCTAGAGGGGAAATGAGATAAATAACAGCACGGTCTGCCGTGTAGATGTACAATAAGTTTTCATGTTTCAAATTAGGTTTCCCGCAAGCAAGGAATTCCAATGAAACACCCCTCACAGATAGGAAATTCTTGATACTGGAATGCTGCTTGTGGACCTTGTAGTTAGAAACTCCAAATCTACAATTGAATGTAACGTCCAGCGTTTTTTTTACTTTCTTTTATTCAGTTTAACTGAAGAACCGGAGGTAAATCGAGCTTTGGTCTTTACCTCCCATTCTTCAGTTAAAAACCTGCAGAAGAGAAGAAGCTCAACGCCGGGTATCTAACAATCTCCGCCGCTTCCATCGTCCTTGCACTATGGGATGCGTGCACAATGCAAGGGACTGGGGATTTGTGTCGGGGGAAATGTCAGTGGCGTCAGAGACTTCAGCAGCACTGGAGCGATCCGCTCTCTCTAAAAAAAATGCTGTGCATACCCTTTAAACATTTTGGATTAAAGGTAAATTTGAGAGATTTAGAAGCCTGTGGTAATTTAAATGAGCAGTTGCAGCTCTGGGTAAAGTCACTAACTGCCAGTCTCTTCAGCAAATCTAATGTCAGCTATTTGCTGAAGTTAAACCTTGCACAATGCTATTTTAATAGGTTGACACGCTGCTTGGGGCGTTTACTCAATAATCGCTCAGCCTGCCACAAAGAAGGAAATAATATAAAGTTGTGTAACTGATACTGAATTGTTAACGATGATTTTAAAGAGCTAAATTTTGCGTGGCTCTGCGTTCGTAAATGAGCCTCTGAATACTTATTGACCTACAACTAGAAAAGTACTGATATAATGGAGTACCCCCTTTCTTTCATTTTCTTTACAGAAATACGCAGTACATAAGTGTTTATAGTCCTTCCCCCTCCCGTTTTACGTCTGGACCTGCTCCGTGCACTTATCACAGGGAGAGAGAGAGCAGCTCTCCAATTAGATACATTTAAGGATGAGATGTTTTTGAGGATTTTAGCAAAAAAACAATATCACATCATTAATCTGCGTTTGAGGTACAAATGGGGTAAAATGTGATTTAGATAAAGGCAAAACTGTGTCAATCCAAAGTCATAGGCTTGTAACGTTTCACTTCCTACTTGCAGTGGATCTGTGAAAAGCCACTTTCCTGCCTATGGACACCTTAGCGGAGAGACATTTGTTCTATTCAGGTTTGTGGCAGCGAAATGACGATGTTTGGTGGTGGGGCTGATTGTACTTTGTCCCAGCAGTATGGACAGAAGTGGGCATGCTCAAGCCCGGTCACGTGACGCTTTACTGGTAAAATACAAGACAGCACCCTTAGGCAGCTGTAAGTCGTGTGCTCTTGTACAGAGGGCACTTGGATGGAGACCCAAAGTTAACCTTTAAGATTTCCCAAAATAAGTGATTGTGCATTATTGAGGTTACAACTTTCCACCTTTTACTATAAAATGGAATATCCAATGAATCTCTTTACAGGGCTGTTCGTCTGTGATGTTACTTTTAACGGGGCCCGTGCTTAAGAGGGAGCAAGTGGCACGTGAGAGGAGCAGTCGGGGTTAAGTTTGGTGGGAAAGAATGTCAAATAAATCAAAGGATCAGCCAGGAACATCATTTAAATGCTGAAGTGTATGTTGATGACAAACTGCTACAGTTCCATGGGTAAACTTCATAACTAATATTTACGAGTTTCAAATCTTTGGCACAGATCCCTGCCCACGCGTTATAACCAAAACCTTAATTACCGAGGCTGTGACCGGCAACGGAGCTGCGCCCACTGAACTCTGGATTCTGCTCTAAACAGAGCGAACAGGCGGTCATTCTCCATGTGACTTTGTCCATAGTCTGCCAGTTACGTGGACTGTGAGAACAGCGAATCCAGCAGGGTCTCATTGGTGAAGTGCGGAGACGACCAGTGCTCGGCAATGTGAGCTTTTTTTATTCGCCTGTTACGAAAAGAAGTAAGGATTAACACATGATCGCAGAGAAGGAAGAAAAACAGTGAAATGAAAAATAAGACATCAATTGCACACATTATCTTGGAACAATATGCATCCACACATTATAACGTGGCATAGCCCTTCATCAACAGAAACAGACCTTAAAGGGGCACTATATTCACTCTCACACAACTTTACATATCTGAAACTACATTTGAGAGAAGTTTAATTGGTGGTACTCCCATAGTTATCTGTGTTGCTCGTTGTCCTTTAAATATTAATGTTAGTGAAATGACTCTAATTGCCCCACCCGCCCTTGACTCAAATGCCACCTTGTCGTGTCATGCGACACTTTATAAGTTCTTGCACAGCCTCTACCATAGAAACGCTCTTGCTTACACATGCCCCCTCCCCTCCTTTTATCTGCAGGATTATCTTAATTGCTGCATAAAACTGTGCTGGGCACCTCCTCCAAAATCCTAGTACAGAGGTCAGATATAGGAAAAAACATATTACAATTTCTGATCCTGGAGTGACAGTGTTTCCCTATAAAATGCTGTGATTAAAATCATGATTCTCAGGAATCTACAGCTAAGATAAAAATCTGAAAAAAATCCATTTTAAATTAGTGGGATCTCGCTGTATCTAAGGTATCATTTTTTAAAAATTTGATTTTTTAGAGAGTAGAACCCTTAAATGCCAAAAACGATGCAACAGCTTTAACTGGAAAAAACCCGCAAGAGCTACTGTAATTGATACCACCCAGGTGCTAAATAGTCCTCAGGTTGGTTTGGATTCCAAACATGTGGCACACAGTCTGTGCAACTCCCTAGATAAACTAAGTTCTGTAAACATCAGTACCAATTGCCTGATAGTCCATCATGTTCCACTGATATAGATTGTCAAAGTTAGGAAAATCTTCCTTAGAAGAAAACCAGACCCCAGCGCCTTTCATTAGTGGGTTATTTCTTGTATCCAGTTTCTCTGCTCCTTGACTACAAATCCAATGCATAAAAAACTATTACTTAACAGTGAGGTCGGCTAAAAATTGAACCACTGGTGGAGGACTGAGAGGAAACTGCAGAGATGATGAAGTTCTATAAAGCATTTTTCTGTACGCATACACCAGATTAAATGTAAAGCTACTGTATGCACTGAAAAGCTGTTACAGCCTAAAGTAGCCTTTAGAGTATAAAATCGAATCAACGCCTTTCAGTTACAGTCGTCACTATAAAGCTGGTATGAACAGGACGGTCACAAATAAACAATAGAGAAATAGTTCACAATTAGAGTTGGTTATTCCCCTGACTATTGTTCCTGATGGATAAAGTTGACGTTAACATCCGGAGTGTTGTGTAATAGAAATAGGTGTGGTCTTTTTTTTGCCCATGTCAGTGTGACGTACTGTTCATAACCGCTTTTATAGGGGAACCACTTGTACGGAAAGGCGTTGATTCATTTTTATACAGTGAGTTTCGGTGTCGGGCAACACCTTCCTAGACATAATGGCTTCTGTTGGATAATATATCATTGGCTAGTTTTTGGAGCAGCACCGCGATTAAACACTTACTATAAGGGTGCGGGGGAAATATCTACTTCTGATTCTATTTTTAAGCTCTAAAGGATAACTTTAAGGCTTGTAAACAACTTTTGTATGGAGTCAACGGCGAGTGTTTTTAAAGCAGATGGGGAGCCGCACGTTAGTGATAACAGTGAAGGGAAAACATACGGTTGTAAACAGTCAATTAAAAACTAAGGGACCCCCTCATAAAATGGCTAGCAAATCAACAATAACGTAGAATACTACACAGACCTAGCGACACTGTGGCATCGCCATGGAGAGCGCTGTGCCAATGGCCTGGCATAAAACTAACGGCGCAATCGCGTGTTACCTTTCCAGGGGTTATTTTTTTAAGTGACGGCTGTAGCGTTTTTTAGGACACGGTCCTGAAGTCATCCACTAAATGACAAAGCAGAAAAAGAAAGTTAAATCAGATCATTTCTAATGATTAAGTGAACCCAAAAGTGCACAAAAACTGTTGTACTTAAAGTGACCGCACCCCCCCATTGATAAATATAAACGGCATGACATTCGTTTTAAAGGCGCCACGGGAAAATCACAAGATAAGTTAATGATTATGGTAAAAGAAAACTCATTGGGTATCCTCATAAGTCTATTCGGAAGCCGAACCTCTGCCCCAGGTTACAATGTACCAGGACAAACACCTGACCACACTCACGATTCTTCTTAAATCGCAGGTCACACACAGGGCCGATGCCAAGAACCATAAAGACAATTGATCCCGCACGGGAAGGGGAACTTCACCTGAAACAAAAAGAAAAACAGTGATACAAAGTTTAACACTGACCCTTGGAGTGAACAAATCAAAAAAAATATTGTGTATAATTGCGCTGCACACAAAGCTTACTTTTCACTTATTTCTCTATTAAAGTGATTTTGACACTGAAACTAGTCTACACAAGCATGTCTACGTGATCCGGTTCCAGGAGCTTAAATGGAGGAATGTTCTTTGTTATAAAACAAGTTTTGCAGGCCCTACCCCAGATTGATTTACTGAAACATGCCCACAATTTTAAGGCCAGCAAACTAATTACTTTTAATAGTTTGTAAGGACGAGACAAGACTGATCCACATGGCTTATTGCCAAACTGCAAAGTTGAAAAAAGCTGTGTAATGAAATCGAAATTTTCCAATCATAGCGGTTTGGGTGGGAACCCTTTATACAAAAAAAAACTCCCTACATATACGTTCCCTGTGAAAACAGAATCATGTGTACGGTCGGTGGACGTGGTTAATTTTAATTTGCTCTTTTCATTCTGTTGGATAAATGTTGAGCTTGTGTTAAAGATTTTTTTTTTACATGTCCATCATTAACAGAAATCGAAACCTTGCTATAATAGTCGTTTGCCATAATACCACATTACAGGGCAAACAAATGGCCCAGCTAACCTCTTTTGTATGGATATGCATACTTAAATCACAGATGGTAGGAAATCTACTCCAACCTCCGTGGTGGGGCACATGGTCGAAGCAATGATATGTCACGGTACGGCAATGCATCAGCAAATACAGCTCACTGCCTGTGATGTTCGATAGTAACACGGGGGAGCACAATAAGAGAGAAAGGCTGTTGTGTTGAGCATTACTTTAACAGATCATCGATCGGTAATGTTGCTGGGAGGAAGTTTGGACCAAAGTTTAATGTTAACTGGTGCACACGGCACTGATCAACCAGGAAAGATGTTTGTAATAAGAAAAAACACCCAAGAAGGATAATAGTTTGTATACTGGTACGGAAATGTGAATTTTTATTGTACACCACAAAGACGGAAAGAATCACCATCTGGAATCTCATCAAGATCTGCATCAATCCCCCGTTTACCACTCGGGTTCTGGAGGTCCATCTTGGGTGGTTCACCATTCATCTGGATAAGAGATTGCTGGAACTGGACAAAAACCTGCAACCAAGAAGACAAAAGAGATTGGAATGATATTCTAGTACAATTTCCAAAGAAATCTAGAAGGGGGTCAGAAACTAAGGCACTGGATAACAAACTGATATTGGCTGATGGACACAGGACCATGCATCCTGGACGTTACAGGACGTAGCTACTCACCTTGCGGGAGTGTGCATAACGATGGTTTCTCCACCAGGAAAATTCCAAACTTCGAGGCCACTGATTGGTGGTCACTGCTTTCGTGTACTTACTGGAAAGGAACATTTTACAGTCAGTAAAAATAGGAAGAGGTAAGTAATGGTCTAACGAACTAAAATACACATAAAAGGTTAATCAAAATGATTCCCCATAAAGGCCGGTTCCAGTCTCCCCATTTTTACCCTTTCCCAACTAAAACTTTCACCAACCACTATTGGATTAGTCTTTGTATAGATTGGACCAATCCGCCCAAGATGATTACCTGTTATCAAAAGAGAGGTATAGGAAAATAGTTTGGTAACAGATTGTGGCTCTATCGTGGATTAAGAAGCCCTGTAATTTCAATGGCACCTCCAAGTTCGAATGGTGCTGGAATAAAGATACCATTTTAAACAGCAGCCGGCAGTTGGTCTCTTTGTCTCGTTTGTCTGGTTTGTGCTAAAACTATTTTGGGAGCAGTGCCCTGCTTTGGGCCTAGGTCACCTTTGCCTAGGAAAGCCCTGTTCCCCATACAGGGAATCACTGTCAGGAGTAACCTTTTAATGTCAGTCTCCTGTTGGATCCGTATGATATATACGACCTGCAGGGGTTGGCGGGTGGCCGTCACTGATCTGACCCCCACTTGGACTGCTTCTGGAAAACGGTCAAGTGGGTGGTACATCATGGCCATCGTTGGGTCCCCGATCAGGGAAAACTGTTGTGGGCATTGCAAGACTAGAAGGGTGACGTGTGTGGTTCACAACCGGACAGAATTCGTCCCGGAACGCCAACTCCGCTAGTGGCCAAACGCTCAGCTGGGACTGAAAAGTGCCATGGGGTATGCCATCATGCCATAGGCGTCTAATTAGACTGATGAGTAGATGACATCTTTGTTAGGGAACTTACTCCAACATCTCGCCTGAAGTCCCACTGTAGAGGAATAAACTTAGCTTGTCTGGTCTCCTTTATACAACCAAGAGCAACGCCGTGACTTCCGAGTCTTCCTCCTCCAAAAACAAAGCCGTGCTCCCGATCGTACAGGCACAAATTCATACCGTCCACCGTCGTGTCACTAATACACTCTCAGGATATGGCTGGACTGCAGGGATATAAAAAAACAAAACATATATAGAAGCTGGTCATAACAATAGTAGGATCAATAGATTACCAAGTACAGGAACTTGCAGCTAGAAGTGATGCACCCAATTGAATGGCTTTTACAGGGGGTGGGGACAATATGTGCCTGGAGCTTACAGAAAAGTACAAAAGCATTAGACATCATATTCAAAGACAGGAAGAGACAAAAAAAGTTTCTACACTATGAGAAAATATAACGAACAATACAAATAACATTAGTTCAAAGCACTACACATGAACTGAACAAACGGATAAACGTATTACTCTGTTGAATACCTTTTTAGTATTGTATCTGCAAAAAGATCAGTTAAAGCTGACAGATTTTTAGGCTGATAGATAACCAGGCGAGCGTTGTTTTACTGGCGTATTATAAACAATCATCTGCTGGCTTTTACTGGTTAAAGCAAAGTACACACAGTCCAGATATTTAAAAAATAGACAGGAATTTAAGATCCCACACTACACACAGTTCCTCCTGTGTAAAGGCATAAGGACTTTGCAATTCACTTTAGCCATGTGATCCAGAGGCGATGGTAAACGTTTAGTCGCCCATCAGGAATGCTCAGAACTGCAGTAAACACATGATAGATGAAGGTCCATCCAATTGGTATCGAAGGATCATAAGGGTATTATTTTTAATAAAAGTTCTTAGCGTTTAAAATGGTGCAATTTGGCCCCCAACCCATCAGAGCGTTAACTTGTCAAAGGTTGGCATAAAATCTGATTGGTTGGGGCAAAATTAGCCAACCATTGTATTAAACGAGAAGAACTTTATTGAATCTCCCTGTCAAGTCTTTTATCGCTAATGTGTGTATCCACCATGAAACCACCTGCGGCTTGCTGATAATAACAATTCAATGCTGGCTTTTTGGGAGTATATAACCAATCGATTTGACTTAAAAGATCAGTAATGAAAGTAAAGGGCCTTACCGGAATGATAAACAGCCTCTAAATTGAGAATCAACAAGCTAAATGGCAGCCGATTTCCTTGCCTCCACGTGCTGCAGTAAAACAGGGGGCTGATGGGCTCATAAAGTTGGCAGTAGGGAGGAGGTCCAGGAACCAGGGTAGGTATAAAATTAAAAGGTTTGTCGTTGGGAATCTGACAGATATAAATCTTATGGCCGCATGTCATTAGTGTAGAGTTTATTATGTCAATTTCTTTCAGACCAGAGACGACTGAGAATCTGGATTTTAGGTCATTCCTTCGTCTTCGGGCTAATCAGAGGAAATTCGGTATCAATTTATCATCCTCTTCCATTATTTAGATTCACTGGATGGGTCTGCGTGGAGCTACTTGGGACGGTTTATTCCCTTTGCTTTCGAAGTCTGCTAATCTTGGGGTATTCCGGATATTATTGTAGTTCACTCGGAGGCAATGTATAGGAAATTTAAAATCAGTAGAGCTAATGAAAAGAATTCGTAGAGATTAGCTCATGTCAATTTATGTTTCCGAAAGCAATATTGGCTTTCTCCGAGATATCCCTCGCATGTCATGGTTAGTTGACCCAGATTTTAAAAGCTTTAGAAAAATGTCGCAGGGAAATTAATTCTAATATTTCTAAATTTGCTATTCAATTTCAATTGTCACGTATCGCCACATGATTTGGAGAACGGAGGATTGGTCTGTACAGCGAAGACTGAATACACTTATCTGATATAGGTCTAGATATTTTTTGTGTTGGCTTGCAGAATTTGATAGAGCAAGCGGTTTTGCAGTGGAGGCTTACCATGGACAATTGTTGAAGCAATGTCCATGGCTTGGAGGGTGCAGATAATCTGGCTATAGACTTATGGTTTAGCCATCTTTGTTGTTGGTTAATTTACCAGATACTGCTGAAAATTTTAAAATAAACACAGTGTGTTACGTTTAAATGAAATTGGCTGTTTATTGGCAAGTGTAATTAATTAATAAAATATTAAAGCTGCGGCCAGATTCCTCCAAACTTAAATCTTGTGGCATCAATTATTGTGTTTGTTATTATAATTGTGCAGCTTAACATCCCATGTACAGTGAGATTATCCAAGTACGTGTGAGTGAGATTATCCAATTAGTGTACAGTGAGATTATCCAGTGTAGTGTCGGTGAGATTATCAATGTAGTTGTCGGTGAGATTATCCAAGTAGTAGTGTAGTGAGATTATCCAATGTAGTGTACGGTGGATATCCAATGTAGTGTACGGTGAGATTATCCAATGTAGTGTACGGTGAGATTATCCATATGTAGGTGATGAGTAGATATCCAATGTAGTGTACGGTGAGATTATCCAATGTAGTGTACGGTGGATTTATCCATGTAGTGTACGGTAGGTGAGATTATCCAAGTAGGTACGGTGAATTCCAAGTAGGTACGGTGAGATTATCCAATGTGTGTACGGTGAGATTATCCAATGTAGTGTACGGTGAGGATTTTGAGTGAGATTATCCAATGTAGTGTACGGTGAGATTATCCAATGTAGTGTACGGTGAGTGATGAGTGTGGTATCCAATGTAGGTACGGTGAGATTATCCAATGTAGTGTACGGTGAGTTCCCCACATGGAGTGTACGGTGAGATTATCCAATGTAGTGTACGGTGAGGTTATCCAATGTAGTGTACAGTAAGATTATCCAATGTGTAGTGTACGGTGAGATTATCCAATGTAGAGTACGTGAGATTTGAGATACGTAGGTACGGTTGAGATTATCCAATGTAGTGTACGGTGTGAGATTCCCCAATGTAGTGTACGGTGAGATTCCAATGTAGTGTACGGTGAGATCATGATGGATTATCCAATGTAGAGTACGGTGAGAGATATCCAATGGAGTACGGTGAGATATCCAATGTAGTGTACGGTGAGATTATCCAGTGTAGTGTACGAGGTGAGATATCCAATGTAGGTAGGTACGGTGAGAGTTATCAATGTAGTGTAAGGTGAGATTATCCAATGTAGTGTACGGTGAGATTAATTTCCAAGTAGTGACGGTGAGATTTCCAGTGTAGTGTACGGTGGGTGAGTTGAGATTATCCATTATGTAGTGTAGTTATGGTGATGAGATTATCCATGTAGGTACGGTGAGATTATCCAATTGTGAATTACGTGTGAGTGAGATTCCCAATGTAGTGACAGTAGATTATCCAGGTGAGTACAGGACGTGAGATTATCCAATGTAGTGTACCGTGAGATTATCCAATGTGTGTACGGTGAGATTATCCAATGTAGTGTACGGTGTGAGATTATCCAATGTAGTGTACGGTGAGATTCCAGTAGTGTACGTGTGAGTGAGTGAGATTATCCAATGTAGTGTACGGTGTGTGAGATATATCCAATGTAGTGTACGGTGAGATTATCCAATTGGAGGTACGGTGAGATTCCAATGGTGTACGGTGAGATTATCCAATGTAGTGTACGGTGAGTTCCCCAATGTAGTGTCGTGTGAGATTAATAATGTAGTGTACGGTGAGATTATCCAATGTAGTGTACGGGTGATGATTACAATGTAGTGTACGGTGAGATATCCAAGGTAGTGTACGGTGAGATCCAATGTAGTGTACGGGTGATGAAACCAATGTAGTGTACGGTGAGATTATCCAAGTAGAGTACGGGTGAGATTATCCATGTGTAGTGTACGGTGGGAGTGAGATTATCCAATGTGAGTAAGGTGTGAGTGAGATTCCATGTAGTGTACGGTGAGATTATCAATGTAGTGTACGGTGAGATTCCCAATGTGTGTAAGGTGGTATTCCCCAATGTAGTGTACGGTGAGATTATCCATGTAGTGTACGGGTGAGATTATCCAATGTAGTGTACGGTGAGATTATCCAGTGTTGTAGGTAGGTGAGATTATCCATGTAGTAGTGTACGTGAGATTATCCAATGTAGTGTACGGTGAGATTATCCAATGTAGTGTACGGTGAGATTATCACAATGTAGTGAATGGTGAGATTATCCAGTGTAGTGTACGGGTGGTGAGAGTATACCAGTGTAGTGTATGGTGAGATTATCCAGTGTAGTGTAAGGTGAGATTCCAGTGTAGTGTACGGTGTGTGAGATATCCAGTGTATTGTAGCGTACGGTGAGATTACCCCAATGTAGTATACGTGAGATTATCCAATGTAGTACAGTGGAGATCTCACAATGTAGTGTCCACGGGTATTGTGAGATGTATCATGTAGTGTAACAGTGAGGATTCCCAAATGTATTATCCAATGTAGTGTACGGTGAGATTATCCAATGTAGTGTACGGTGAGATTATCCAATGTAGTGAACGGTGAGATTATCCAGTGTAGTGTACGGTGAGATTATCCAGTGTAGTGTATGGTGAGATTATCCAGTGTAGTGTACGGTGAGATTATCCAGTGTAGTGTACGGTGAGATTATCCAGTGTAGCGTACGGTGAGATTACCCAATGTAGTATACAGTGAGATTATCCAATGTAGAGTACAGTGAGATTATCCAATGTAGTGCACGGTGAGATTATCCAATGTAGTGTACAGTGAGATTCCCCAATGTAGTGTACAGTGAGATTATCCAGTGTAGTGTACAGTGAGATTCCCCAATGTAGTGTATAGTGAGATTATCCAATGTAGTGTAGTGAGATTATCCAGTGTAGTGTAGTCAGATTCCCCAATGTAGTGTTCAGTGAAATTCACTTTTTTGCACTGAGGTGGAGTTGAGAGATTCAATCTCCCGACTGATTTATTGGCTGTTTATACATTTATCGGTGGTGAAAGCAAACTGCAAAGTAACTGCTAATTATTCCGATTGTGCTATTGTCTGACTCAAGCTTGACGCAGACTGAGTAGCCACTCAGCATGTATTTAATCAACTAGCACATTGTCTTGCACTATGGAGATTTTATATGTGTTCAGTTGTACAGTACACAATACTAATGCTGAAAGTCAGTTAATAATAAGTTCTAACGCCCCTCATTTGTACAGTCTGGATTCCCTTGTAGTAGAGAAATCTGATCTATTGCACTGTACCATTACAATAACTGTATGTGGCTGAGGGATAACAATGAGTGGAAATGACTGATCCCATTTCTCTTGTTTCCTGTCTTAAATCTTTTTTACCCTGATCACTTCCTTGTTTGTCAGTTCTCCAACACTCTGTACCTTTAATTACTAACTAGTCCTTAAAACCTACCCTATTCTAGAATGCATCTCTTTGCGATGATACATCTCAAGTTGAAATGGCAATTGTTAAGAGTTTAAAAAAAAAAAAAGATACCGTATATACTTGAGTATAAGTCGAATTTTTCAGGCTTTAAAATTAGCCTGAAAACCTAACCTCGACTTATACTCGGGTCAAGTCCTAATTTAGATCCAAATTCTGCAATTGTGTATAGTAACTAGTAGGTGGCGCTGTGTTAACCTGCATAGAAAGTTACAGGAGCTGATCTGCCTTTACACTTCCTGCTTCCTGTGGTCTGGCTGCTGGACTCACTCAGCACTGTCACTGCTCATCTGGATGCTGTAAATCAGATGGGTCTCCTCAGTTTTGGGCAAAAAAACAGCTGCTAGTACAGTGCAAATGATAGTGCCCTTTACTATATGGGGTCAGAGAGTCCTTTACTATATTGGAGTCAGAGGGCCCTTTACTATATGGGGTTCAGGAGAATTGTAAATGATGGTAAGCTTAATTAAAAGTTTACTGAACCTTGCCACTCCACATGTTTAGAAACTGAAACTCCCAGCAACAAAGCATGCTGGGAGTTGTAGTTTCCAAACACCTGGAGTGCCAAGGAATTAGAGGTTACTGGTACTGGATTTGGCTACTACTGTATGGGATTCATGTATGGGAATTCTGCTGTTCATTTAAAGGGCAACTAAAGCCTAAAAACAACACAGAATCAGAAGGCAGTAGAGGTGATAATTTCTACCCTCGACTTATACTCGAGTCAATCAGTTTTTACAGATTTTTCAGGTAAAAATAGGTACCTCGACTTATACTCGAGTATATACGGTACTTAAAGGGAATCTCCACTGCTAAACAAAGTTTTTCTATTCAGTTTTATTGAAGAACAGGAGGTAAAGGAGCTGTGTCTTACCTCCAGTTCATCAATAAAACCTGCAGGAGCCGGGAGAGAAGGTATATGTTTTACATTTTCACTCATTTAAAATAAAAAAAAGATCGTCTTAGTGGATACAACCAGGGAATGCTGGGAGTTGAAGCGCTCCAAATACAAGTAGAAGTTGGACATCACTGGTTTTTCTGCAACAGGAAAGTGATCATACACAGTAAGAAAGGGGAAGACGCTGGTTTCCTTTAAATTTCAATGTTTATTGACAGTGAATGTTCATGTTAACATTCTACACTGCAAAATAATAAATCACTAATTAATAAGATTGTCTGGGAGATTTGCAAATGGGAACCTCGTTTTATCTTGTGTCTGATTGGCACAAAAGGAAAACAAGATGGCTGCTATTTTCATTCACTGCGTGCAAATATACGTAAACATCAAAGGAGCCAAACCTTCTGCTTAAAACACATTTCATGACTTATAACCCAGAAAATGACAATAAATAATGTATTACTTGTCTTTTTATGTGATTCCTAACCAAAGATAAGTCTGTTTAAATTCAATAAAATCTTTCACAATAGTAAAACCTCCAGTTACTAATTTTATTTCATTTCATCATAGAGAGTTAAATGACTGGAGAATTCATCACTACCTGGAAGAATCAAACTGAGCATGCCTGAGGTCACTGAGCTCAGAGGTGGAGGGCAGTAAGTGCAGGAATTTGGATATTGAAATCAGACACTTAGAAATACAGGTGACGCCTTTTTTATTCTCCAGTCATAGATTAAGATGCTGTAGACATGTAAGATGTTGGCACCATATGAATCCATAATAATAATAATTTATTAATCAAAAAAGCGAAATGATATATTTATATAATAAAATATCTACGCTGTATGTCAGGCTGGAACACTATCCCTCATATACAAGAGACCCTGTGTTACTGCTCAGTTAAGCTGAAAAGGGTGCAATGTAGCCATTGAGGGCGATGTTTCACTATGATCTATTAGGATTTCATTAATATCCATGCAAGCAGTGTGACAAGCCCTATACACATTAATAAATATGTTTCTCTTTGTGCAATAATCTAACCCTGCAAAGTTTATTTGAGCTTTACAGAATTGGGGGAATTTATCTCAGTTTCAATATTGAGATCCCTGTTTATTTCACTCCACCAATAAGGACTCTCTGGCCTTTTATCTCCGGAGTATTAGCTATAACAATCCTAATGATTCATATTGAATCCTCTGATTACTAGCAGAAAATGTAAAGATTCATGTGACTATTTGATCTTAAAGACATACAGGGTTATTCAATAAAAGTTCTTATTTAAAATCTTGCACATTTTGCCCCAACCAATCAGATGTTAGCTTTCAAATGTTAAATAAGATCTGATTGGTTGGGGCAAAATTAGCACCATTTTAAACGATAAGAACTTTGATTGAATAACCCTGTAAAATTGCTGTTCAGGAATTTCTTACAAACTGCAAAAAATGAAGGTGAATATCCAACCAAAGTTTAACATTGATTACCCACCAGAAGAGGGCGCTGTTTAACACAGCGGAAACGGCCCAAGATGGATGCTCTTTGGCTGAAAATGTAAAGCAAGACATGTTTATTTTTGACCATTGAGGATAATGAGTGTGCAGATGTCTTCCTTTATTACACACCAGCTATGCCGTTACAATTCCTAGTAAAGTAGCACAGATAAAACCAGAAAGAGAGAACTTTAAAATCTCAAATATAGAGAGAATGTTGTAAATATTTAACGGGGAACTACACTCTATATTAGATTCATATCCTTAATCCAAGGTTCCTGTAATCATCTTAAGAAGTCAATGTTTGCACAAGCTGATTTTTAGTGACATCACATGTATGTGGACCAATCCAGATTAACAGTACCCATGCTTGCAAGTTAGGGGTCCTATCAACACTGTACATCAAAGCAAGACCACATTAGCTAGCGATCCATTATGATATGGGATTTAACTTGTCAAACAAGGAAACCGGTCCACTCTACACGTTACATGCCTGTAAAGTTGTAAAACACCTACAGAATCACATTTGTTTAAATGTATGGCAATAGGTATAATGCAGCCACAAAAAATAATCTATTGTGCTTGACCTGTGTGGGGCAGTTGGACTGATGGACTGTAACCACTAAACTGTAAGGGCTCGGCCCCACTAGGCTATTTTGTGTGTGCGCTGTGTTAGCCAATAGAAGAGGATGGGTAGGTCCCACTGTCTCCGCTGCCCTGTGTTGAGGTGTCTACCCTTTTCACGGTGCATGCAATCACCATTTTTAGTGTGCATTGCATGCGCGCCGATAGTTTAACATCAAAGGAATCGCAGGGTAGCGCATGTGAATTGTGCAATGTTCCCCTTTGAATAGGAGTAGGGAAGTAATATTCAGATATTGTGCATGCGCTGAAGAGTGTATGGCTTATTTCTATTGGGGCTTGTAAGGGTCCGTGAGTCTTAGTTCACTCAAAATCTCTGTAGTTTATCGTCATTTCCTGTTCGCTAAATGAAACCCAGCGGTACAATCCTAGTAAAACGATCTATAGACGTCTGTGTGAGTTCTGCCGCCCCCCCCCCCCCATAACTAGGCATGTACAATACAACCCCGGGCAGAAACATAAATAAACTCTCAGCATTTCCATGGAAACTGGGTTCAAGCCAAATGAGCGACAATAACCAAACATTAAAGGGGACATTAAACTAATTCTGTTCAGTTTACAAATAATAATCGCTTTTCAGTCATTAGCAAAGAGAGCTGTGGATATTGCAATAGAGCAATACAGGTGGCAGTGCGGATACGATCCGTCATTCTCTAGATTCACCGTATTTTCCTTATAAAAGAAAACTTCACATTGTCGTGGTTCAGATCCATTGTCCAGTTCATCTGAATAAAGAGCGAACGGCCTTCCCATATGGACGTCTCCATTCACCCCTTTGGCTACTGATTGAACTAGGAAACCTGCGCAGACAGAGAAAACACAATGGGTGATAAACTGGATCGATAAATACAATTAGATTGGAAATAGCCACTGATCCCTTTCATACAAGTTACTGGTAATTCTAGGTGCACAGCTCACAAAGCACAGAAACAGAACAAGTTATCCAGTTCCTATACAGGTCCAATGAAAACTACCCCTAAACTACAGATTAACATCTTATTCTATGAATTAAAGGACAACTGTACGGTTTCTGCTCCTCCCCCCTTCTGCCACGGCCTAACCAATGGGAATACACGTTCCACAAGACCGCTTCTTCCCATTGGATAGATCCCAGACTAAGGTGGTGGCGGAGCTTAGATAATACGGTTGTCCTTTAAAGGGGAACTGTGGTCCAAAAATGACTTTAGGTAAATTGAGGTAAATTGATAGGAATTGCTCCCCTGAGAATTTTTGCAATTTATTTCCATTGTTTATTTTGCAAAGTTTTGAAGATATGGCAGCAGTATCACCAGGTTCCCTGCACTTCCTGCTTCAAAACTGTCAGTCAATCTGTCCTGTGTCTCCTCCCCTTTGCAGCCCCCCCCCCGGTCCCTCCTACTCATGGACCCCATGGTCCCTACAGTTGCAGGCCCCCCATGGCCCACTATCTTACAGTACCATGCCTAAGCCCCGCCCACTCATGGGTGCCGTGGGTTACTCAGACCCCCCCCCCCCCCCCACACACACACACACACACACACACACACAGAAAACTGTGGAATCAGCCTTTTCAGGCAGAGTGAGAATAGAGTGAGAACTCTGCCTGAAAAGGCTGTTTTCACAGTGGGAGAGAAGGGCTGTAGATTCCCTTACCTTCTCTGTCAGGACTTCACACAGCAGAGAGGAGGAGGGACTTCCTGTCTCCCTCACACACTGAGGAAGTCTGAGGCTGTGCTTGCCAGTGGCACTGTGCAGGAGAAGCCTTAGGAATGTCACAAGTCAGCCTCCCACCCATTAACTTTCTGGTCAGTCATTTCTTTATATCTTGGGCTGTGGAGCACGTAGAGAGGTGGTTGATGGCTCGTTTTAAAGGTAGGAAACTGGCCTTAACTTGTTTGGAGACCACAGTTCCTCTTTAAGTACATCTGTATTTCAGTCTCGTTTACAGATCATCTCTAGACTTTCCCATAATCCCTTTCCTTTCTACCAGGCTCACTATACAGGCCACGCTCTGAGCCAATCAGACTGCAGAACAGGGAATCCTGGATGAGTGTTTACATCTTGTGCCTCCACCATTGATAATTCAGCCAATGAGAACACTCACTGCACAAACATCCCTGTAAAGGGAGTTTGTAACCCTCGTCCAAAAAGATACATGATCCACCACATGGTAATAAGACTAATATTATAAATTAATATAAATGTTTAGTCCTGTGTAATGTAATAAAATTAGATTTTTAATGATAATTGACCGAGTGTTTCTGTTCATTGGGATTCTATTTGGTGGAACAGCCAATCAGAGAAGAGCGTCCCAGTTACTGTATCAGACTCATTAAGTTTTAAAGTTACAATGAAGGATAAAGATTCACAGAATTATATGATGGACAGTCAGGGCTGGGCCACACTACCATGTTAAAACTGAGAGTTAAAAAGCGCATGAGTTGGCCAATTGGCCACCGGATGTCAGTTGCGCTGCGATCCGATTTTTTGAGCGCATGCAAATCACCATATTTTCAGCACAATTGCATGCAATCCAATTGCGCAACATTACGGAAACACAGGTGTGTTAAGTAAGTGTTAAAGTATGGCCCGCCTTCACAGAGATTTTTCTCATTTATTGTTTCCTCCATACAACCAATCCACCACTAACTTAAAAAGGACAAACATTACCAAACCAAGAACATCTCATAAGTTGATCGACTGGAAAAAGCAGGGTTAACTTTGTAATTAACTCAAGGAATTGGGTCATGTTCATCAAACATTTGAAGGAGCTGCCATGCTACTTCATTATTAAAATGAAAAACTTCAAGGAAAAAGCTTGAGTTATATAGATCATGTGACTCCAATGTGCCTTCTAATACCGCTTACTAATTTACAGGGAGATGTAATAAAAGTTCTTTTAAAAAAAAATTAAAAATGGTGCTAATTTTGCCACAACCAATCAAATGTTATTTACCATTTGAAAGTTAACATCTGATTGGTTGGGGCAAAATTTGCAACATTTTTAACAATAAGAACTTTCATTACATCTCCCTGTTAATGTTTTATGTGGATCATGTGACACAGATAAGCTCAGGATATAAAATATGACAGTTAGGCACAATTTATAAGGATATAATTTACAAGCTATGTATGTGTTTTGTATATTATATTTTTATTGTAATAATAATAATAATATAAGTACTAATAGTAATAATAGTATTATTAATAATCATAATACACGTAATACTAATATTATGAATATTAATAATTTTACGGACCTTGGTTAATCAGAAAAGTACGTTCACAGCCATAACCAGGCGAATTAATGTAGAGGCTGGTCAGGAAACACGTCCATGGATTGGTAAATCTCTTTCAGAATCAGCAACGCAGTGTCCTCAGATTCCCTGGAATAAAGGAGATGCCAGACTGCTTAGCACATAACGTGTGTCCCTGTGCGTTAAAAGCTGATCTGGAGCGAATAACAATTCCAGATAATGATTGATTAAAGGAATTGTACAATGACTTTGACTCATTTCAATCTATAAATGAACACATGTAAGTAGCACTTAATCTAATGTGTTTATGTTGCTGCATGACTTTATTCCAGTACTTGTTTTGCTCAAGCTCAGTCTCCCAGCCCTCTGCCAGACTGACTCTCTGTGAGAACAAGCATGCTCAGTAATGCCTATGAGGCAGCATTGGGCAACGGAATTTCCCACCCTGCAGTTTATGACACTGAGGCACTTGATTGACAGCTGAAATGCAAGATGTTTCAGACTGAATATCTAAAGAAATGAGACAAATCAACACAAAATGGTACAGTGATAGATGGGAAGAATTATAGTTTGCAGTAATTGACAATTAAAAAAAAACATATTTCTCAGTGTACATATCCTTTAAATTGCTATGACACACTGCCACCAGCTGGACTAAATGACAATGTAGGATTCATATGAATAGGAAAAAAACAAAAACAAAACAGCCAACCAATTGCCCCTCGTTGCAATGAACAGCACCTGTGTTCTACAGGACCAATGTATCCCTGTGTATCAGTTCCAAGTACTGGGTCCTCTAGAGTAATATCAGGTTTGGCTTTACCCTTGATACCAGATACACTGCACGCATTCAGGGAGATTCACTAAAAGTTCTTTTTGTTAAAAATGGTGCTAATTTTGCCCCAACCAATCAGATGTTAGCTTTCAAATGTTAAATAACATCTGATTGGTTGGGGCAAAATTAGCACCATTTTTAACGATAAGAACTGTTACTGAATCTCCCCGATTGTCTTTTCTTCTTGTTAGACATCAGACTACATCAGTAATATTTCTATAATAAAGATGGGCATACACACAAAGATATTGATTGTAGGATATCGGTATCTCCTGAGATTGTAAATAACCTTACTATATTTATCTTTGCATGTATGTCCGTAACCTCTCTGCTTCCCACGTACCAGTAACACAGGTGACTCTGCAGGGCAAACAGATACTCATTGAAGCTCTCAATGGGCTTCTCTTGCAGGACATAATCAATGCGGCGCCCCCCATTCAGCATCCCTATCTTCACCGGGGGGTCCTCCTCGCGGGACACGTCTGGACTCTCTATCTTTTCAGCTTAAAGAAATAGAAACCATTTTAAATTAATTCCCATAATTACTGGGATTAAAGGGAAAACAAACCCTATGAACAGGGGTTTATGTTTCAGTTTACAAAAATGTAAGTGTGCAGTTCGTTCTGTGTAGAGAGGATCAGGAGCTGCCATGCTACTCACTCCAGTACAATGAAATTCTTTGCCATGGCACAGCACCCTTAGAACTTGTATATAATAATCAGAGTACACGGTGAGTATTTATTTTAATGTCTTGAGAGCCAATAGAATTCTAACCTTCCACTTCCTGGTTTTTCTCCTCTTGCTCAATCTGATCTGCGACTTTCATTAGCTCTTCCTGTAATTCTGCTGATGACATGTGAGCGCGTGCAAACTCGTTGAGTGTCTGCCAGGCGGAGCGCAGGGAACTGATGAAGCCCTGTTTTAGGTCAGACCCCATGCGAGTCAGGCTCTCTTTCAGCTCTAAAAAAAAGGACAGGGACATGGTGATTATGTGCAGCCTGTTGCTTGTAACACATTTAAAGTGCTGTTACTTTAAAGGAGAGGTTAACACTAATGCACATTTTAGTTAGCCAAAAACTGCTGAATTCACCAATGGAATCTCTATAAATAGATACACAGTAAAATCTTACAGCACAGAGAGCCCAGAGGTTACGGACCCTCCCCTAGTTTGACACATGGTCAGTGTGATTCACCCAGGCAGACAGGGGTCTGTATTTACAGATTTTACTATATTCAGACAGGTTCATACATGTGATTATTAAGATCACCAGCAAACTGTTTTTTAGGGTAGACTTCTCCTTTAAAACAATATCAAATGTAAATTTATATCTGATTAACGTACCCAGGTGCAACCTCTTCCTGCCCTTGTGATGAGGAATTAGAACAGGCTTTAGATCAGTGTCTGGAACTATCATGGGTTCAAGCCTGTAGGCCACAGGATCCAGCTGGAAGGGGAAAACATGGAAAGTGAACCAGAAGCCAGAATCCTAATTTCTAACAATCCATCTCTAGCACCAGAGGATGTAATAGTAAAACTGCACAACGGAATGCATGGTTACGTCTCTTTCTGCTGTAGGCTTCTGGGCCTGACATGGTAAAGTATTTTTATACAAGGAGAACTACACTCGAAAACACTTTTCCATGACTTATGTATAGCCTGGAAGCTGTCAATTAAAATGTAATCCCTAGCCATAGTTATACAGTAAAATCTTCACGTAAAAGAAATCCTAGCAGTTACTGCCCCTTCCGGTAGCTCAGTGATCTCAAACATGATCAGTGGGAATCTCCCAGAAAGATAAAATTGGAATATCCAATCAGACACAGAAACAGGGAGATTCAATAAAAGTTCTTATCGTTAAAAACGGTGCTAATTTTGCCTCAACCAATCGGATTTTATTTAACATTTGAAAGCTAACATCTGATTGGTTAGGGCAAAATTAGCACCATTTTTAACAATAAGAATTTTTATTGAATAACCTTGTTTGTATCTCAATAGGCTAAAAAGGGGAAATTCAAAGTGAAAGGAAAATGCATTTAGTTAGTAAATTAATTTACTGAATTCAAACAGCTGCATCTTAAGTTATGAAAAACAAGTGATATTGTTTTAAAAAAAACAGCTTGTGGGCAATAAAGTGTTTTTAGGCAGAGTTCTCTTTTAATCACAGATTATACTATGGTATGGCAAATATAACAGTCTGTGCTAGTTTTCTATCACCAATTACTTTGAACAGAAGGAATAAACCATAAACAGACTTGTTATAGAACTACAGATAAATAAACATTTATATTCAACCAATATTATTATTAAAGGAGAACTAAAAACTTTTAATCCCAACGTGAATGCCTTTTTCCCCAGAACACTATACATGTAAGAGGTGGATCCTGCAACTAAGAAGGTTTCCATGTTGTTGCCAGTACAACTTAACACATGTAGTCTTCAAAGAGCCTTGTGATACAGATGTCTCCACACCAATTTGGAAGTCTAGAAAGCAAGAGTGTCGCAAAGAACTACCTACCAAAAGCAGATTTTACTGGCTTTTTTTGTTTCCATTATGTAATGTAGTGATAATCTATATATAACCTCTGTTGGGATAGTGGTTTATTGCAGTTTCAATTCTCCAGACTTATTTTTTTACTGAAATTTTAATGTTTTGTTTCTTACTTCCATGCTAGCTAAGAAATAAACTACAAAGATTACCTGTCAGAGAGTGTTAAAATATGTTAGCAAAGACACTACAATGAAATCCCTTTTCTGTCTCAGAAGGGAGGCAGGATCTTTGCGTTGTATTATGATTGGCTTTCAGCTTCTAGGAGTGAGGCTGCAGCTTCCTGTTAAGTTTAAGGAGTACACTCAGGTAGACAGGTCTTTAACCTAAACAAAGAGGTGGATTGTGGGAGCTGACCCCTAGTACCCACAGGGTAATTTTATAAATCATCCAGCAATCACACCAAAGGGAAATGCGAGACACAGCTTTTTGTATCTTTGCAAATGTGCTCGGTCTATTGGTATAATGTTTGGTCTTATAACTTAAATTCCTGATATTTTGAAAATGCATCAAGTTTACATCAAAGTTTACAACCAGACAAACAATCGGACATTTTGAGCTTACTGGATGGTAGATGTTAAAGAATCCCCTGCAAGTAGGAAGCCGGTAATGTTCATCAATTTTATCCAAACCACGAACGGTCAAGAACATGCTGATGGGAGAGCCAAGCGCAAAGAAATTGACGGGCTCAAAGTCCAATGAGTTGTACTGTACTGACACCTAGTGGAACAAAACAAATGTACAATGTACAATCCGGCTCAGAAAATAAACATAGAGAGGGGGAAACATAACAGTAGACATATTAACAGTGTAAATTTAACAGAGAAAGCTGGTTTTAAATATATAAAAACTGATATTCCACCCTGACAGATCTAATAACCAATCAGTAGTCTCTTGGTCTGAACACCAGGCAATATTTCGTCCCTAACAGTCTTCAACAGGCCACACGAACACCTGTGATTTAAATATGTTTGATCCATCGACCGATCGTTCAGGAACAAGTTTGTGTGTATAAGCCCCAGCCAATCCTCACCCAAACAGCCAAGATATCGGACTGATTACGCAATCAGGGCAAAATATCACCACTAAAGGAAAGGTCACAACGTAGGCCTATTGGAGCAGTGGGATAGAGCTGGTATCAGATGAACTATCACAAACTCTCAACAGCCAGCAGCACTGAGGAGATGCTGGAAATAACATGCCAGTGATTCCATCACTGCCACAAAGCAATTCCATTTGTTTTTCCCAAACAGATCTGGATATTTCACCCTAGCACTTTGTGAATTGTGAAGCAGTTTTCAACACTGCCTCTAACCCGAGCTTGGCCATCTTTACCTGTCCTGTACCAATATCAAAGGACTGATAATCCACATGTACAGAGGAGACGGAGGCCCCTACTGGCAGCTTCCTCTTGCTGGGTTCCATGGCTGACACATCATCGGAGGGGTTGATCTTTGCAGTGGAATCCTGATGGGCGACTGATGACTCCATTGCTCGGATTTGAGCCGCCTTTTCTTCTGCCGCAGCTTTCCTTTTCGCCTAACGAACAAAACAGAGCGTGAAATAAACAAACAATTGTAATCAGCATATTGCAAAGGCCGAAAAGCAAAGTGTTCGCCGACCTCAGCAACTGCTCTTTCCTGCACAAACTTGGCAATCTTCTTCCTCGGACCCAGAGGGATTCCCATCTCTTTCAGGTCCTCGATTGTGCACATGAGCTGAAAAATAAAGGGGGAAAATTTAGTTCCCAAGAAATACACCCCCTTTACAATATTAATTATAGTGAATGCTTAACAGAAGTAAGGAGGGGTGGGGGTTGGTTTAAGACACAAACATAATACCAAGGACTCTGTGTCCATCTTTTCTTTCTCAAACACACTGCTGTATTCTCCCAGACTGAGGGATTCCAATGCTTCATGGAGACTTGGCAATTCCTCCTGTTGATGTGGATCCGTGGATTGCTCTGCGGCACCAGGTGGTGTCTAGAGGGGGAAATGAAGATAAATCACAGCACGGTCTGCAGTGTAGATGTACAATAAAGTTTATTCATGTTCAAATAGGTTTCCCAGCAAGCAAGGAATTCCAATGAAACACCCTCACAGATAGGAAATCTCTTGATAACTGGATATGCTGCTTGTGGGACCTGCATAGTTAGAAACTCCAATCTACAATGAATTTAACTTCCAGCGTTTTTTTAACTTTCTTTTATTCAGTTTAACTGAAGAACCGGAGGTAAATGAGCTTTGTCTTACCTCCCATTCTTCATTAAAACCTGCAGAAGAGAAGAAGAATCCAACGCCGGCTTCTCTAACAATCTCCGACGCTTCCACGCTCCTTTGCACTATGTGCATGCGTGCACAATGCAAGGGACTGGGGATGTGTCGGGGGAATGTCAGTGGCGTCAGAGACTTCAGCAGCACTGGAGCGATCCGCTCTCTCTAAAAAAAAATGCTGTGCATACCCTTTAAACATTTTGGATAAAAGGTAAATTTGAGAGATTTACCGAGAGCCTGTCGGTAATTTAATATAGCCGTTGCAGCTCTGGGTAAGTCACTAACTGCCATTACTCTTCACGCAAATTCTAATGTCAGCTATTTGCTGAAGTTACAATTTGCACAAATGCTATATTTAATAGGTTGCACACGCTGCTTGGGTGTCTTATCAATACTCGCTCAGCCTGCACAAAGAAGGAAATAAAGTTGTGCTAACTGATACTGAATTGGTTAACGCTGCTTTAAGAGCTAAAATTTTGACAGTGGCTCTGCGTAAATGAGCCTGAATACTTCTTGACCTACAATCTAGAAATTCCTGATTATAATGGATTACTCCCCTTTCTAATTCATTTCTTTACAGAAATACAGCATTACAAAGTGTTTATATTCCTTCCCCCTCCCGTTTTACGGTCTGGACATGCTCAGTGCACCTTATCCAGGGAGAGAGAGAGCAGCTCTCCAATTAGATACATTTTAAGGATGAGATGTTTTTGAGGATTTTAGCAACAATATCACATCATTTTAATCTGCCGTTTGAGGTACAAATGGGGTAAAATGTGATTTAGATTAAAGGCAAACTGTTGTCAATCCAAAGTTATAGGCTTGTAAAGTTTCACTTCCTACTCTGCAGTGTATCTGTGACAAGCACTTTCCTCTGCCTATGGACACCTTAGGGAGAGAAACTTTTTTCTATTCAGGTTTGTGGCAAGCGAAATGACGATGTTTGGGGGTGGGGCTGATGATACTTTGTCCCAGCAGTAGGACATAAGTGGGCATGCTCAAGCCAGGGTCACGTGACAGCTTACTGTGTAAATACAAGCAGCACCCCTTATGCAGCTGTAAGTAGTGTGCTCTTTTTAACAGAGGGCACTTGTATGGAGACCAAAGTTCCCCTTTAAAGATTTCCCATAAATAAGTGATTGTGCATTATTGAGGTTACAAATTTCCACTTTTCACTATAAAATGGAATATCCAATGAATCATCTTACCGGCTTTTCGTCTGTGATGTTACTTTTCACGGGGCCGTTGACTTCAGAGGGAGCAATTGGCACCAGTGGAGGAGCAGTCGGGTCAGTTTGGTTGGACAGAATGTCAAATAAAATCAAGGATCCTGCCAGGAAACACATTAAATGTCTGAGTTTATATTGATTGACAACCTGCTACAGTTCCATTGTAAACTTCATTAACCTAATATTACGAAGTCTCAAATCTTTGGCACAGATCCCTGCCCACGGTTTATAACCAAAACCTTAATTACCGAGGCTGTGACCGGCAACGGAGATGCGCCCACTGAACTCTGGATTCCTGCTCATAAACAGAGCGAACAGGCGGTTCATCTCCATGTTGACTTTGTCCACAATAGTCTGGCAGTACGTGGGACTGTTGTAGAAAAGGATATCCAGCAGGGTCTCATTGGTGAAGTGACGGAGACGACCAGTGCTCGGCAATGTGATCTTTTTTATTCGCCTGTTACGGAAAGAGGTAATGGATTAACACATGATCGCCAGTAGTAAGAAAAAACAGTGAAAATAAGCACATCAATTGCACAATATTATCTTGGACATCTGCATCCACAATATAACGTGGCATAGCCCTTCACAACCAGAAACAGGACCCTTTAAAGGGTCACTATATTCACTCAAACAACTTTACATTATCTGAAACTACAATTTGAGAGAAGTTAATTGGTGGTACTCCCATAGTTATCTGTGCTTGCTTTGTCCTTAAATTATTAATGTTTAGTGAATGCTCCTAATTGCCCCACCCTCCCTTACTCACTGCCACCTTGTAGTGTCTGCGACACTTATAAGTTCTGCACAGCCTTACCATAGACACTGCTCTGCTTACACATTCCCCCTCCCCCTCCTTTTATCTGCAGATTCTCTTAATTGCTGCATAAACTGTGCTGGCACATCCTCCAAAATCCTAGTAAGAGGTCAGATATAGGAAACATATTACAATTTCTGCTCCTGGAGTGACAGGTGTTTCCCTATAAATGCTGTGATTAAAATCATGATTTCTCAGAATCTACAGCTAAGATTAAAAATCTGAAAAAAATCATTTTAAATTAGTGGGATCTCGCTGTATCTAAAGGTATCATTTTTAAAAATTTGATTTTTTAGAGAGTAAAGATACCCTTTAAATTGCAAAAAACGAATGCAACAGCTTAACTGGAAAAAACCCGCAGAGCTAATGTAAATATACCACAGGTGATAAATGTCCTCAGGTTGGTCTTGGGATTCCAAACATGTGGCACCAGTCTGTGCCAACTCCTTAGATAAACTAAGTCTGTAAACATTCAGTACCACTTGCCTTGATATTCCATCATGTTCCACTGATATAGATTGTCAAAGTTAGGAAAATCTTCCATTAGAAGAAACCAGACCCCAGGCCTTCATTTAGTGGGTTAATTTCTGTATCCAGTTTCTCTGCTCCTTGCTACAAATCCCATGCAATAAAAACTATTACTGTAACAGTGAGGTCGGATAAATAAATGAACCCACTGTGTGGAGGACTGAGAGGAACCTGCAGAGATGCTGGAAGTTCTATAAAGCATTTTCTGTAAGCATACACCAGATTAAATGTAAAGCTACATGTCTGCACTGAAAAGCTGTTTACAGCCTTAAAGTAGCCTTTAGAGTATAAAAATAGAATCAACGCCTTTCCGTACAGTGTCCCTATAAAGCTGGTTATGAACAGTACGTCACAAATAACAATAGAGAAATAGTTCACAATAGAGTGCGTATCCCCTGCTAATTTGTTCCTGATGTATAAAGTTGACTGTAACATCCTGGAGCTGTGTGTATAGAAATAGGTGTGGGTTTTTTTTGCCATGTCAGTGTGACGTACTGTTCATAACCAGCTTTATAGGGACACTGTACGGAAAGGCGTTGATTCTATTTTTATACACGTGACGTTTCGGTGTCCGTGCAACACCTTCCTCAGACATAATTGCTTCTGTTTGGATACTATTATCATTGGCTATGGTTTTTGGAGCAGCACCCAGCGATTTAAACAATATACTATAGGTGTGCGGGGGAACTATCTACTTCTGATTCTATTTTTATACTCTAAAGGATACTTTAAGGCTGTAAACAACTTTTGTATGGAGTCCACTGCGAGTGGTTAAGCAGATTGGGGAGGCCGCACCGTTAGTGATTAACAGTGAAGGGAGAAACATACGTTTGTATACAGTCAACTTAACCCTAAGGACACTCATAACTGGCAGCAACAACAATAAAGTAGAATACTACACAGACCTATCGACACCTGTGGCATCGCCATGGAGAGCGCTGTGCCAATGGACTGGCAAAAACTCTACGCGCCTCGCTTTACCCTCTTCCAGGGTCTTTTTAAAGTGCGCTTGTAGCAGTTTTAAGGACACGGTCCTGAAGTCATCCACTAAATGACAAAGCAGAAAGTTAAATCAGATCATTCTAATGGATTAAGTGAACCAAAGTGCACAAAACTGTTGTACTAAAGTGACGCCCCCCATTGATAAATATAACTGCATGACATTCTGTTTTACAGGCGCCACGGGAAATACAAGATAAGTAATGATTTATGGTAAAAAGAAAACTCATTTGGGTTTATCCTAATAAGTCTATACGGAAGCTGAACCTCTGCCCCAGGTTACAATGTACAGGACAACACACTGACCACACTCAACGATGCTTCTAAATCGCAGGTCACACACAGGGCCGATGCCATGAACCATAAAGACCAGATGATCCGCCCGGGGAACTTCACCTGAAACAATAAAGAAACAGTGATACAAAGTTTAACACTGACCCCTTGGGTGCAACAAATCAAAAAACTATTGTGTATTAAATTGCGCTGCACACAAAGCTTTTACTTTTCACTTAATTTCTCTATTAAAAGTGATCTTTACACTGAAACTAGTCTACACAAGCCTGTCTACGTGATCCGGTTCAGGAGATACATGGAGGAAATGTCTTTGTTTATAAACAAGTTTTTGCAGGCCCTACCCCAGATTGATTTACTGCAACATGCCCACAATTTTCAGGCCAGCAAACTACATTACTTTAAAGCTTGTAAGGCGAGACAAGACTGATCCCATTGCTATTTCCAAACTGAAAGTGAAAAACGTGTGTAATGAAATCGAATTTTCAATCAATAGGGCTTTGGGTGGGGAACCTTGTATACAAAAAAACTCCCCTACATATATTTCCTGAACTAGATCATGTACGGTGGTGGAAGTGGTTTCATTTTAATTTGCTCTTTTCATTCTGTTGGATAAATGTTGAGCTTGTGTTAAAGATTTTTTTTTTTACATTTCCATCATTAAAAGAACATCGAACCTTGCTATAATAGTCGTTTGCCATAATACCCACATTACAGGGCAAAAATGGCCTAACCTCTTTTTGTTATGGATAGTGCCTAAATCACAGATGTAGGAAATCCTACTCCCACCTCCGTGTGGCCACATGTAGAAGCAATGATCTGTCAAGGTAAGGCATATGCATCAGCAAACAGCTCACTGCTCTGTGTAATGTTCGATAGTAACACTGGGAGCACAATAAGAGAGAACGGCTGTGTGAGCATTACTTTAACAGATCATCGCTCGTACATGTTGCCTTGGGAGGAAGTTTTTGGACCAAAGTTTAATGTTAACTTGTGCACACTGCACTTGATCAACCAGGAAAAGATGTAATTAAGGAAAACCCACCAGAAGGATAATAGTTTGTATACTGGTACTGAAATGCTGCATTTTATTGTACACCAACAAAGACGGAAGACTCACCATCTGGAATCTCATCAAGATCTGCATCAATCCCCCGTTTTACCACTCGAGGTCTTGACTGTCCATCTTGGGTGGTTCCCCATTCATCTGGAATAAGAGATTGCTGGAACTGGACAATAACCTGCAACCAAGAAAAAGAGATGAAGTTGATAATTCTGTACAATTTCCAAAGAAATCTAGAAGGGGGTTCAGAAATAAAGGCACTGGGATAACAAACTGATAGTGGTGATGGACACAGACCATGAATCCTTGACTGTACAGACAGTATCTCTCACCTTGGGATTGTGCATAACTATGGTTTCTCCACCAGGAAATTCCAACTTCCGATGCCACTGATTGGTGGTCACTGCTTTCTTGTACTCTACCTGGAAAGGAACATTTTACATTCAGTAAATAGGAAAGGGTAAGTAATGGCTCTTAAAGAACTAAAATACAAAATAAAGTTTGAATCAAAATGATTCCCCATCAAGGCCGGTTCCAGTCTCCCCTTTTACCCCCTTCCCAACTAAAACTTCACCAACCACCTATTGGATTAGTCTTTGTATAGATTGGAAAACTCAGCCAAGATGATTACATTGTATTCAAAAAGAGAGGTTATAGGAAACTAGTTTGGTAACAGCTTGTGGCTCTATCGTGGATAAGAATCCCTGTTAATTTCAATGGCACCCTCCAAGTTCGAATGGTGCTGGAATAAAGATACATTTTAACAGCAGCCAGGCAGTTGGTCTCTTTGTCTCGTTTGGTTCTGGTTTGTGCTAAACTCTTTTGGATGCAGTGCCCTAGCTTTTTGCCTAGGTCACCTTTGCCTAGAAACAGCCCTGTTCCCCATACAGGGAATAACTGTTCAGGAGTAACCTTTTTAATGTCAGTTCTCCTTTAGGATCCGTCATGATAAAGACTGCAGGTGTGTTTGCGGGTGGCCGTCACTGATATCGACCCCCACTTGACTGCTTCTGGAAAACGGTCAAGTGGGTGGTAAATCATGGCCAATCGTTGGGTCCCCGATCAGGGCAAACTGTTGTCTGCAATTAATTTTGTCACAACCGACAGTAATTCGTCCCGGACGCCAACTCGCTAGTGGCAAACGATCAGCTGGGATGAAAAGTTGCATGGTATGTCCATAGCCCTAGGGTTACTTAGACCTGATTAGACATCTTTGTTTAGGGAACTTACCTCCAACATCTCGCTGAAGTCCTCACTGTAAGGAATAAACTTGCTGTCTGTGTCTCCTTTATAAAACCAAGAGCAACGCCTGACTTCCGAGTCTTCCTCCTCCCAAAACACAGCCTTTCTCTCCCGATCGTACAGGCACACATCATACCGTCCACCGTCAGTGCTCACTACTACACTCTCAGGATCTGGCTGGACTGCAGGGATATAAAAAACAAACATATATAGAAGCCTGGTCATTAACAATAGTAGGATCAATAGATTATACAAGTACAGTAACCATTGCAGCTAGAAAGTGATGCACCCAATGAAAATGGATTTTACAGGGGGTGGGGACATATGTGACTGGAGCTTACAGAAAAGTACAAAGCATTAGACATCATATTCAAAGACAGGAAGAGACAAAAAAAGTTTCTACACTATTAGAAAATATAACGAACAATACAAATAACATTAGTTCAAGCACCTACACATGAACTTGAACAAAAGGATAAAATGTATTTACTCTGTTGAATACCTTTTAGTATTGTATCTGCAAAAGATCAGTTAAAGCTGACAGTTTAGGCTTATAGATAACCAGTGAGCTGTTTGCTTTTACTGGCTTATTATAAACAATCATCTGCTGGCTTTTACTGGTTAAAGCAAAGTACACACAGTCCAGATATTTAAAAAATGACAGAATTCTAAGATCACACTACACACAGTTCTCCCTGTGTAAAGCATAAGGACTGCACATTCCCTTTAGCCATGATCCAGAGGCCGATGGTAAACGTTAGTCGCCCCTCAGGAATGCTCAGAACTGCAGTACACACATTATAGATTAAGGTCCATTCCCATTGGTATCGAAGGGATCATTAGGGTTATTCAATAAAAGTTCTTATCGTTTAAAATGGTGCAAATTTTGCCCCAACCAATCAGATGTTAACTTTCAAATGTTGAATAAAATCTGATTGGTTGGGGCAAAATTAGCACCATTTTAAACGATAAGAACTTTTATTGAATCTCCCTGCAAGTCTTTTATCGCTAATGTGTGTATCCACCATTATAACCACCTATCGGCTGCTGATAATAACAATTCAATTTCTGGCTTTTTTGGCTTATAATAACCAATCAGATTTTACTTAAAGATCAGTAATGCAAAGTAAATGCCTTACCTGAATGATAAACAGCCTCTAAATTTTGAGAATCAAACAAGCTAAATGGCAGCCAGATTTCCTTGCCCTCCACTTGCTTGCAGTAAAACCAGTGGGGCTGAATGGGCTCATACAAGTTTGGCATGTAGGGAGGAGGTCCAGGAACCAGGGGTCCGGCAGGTCTTACATTTGGATAGCTCTGTGATGGCGGGGGTGGGGGTGGCACGTTTGAAACAGAGCTAGGGGGCTGTACAAGACAGAAGAATATAAATTGAATTAATCAAAGGAACCAATAAAAAAAAAAAGACGGAGCATGGCTGAACAGCTTTCTACCAGCGCTTGCTATGATCTTTACTTTATTGTACATTCCCTATACAGAAACGTATTAAGAGGACAAAGGTTATAACATTAAAGATCAGGCATCAACCCTGAATGTGGAGTTTTTGGTAAATTCCCCTTTTAAGGAAAATTAATGCTTTCAACATATAATCAACTTAACTGTAATCTATAATGTAACCATATTTTGTAATAAGCTATATTATACGTTCTTCCTGTATAACAGATATATCACAAGCTAATCAATATCCCTGGTGTTTCTTATAATCATACATGTAGTTTATAATAATGTTAATAGGCTTTGCATGTTCGAGGTTTATGACAGATATAGTAAATAAGAATAGATAATCGAATAAGGGATAATGAAATGAATAAATGTAAGAAATCGTGTGTTGCTTAAACATTGGCCTTGCAAGACAAGAATAGGAACTAGGCTGGGGAACACATAAATATCCGTATCAGTGATAGAAATGGGACAGAGAACAAGGAGTACAGATTTTTGCATTGTATACATTCCAAGGCTGATGTGTTCGTAACCGGAGAGGTATAAGAATATGTGTGAGAAATTATTTCTTGGCCATTCACTTAGAAAGATCTTTGTGACCAGACGTCTTGCTAGCGTGAAGAATTGACCAATAATAAAAGACCATAGCATAGGTGGTGAGGGGTACAGGCAGATACATTTACAGCGATTTATCTGAAAGTAGTAGCAGCATTTTAATAGTGAATAAAACAATAGCTCAGGTCATTGTGAAGTGCATTTCCTAAAAAAAACATTAACTAGATGATTACAGAGACGCCTCTCCAAAAAGTCCCCGGCACCATGGACAGCCCTGTAGAATGTACCTGTGTAGGAAGTATTGCACAGAGGTGATAAGGAATTGCCGGTGGAAACTCTCTTACCGGTGGGAGAGGAGGGGAAGAGCCCTGATGAGGAGGAAGTGCAGATGGGGGAGTATGTGCAGCGAGACTCAATCCTTGATCCTGCTGAAGCTGTGGAGGAGTCAGGTACGGATTAACTCGGGTGCCCTGGGTAGTTTGTCGGTAGGGGTTATATCCTGCCTGAGAGGTACCAGTCGAGGGAGCTGAATATGTGCTTGGTGGATGTCCTTGCTGTGATGCTGGTAAAAAGGTACCGGGTGTTACCTGGGATACTGGAGTATTGCTTGTGATTTGAGGCTTTGGTACTTGTGCAGAGATCATACTTTGTCCATTTGGAGGTGTGGGGGCCTGAGGCATTGACGCTGTTGTGGGCTTAAAGAAGACAGAAGTGCTTGAATGCGGTGCTGTGGTAAATGGCGGTTGTCCAATACTAGCAAATGGATCATGGTTACTGCCAATTCCAGAACCTTGTGAGAAATAGCTAAAGGTCTGTGGCGGGTTACTTGTAGCGAACGTCTGTCCTAGGAAACTGTCCTCTTCTCCTACTTCCGTGGAATCATCTGCAACCACAGAAATATCACAAGTAACTGACAACGATAATACGCACTGATGAGAGGGAAACGTTTAAACGGTAATACTCTATTTTAAGTGAATGGAGTCAATGCTGTCAGACAAACATTTCCACCACAATGCCAGCTTGTCGGCATCATGGAGGATTGTTTTAGTCCCATACACATTGGTGACGGGATTTGCCTTGTATAGTTATGTTTATAGCTACCACACTAGTTATACACTAGTCCCAAATATCGAGCTTGTTGGACTACAGGGGCCAGACAATAGGACAGGAAATTCCCCAGTCACATTCTATGTCTAGGTCTATATTGATAAAGACTGCAGTGACATAAAGAGCTGGAAACAACTTCCACTGCTCCGATTATTGTTGACCAAGCATTAGTTACCTTTTAAAATGACAATGGGGTTTAGAAAGAGACAACATTTTTGGCACAAAGTGAATATAAACAAAGCACAAAACACCACATATGATGCAACATGATCTGGTTATCAGGTGTAACAAGCAGTGATTTCTTTATTAGCCTCTTAAAACGGATCTAAGTTCATTGAAAC
This sequence comes from Hymenochirus boettgeri, assembly GCA_019447015.1. Taxonomy (NCBI): domain Eukaryota; kingdom Metazoa; phylum Chordata; class Amphibia; order Anura; family Pipidae; genus Hymenochirus; species Hymenochirus boettgeri. The sequence goes on along the minus strand of CM033475.1, from coordinate 6,303,035 downwards.
AGGAAGTAGCTGCGTTTGGTAAAAAGAAAGTGTGTACAGGAGGGATTATGCTCTGGACATTCTGGAAAAGATTAAAATGTGCCCAGCAAATTCCTGCAGCGTAGCACAGTCATACTAATCAGCAGTACCATAAAGGGTTCAGTTCACATTCAGTCCACAGCCATACATTTGTACAGGGAAAAATGGAATGTAAAGAAGTATCCAAGTCACCAATGAAAGTAAAATTAGAACCTTAGAAAATAAATCATAACGATTGGCATGTTTTTTAAATACTGGCATTGTGAGAGTCAGAGCCCATGGATACATTTCATGGAAAGTCTCCACTCACAGAATGGACATAAAACTGGAAATCTTTAGACTCTCTATAGCAGGGGTGTCAAACGTATGGACCTGCAGATGTTTGAAAACTACAACTCCCAGGAAACCAGGGAGTTGTAGTTTCCAAATCATCTGGAGGGTTGCAAAGTTTGACACCCCTGCTCTAGACTGTTAAATAAAACAGTGCGTCACTTGTACTATTCTATAGTCATTTTTTTGCCGGCCTTGTGCGCAGATGTGTAACATTTGTGTGAATACAAAATCAGATTTTGTGTGCAACATACTGCATTACATCCATTCACGTGTGACCCTAAACCTGCTGAATAGTACGCACGGCTTGTAGGTAACATTGGCTCTTTCCATAAGTGATTTCTTTACAAACATACAGCTTAATAAAGACTGGAAAATCTGACAATATCTGGTTGGAGAGTTACTCTCTCTCTTCCTGGATGAAATTAAGCATGCCCAGGCCATAAACAAGGGTAATATACCCACTAAGGGAGGTCACATTGTAGGGACATTGGCTGCTTTTGGGGGGGTGAAGGTCCCTTAGTGTAGTGAAGGAGTTGGGGCCCCTGTATAACATACAATGGCTAAGTGTGTGGGTACTCAGGGGTCCCAGTTACATGGGGCTATGAAAAGGTAATGAGGTTACTATGGTGATAAGGGGCCCCAGTAATGAGGTTACTATGGAGATGAAGGGGCCCCAGTAATGGGGGTTCTATGGAGATGAAGGGGCCCCCAGTAATGATGTTACTATGGAGATGAAGGGCCCCAGTAATGGAGTTACTATGGAGATGAAGGGGTCCCACAAAAGGTTGCTATGGAGATAGGGGACCAGTAGTAGGTTGCTATGGTGATAAGGGGCCCCCAGTAATTAGGTGCTATGGAATATGGGGCCCCTAGTAATTAGGTTGCTATGGTGATAAGGGGCCCTTATGAGATGGGTAAACCGGGACACTGGGTCTGGTATATCCCCACTCACCCTGCTCAGCACTGCGGGTCCCGGTCCGTGTTGCTGACAGGATGAAGGGTAAGGAGAAGCTGATTTCCGAGGCGGAGAAGAGCAGTTGTTCCCGGGCCCGTTTGGTTTCCTCTCCATGTCCCTCAACTTCCACGTCTCCCACCCGGGGCAACAGGAACCACCCGTCACCAACTAACGACCAATTACCGGCTACTGGGGGTTTTGCGATACCCAATCGAGTTTCACTTTGCTCTTTGTGTTCCACCAATGGTTGAAAGCCAGAACTCCCGTGACCTGACGTCAGTCATTTCTGACCAATGAGCTTAGGGCGTGTTCCTTGGCTTACGTTTGCCATCCAAAACATGGCCGCCCCTCGGTAATTTCCGCCAGCCAGCGCGTCCCAGTCAGTGAGTGCACAGCGAAGGGTCTTTCCCGCCATTGCCTGACTGGGTCACCGCGGTTCGTGGTTGTGTGAGTGATGTCCGGAATGGAGGACTGGGCCGAGTGCCCCCTAGGGGCCGTGCAGGGGATGTTTGGTAAGTGAATGGAAATGTGTGTGGGGAGAACATGGCAAGATTATATTCACACATGGCAACCACTCTGATACATGGCTACCACACTGATACATGGCTACCACACTGACACATGTACCACTCTGATCATGGCTACCTACCATATTGATACATGTACCACAGATACATGCTACCTACTATACTGATACATGTACCACACTGATACATGGCTACCTACCATATTGATACATGTACCACAGATACATGGCTACCTACTATACTGATACATGTACCACACTGATACATGGCTACCTACCATATTGATACATGTACCTAGATACATGACTACCTACTATACTGATACATGGCTACCACTCTGATACATTGCTACTTACATATTGATACATGTACCATAGATACATGACTACCTACTATACTGATACATGGCTACCACTCTGATACATTGCTACTTACCATATTGATACATGTACCACAGATACATGGCTACCTACTATACTGATACATGTACCACACTGATACATGGCTACCTACCATACTGATACATGGCTACCACATATGTACCATACTGATACATGGCAACCACACAGGGCTACAGGACACACATAGCCATACAGTAGCCCCGTGCACCCATACACCTTATCGTAGATATGTGTCCATTTTAAACAGGGATTCAAACTTGCGGGCCCTAGATTTTTGATAACTACAACTCCGGTATTTCCTGGCAATGCAAGTTCGAAAATCCCTGATCTAGAACAAGAAATCAAATTTTTTTCCCTAGAACTTTATTTAAAATATTTTCTCTGTCACCTCCTTGGAGTCATTCACCAGACTGGGAGGTTCCACCGGACTTAACAGGAAGGCCACAATAAAAAAATCCTCCCATCCTCAGCCCCCTTTGTCTTTTGTGCGTTTCCTGCTGGACTAGGAATCACATCACTAGCATTCTGGATCAAGCGGCTTACCTGCCATTGTGGCAATCCAAAGGAGTTCTTTCTGTCCATCTCTCTCCTTCTGAAGCTCCTCTTTTAGTTGCACCAGTTTGGTTTGCCTAGAGTAGGGGCCTTGTGACTGGGCCTGGGAGTATAAACAGATATTTTTTCCCCAGTCAGCTGCTGCATTATGCATGTTTGTACTTCCGATTGTGAACCGTAAGTGACGTCGCGGCTATTATGAAATTTTCGGCCGGATCTTCTTTGAGCTCTGGCGAGGCAGTGATGTCATATATCAATCGTTTTTTTGAGGGATGAGTCTGGGCTAGTCCCCTCTTGCTCCGGTATGAAGGATTTCGCGCTACATTGACTTCTGTTTTTTTGTAATTCCGGAAGTGACGTCACACACCGGCAAGGTAACTTGTCCATTGAGGGAAAGTTTGTGTAAGTCCTGCTACTGGCTTATCTGCTATTTCTTTCTGCTTTTTTCTGTTTGGTTAGTGCCTCTACCTCTGACAAGTCTGATTTCTGAAGGAGAAATAGAGGAAAAATCTGAGGGAATCCCTTGTGCCCAGGTGTTCTTGCCTGACAAGATATCTATGGATTACTTGTTGAAATCATTAAAAGACTGTATCACAGACAATGAAGGAGTCTGAGGCAAAAACCAAACATCAGGATATTTCAGATTCAGAAGAATCCGAGGCAAAAAATTCTTTGCAGTCTGACAGTTCTACTAATGAAGATTCGGAGGATGCTGGAAATATGTTCGTGTAATATTGTCAAATCTCTTATTAAGGCAATTCAAGACACACTTTCCTTGTCTAATGAGCCTGTATTGGTCGCTGAAGCTGATAGGTTATTTCCTTCAATTAAAAAGAAGTTTGCAACTTTCCCAATTCATGCCTCAATGAGACAGATTTGACTAATGAATGGAAAAAGTCGAAAAAAGCCTGAAGTGGGAAATAGTTCTTAAAGAAATATCCTTTTGACTAACCGATGCAGAAACGTGGGAAACTTCCCCTAGAATGGACGCTGCGGTAGTGCATTATCAAGCCTTACAACGCTACCAATGATAGCATCAAGCTTTGAAGATCCTATGGACAGGTGCATAGAGTATAACCCTAAGAAGGCATACATTACAGCGGGGGCAGCCTGTAAACCCTCTTTAGCTCTTACCTCGACCTCTGAGCGATGAGAATGTGGCTATCCAGCTTGCAAGAAGCCATTGACAACAAGGTTAGGAGTCTAAATTGAAAAGAATGGTTGAAGAAGGTATAATGGAAGCAGATTTTTGTATCTGACGCTTCTACTGACTTGGTAAGATTGGCTGCTCGCTCCATGGCTCTATCGGTAGCTACCAGGAGAGCGTTATGGTTAAAAACTGGGTGACAGATACACCTTCTAAAGCTACCCCGTGTCAACTTCCATTCGAGACAAGCTGGACGAAATCATTGAGAGTTTTGGGGGGGCAAGAGTACCTTTTTACCCCAAGATAGAAGGATTAAGAGACAAAGATTAGAATCTTTCAATCCTCGGGGAAGAGAAAATCTTTTTCAGAGTACTAAGCAGTATCGTCCGGGAAGAAGCTTATAGGCAATCTGCTTGGAAAATTGGAAAGCAACAGCACATGGCAAAAAAGGGACCCGCCTTTGGACATAAGGTCCAGGCTCACAGCGTAGGAGGAAGACTACCCTATACTCTCAGGTCTGGGCCAATACAATTTCAGATATATGGGTACAAGACACCATAGAAAGAGATATTCCTTGGAATTCCTAAAAAAAAACAGAAAAAGATGAGACCAAAGCCCTAAAAAAGCCAGAAGAAGAGGTTATTCTCTGTATGTGCAGCAGCTTCTGGATTCGCGAAACCTAAAGCAGCGTATAGCAACGCTGCTCTGGTAGGCTCCGCCCCCTCGTCGACGATAGGGGGGCGGGGCCTACCAGAGCAGCGTTGCTGTAAGACGCTGCTGTAGGTTACCGAATCCAGGGGTGAGGACCTAGCGGTTCAGGTCCTCACCCTGAGTAAAAAAGTCCCTTAGTGTAGTGAAGGAGGTTGGGGCCCCTGTATAACATACAATGGCTAAGTGTGTGGGTACTCAGGGGTCCCAGTTACATGGGGCTATGAAAGAGGTAATGAGGTTACTATGGTGATAAGGGGCCCCAGTAATGAGGTTACTATGGAGATGAAGGGGCCCCAGTAATGGGGGTTCTATGGAGATGAAGGGGCCCCCAGTAATGATGTTACTATGGAGATGAAGGGGTCCCACAAATAGGTTGCTATGGAGATAGAGGGACCAGTAGTAGGTTGCTATGGTGATAAGGGGCCCCCAGTAATTAGGTTGCTATGGAGATATGGGGCCCCTAGTAATTAGGTTGCTATGGTGATAAGGGGCCCTTATGGAGATGGGGTAAACCGGGACACTGGGTCTGGTATATCCCCCACTCACCGCTGCTCAGCACTGCGGGTCCCGGTCCGTGTTGGCTGACAGGGATGAAGGGTAAGGAGAAGCTGATTTCCGAGGCGGAGAAGAGCAGGTTGTTCCCGGGCCCGTTTGGTTTCCTCTCCATGTCCCTCAACTTCCACGTCTCCCACCCGGGGCAACAGGAACCGGACCCGTCACCAACTAACTGACCAATTACCGGCTACTGGGGGTTTTGCGATACCCAATCGAGTTTCACTTTGCTCTTTGTGTTCCACCAATGGTTGAAAGCCAGAACTCCCGTGACCTGACGTCAGTCATTTCATGACCAATGAGCTTAGGGGCGTGTTCCTTGGCTTACGTTTGCCATCCAAAACATGGCCGCCCCTCGGTAATTTCCGCCAGCCAGCGCGTCCCAGTCAGTGAGTGCACAGCGAAGGGTCTTTCCCGCCATTGCCTGACTGGGTCAACGCGGTTCGTGGTTGTGTGAGTGATGTCCGGAATGGAGGACTGGGCCGAGTGCCCCCTAGGGGCCGTGCAGGGGATGTTTGGTAAGTGAATGGAAATGTGTGTGGGGAGAACATGGCAAGGATTATATAGTCACACATGGCAACCACTCTGATACATGGCTACCACACTGATACATGGCTACCACACTGACACATGTACCACTCTGATACATGGCTACCTACCATATTGATACATGTACCACAGATACATGTCTACCTACTATACTGATACATGTACCACACTGATACATGGCTACCTACCATATTGATACATGTACCACAGATACATGGCTACCTACTATACTGATACATGTACCACACTGATACATGGCTACCTACCATATTGATACATGTACCATAGATACATGACTACCTACTATACTGATACATGGCTACCACTCTGATACATTGCTACTTACCATATTGATACATGTACCATAGATACATGACTACCTACTATACTGATACATGGCTACCACTCTGATACATTGCTACTTACCATATTGATACATGTACCACAGATACATGGCTACCTACTATACTGATACATGTACCACACTGATACATGGCTACCTACCATACTGATACATGGCTACCACATATGTACCATACTGATACATGGCAACCACACAGGGCTACAGGGACACACATACAGCCATACAGTAGCCCCGTGCACCCATACAGCCTTATCGTAGATATGTGTCCATTTTAAACAGGGATGTCAAACTTGCGGGCCTCTAGATTTTTGATAACTACAACTCCGAGTATTTCCTGGCAATGCAAGTTCGAAAATCCCTGATCTAGAACAAGAAATCAAATTTTTTTCCCTAGAACTTTATTTAAAATATTTTCTCTGTCACTCCATTGGCAGTCATTCACCAGACTGGGAGGTTCCACCGGACTTAACAGGAAGCGCACAATATAAAAAATCCTCCCATCCTCAGCCCCCTTTGTCTTTTGTGCGTTTCCTGCTGGACTAGGAATCACATCACTAGCATTCTGGATCAAGCGGCTTACCTGCCATTGTGGCAATCCAGAAGGAGTTCTTTCTGTCCATCTCTCTCTCCTTCTGAAGCTCCTCTTTTAGTTGCACCAGTTTGGTTTGCCTAGAGTAGGGGCCTTGTGACTGGGCCTGGGAGTATAAACAGATATTTTTTTCCCCAGTCAGCATGCTGCATTATGCATGTTTGTACTTCCGATTGTGAACCGTAAGTGACGTCGCGGCTATTATGAAATTTTCGGCCGGATCTTCTTTGAGCTCTGGCGAGGCAGTGATGTCATATATCAATGCGTTTTTTTGATGGATGAGTCTGGGCTAGTCCCCTCTTGCTCCGGTATGAAGGATTTCGCGCTACATTGACTTCTGTTTTTTTGTAATTCCGGAAGTGACGTCACACACCGGCAAGGTAAGCTTGTCCATTGAGGGAAAGTTTGTGTAAGTCCTGCTACTGGCTTATCTGCTATTTCTTTCTGCTTTTTTCTGTTTGGTTTAGTGCCTCTACCTCTGACAAGTCTGATTTCTGAAGGAGAAATAGAGGAAAAATCTGAGGGAATCCCTTGTGCCCAGGTGTCTTTGCCTGACAAGATATCTATGGATTACTTGTTGGAAATCATTAAGAAGACTGTATCACAGACAATGAAGGAGTCTGAGAGCAAAAACCAAACATCAGGATATTTCAGATTCAGAAGAATCCGAGGCAAAAAATTCTTTGCAGTCTGACAGTTCTACTAATGAAGATTCGGAGGATGCTGGAAATATGTTCGATGTCAATATTGTCAAATCTCTTATTAAGGCAATTCAAGACACACTTTCCTTGTCTAATGAGCCTGTATTGGTCGCTGAAGCTGATAGGTTATTTCCTTCAATTAAAAAGAAGTTTGCAACTTTCCCAATTCATGCCTCAATGAGACAGATTATGACTAATGAATGGAAAAAGGTCGAAAAAAAGCCTGAAGTGGGAAATAGATTCTTAAAGAAATATCCTTTTGACTAAACCGATGCAGAAACGTGGGAAACTTCCCCTAGAATGGACGCTGCGGTAGTGCGATTATCAAGCCGTACAACGCTACCAATTGATGATGCATCAAGCTTTGAAGATCCTATGGACAGGTGCATAGAGTATAACCCTAAGAAGGCATACATTACAGCGGGGGCAGCCTGTAAACCCTCTTTAGCTCTTACCTCGACCTCTAGAGCGATGAGAATGTGGCTATCCAGCTTGCAAGAAGCCATTGACAACAAGGTTAGGAAGTCTAAATTGAAAAGAATGGTTGAAGAATGTATAATGGAAGCAGAGTTTGTATCTGACGCTTCTACTGACTTGGTAAGATTGGCTGCTCGCTCCATGGCTCTATCGGTAGCTACCAGGAGAGCGTTATGGTTAAGAAACTGGGTGACAGATACACCTTCTAAAGCTACCCCGTGTCAACTTCCATTCGAGACAAGCTGGACGAAATCATTGAGAGTTTTGGGGGGGCAAGAGTACCTTTTTACCCCAAGATAGAAGGATTAAGAGACAAAGATTAGAATCTTTCAATCCTCGGGGAAGAGAAAATCTTTTTCAGAGTACTAAGCAGTATCGTCCGGGAAAAGAAGCTTATAGGCAATCTGCTTGGAAAATTGGAAAGCAACAGCACATGGCAAAAAAGGGACCCGCCTTTGGACATAAGGTCCAGGCTCACAGCGTAGGAGGAAGACTAGCCCTATACTCTCAGGTCTGGGCCAATACAATTTCAGATATATGGGTACAAGACACCATAGAAAGAGGATATTCCTTGGAATTCCTAAAAAAAACAGAAAAAGATGAGACCAAAAGGCCTAAAAAAGCCAGAAGAGAGAGGTTATTTCTCTGTATGTGCAGCAGCTTCTGGATTCGCGAAACCTAAAGCAGCGTATTAGAGCAACGCTGCTCTGGTAGGCTCCGCCCCCTCGTCGACGATAGGGGGGCGGGGCCTACCAGAGCAGCGTTGCTGTAAGACGCTGCTGTAGGTTACGCGAATCCAGGGGTGAGGACCTAGCGGTTCAGGTCCTCACCCTGAGTAAAAGCTACTGCACAAAGATGTGGAGCGGAGGGAAGGTGAGTATAATTGTCCTTTAAGATGGTGGACAAATGTGAAAAATCTAGATGGAGGAGGATTGTTGGAAGATCCAGTAAGGATAACCATAACCACAGACACATCTTGCATAGGTTGGGGAGCACATTTTTCAGACCAATACGCTCAAGGCATTTGGGAAAACGAAAAAGAGACCAGATCCAACGTCCTGGAGATAGGGGCTGTTTGGAAAGCTATAAAAGAGTTTCTCCAAAGATCACAGGAAAACACGTAAAAATAGTATCGGACAATGCTACAACAGTAGCTTACATAAGAAAACAAGGGGGAACGAAAAGTCGAACCCTTCAAAAGGAGATTTTTCCTGTCATTTCATGGGCCAAAGAAAATCTGTTGAGCATTACATGCCAGGGTCCTTAAACGTTGTGGCAGACGTTTTGAGCCGCAAAATCATAGACCCAGGAGACTGGTGCTTACATGTAAATATATTCAAAACTATTTGCCGAAGATGGGGGACTCCTCACATCGATCTTATGGCCACGGCAGAAAACAAAAGATGCAGAAACTTTCTCCAGGGGGCTGGACCCTCAAGCGTTAGGAAGAGACGCACTAGCTCAAAATTGGTCGAGTCACTTGCTTTATGTATTCCCTCCAATCCCAATGGTTTGGAAGGTTTTGAGGAAGATAAAACAAGACAAAGCAAATGTCATTGCGATTCTTTCATTTTGGCCAAGGAGGCCATGGTTTCCACTACTAAAATTGCTACTAAAAGTGTGGAGGAGCCGATGAAGATCCAAACGTTTCACGGATGGCTGTGTCAGGGTCCAGTGAAATATAAATTGTTGAACAATTTATATTCGATGGCATGGAGACTGAAAGGCTAAAACTATCAAGTTTAGGTTTCCAAGAGGACATTGTAAATTTTCTTCTGCAGTCAAGACAGCTATCTACGTCAAAACAATATTACAGAGTGTGGGAAAAATTTTGCTATTTTGTAAAAATTCTAATGTTATTTTGAAGAATGTAGATGGTGCTATACTATATTAGTCAAATTCCTCTTCCTTGGAGTTCAGATGGGTCTGGCTTACAGTACTTTGAAAAGTCAAGTGTCGGCAATTTCTGCTCTAATGGATAAAGAATGGGCAGCAGATAATCTGGTAATAAGATTCTTTAATGCATTAATCAGGATTAAACCACAGATAAGATATTCATGTCTTGTTTGGAGTCTTCCTATAGTTCTTCAGGCATTGACAACTAAGCCATTTGAGCCAATTGAATCCTCTTCCTTGTGGCACATGACTCTTAAAGTTATCATTTTGGTGGCGGTCACCTCTGCATGCTGGGTGGCAAAATTGCCAGCTCTTTCAGCCAGAGAGCCAGATATTGTTGTGTTCCACCACAAAGTCACTTTAAGGCCTGCCTTTAACTTCTTACCAAAAGTAGTTAATCAGGAGCATCTCAATCTAGAGATTGCTTTACCATGTTTTTGCCCACATCCAAAGAATCTGAAGGAAGAAAGATTACCACATGGATTAAAAGCTCACTCTACAAGGCCAGTTTCTACCTCCTGGGCGTTAGAGGCCAAAACTTTGAAAAATTTGTGAGGCAGCAAATTGGTCTTCGTGGAAGACCTTCATTGGACATTACCGTATGGACGTATTGTCAAGTCAAAAGACTCAGTTTGGACGCAGAGTCCTGGAAGCCGTACTACAAAAATGACTGTAAAAATTGTAGAATAAATCTTATTTTGTGTTCACTATATATTTGTCCTTCCCTTATTTTTTTTATCTGCTCTGGGAATTCCCTGTCTAGTGAATGGCTGCCAATGGAGTGACAGAAAACAGGAAATTGTATCAACTTACCAGTAATTTCTGTTTCTATGACCACTGCTGCCTTCTGATTCTGTATTGTTTTGAGGCTTTAGTTGCCCTATAAATGGACAGCAGAATTCCCATACAGTAGTCCTATACAGTAATAGCCATGGTGGATTTGGGAATTCCGCTTCCTCTGCTCTGTCATGTGACGTTGCTACTCGGTGCCGGGAAGTGACGTCAGCCAGCAGAGGATGCGTAGCGAGCGGCCCCCGGAGCAGGTAAGTGATTAACTCGAGTATAAAAGGTTTGCTTTTCGGGCTATTTTTTTAGCCTGAAAATCTCGGTTTATACTCGAGTATATAGAGTTTTATTGTTGCAGATTACATTTTCTTTTTTGTAGTCCATTTCTTAAAACCCATTTTTATTCTGTTTGTTAAAGCTCAGAAACAAGCAAATAATGACTGGGAGAAGACAATTACAGATTATTTCCGTGAGCGACTCAGAGGACCGAATTCCACAGCTTGGGTAATGTCATTTACACTACATACATGTCCTTGGATAGAAGTCTGTGTGTGCTGTATGGATACAGAGCAGTGTTTAGATCGGGAACCATCTTGGCCAATTAAAGACTAACAGGGAGATTCAATAATAGTTCTTATTTTTAAAAACGGTGCTAATTTTGCCCCAACCAATCAGATGTTGGCTGGGTACACATGAACGGATTATTTGTCTCGACCGAGCGCTCGTTTGGGACAAATGTCCGTCGGTTGCAGCAAATTCCTATAGGGAACTGCACAATCAATCGGAATTTACCGACATGTGCGTTCCGAACGATCGAGGTCGGTCCCGGCATCTGTATATCTGTGGTACAGTCATAGGTTAATATATAATGGTACATTTGTTACCGTATAATCCTTATATAAATACAGAGTAATCATACAGATGGTATAACGGGGTAACTTGGGAAATAATATTATACAGGTTGAAATAAAGCAATAAGAATGGAGATGTTTTCTCGTTATCGTTGGGTATAAATGTGAGTCAATCGGATAGGCGGTTGGTAGTATTCAGGGCTGTCACTTCATGCTAAGGCTTAGTATTCCTCCTAGAGTTTTTATGAGCATGCGTGAGGCCTATATTGTGAGTGTTATGGGTTGGGGGGGGGGAGCGAGAGTGGTGAAGATGCGCTTGACATTGTATTAAACTTTAGTGTTTGGACATTTCATTTCCTGTTCAGATTTTCATTAATCATTCCATATAAACCAGATAGATTTGAACTTGTTCACAGTTTGGGATCAGTTGGGTGTACCCAGCACGGTTTGATGGTTATTGTTTACGTGACAGATTCCCCAAACTTCATCAAACTACCGTTTTCTACAGAAAATACTTTAGTGTAGGAAACTAACAGTGATAGGGACATTTCCAGCCAGTATAGTGAAGTCTGGGCTGTATAGGGACTGTGTTGGTTATGGGGTTTTAGAGGTGTACATAGTAGACTTGTGTAGGAAGTTGATTCAATAACAAACACTGATTCAGTTTTCCTTTATGACCCCCAAGGTCCCTTGTCTTAATGAGGTTCCCCTACATTACCTAAAACCAGACAGCCTGGTGAGATTCCGCTGTATGATACAGGACATGTTCGATCCAGAGTTTTACATGGGGGTGTATGAAACCATTGATACAAGTAATAATTCTAGGGTAAGTATCATAGGGGGAAATATCTTTTAGTAGTTTGTGTCCTTCCATCTTCCATTCACAGTGTCTCTTTACCTGGTCTTCTTTCTTCAAAGGTTCTACATTGTGGCAAATACAGAGACGTGGCAGAATGCACAGTAGGTCCCCTTGTGAATTATATTATTATAATTATTTCAAACCAGGTTGGGGTCTGGACTAGCATGGTAATTGTGGTGGATGAATCTTCATACAAACTTCTCTCTGCAGCCTCCACATGAAGTTGATCTTAACTCCCAGCAGACGGTTACATCCGAGAGGCAGACCTTCTACTGTGTCCCTGTGCCAGGAGAATCCACATGGGTGAAGGAGATATCCTTTCAATGGAAAGTATGGACCACTGATAACATGGATTATTGCCAACCTACTTCCATCTGAACCTTAAATAAACAAGATGGCCTATGATAAAGAAAATATCTTGACTGGTCTAAATTAAAAGACCCAATTGTATCATTGTAACTGTTTGGTGCCATAGACATGCAAAGCCTTTTGTCTGTCCACATGGTATTATTCTTTATAGCTTAGGGGTAACCAATCTGGTCCATGCTGTGCCCCCCCCCCAGCCAGTTTTTTTTGGGCTCCGAGCCCCAGGATGCTTATGCCCCACCCACTGCCACACCACTCAGTGGGCCTCAATTTTTAACAGTCGGGCTGCAGGTTGGGAATCAGTGTTAGTCCAACCTACTCATCCATTGTCCTGTGTGAATGAGATGTGAGTATAATACGATGGTGTAGGTATATTAACATGTTTATAGAAAGTTACATGTATACACCAACTAAGGTACATGTTTCAGAATGTGCTGGTCAGATACTGGTTACTTGGGTATTTTGGGTACCTGACGGGTGGTTTATGTCTAAGAGGTCCCTGTTTGCGTTTTTGTCCTTAACATTGCATTCACTCCTATAATAGCTCAAGCCAGGCCAGGGCGTGTGCATCAACTTCCTATACCCCGAATCGCCAGAAGAGGAGCTATGAGGAAGATGATGATCCTGGATCTCTTAACACAGGTATTACACACAGACCATAACATACTAAATCTCAGATAACACACAGACCATAACATACTGAATCTTTAAACACAGGTATCACACAGACTATGAATAAAATTTGTAATTAATGTACATTGTGCCTGTAAGTAACCTGAAGAGCTGTAGGTTACAAGGTTTCTTGATGAGATATGCCTAGATTTAGTGACAAAAGCAAAAAAGTGCTGTATCTTATAAAGGTAGGTAGAGGAGGTAGAGGCCAGTGGGGTATCTTTTTAAAGGTAGTTAAAGGCCAGTGCTGTATCTTATGAAGGGAGGTAAAGGCTGGCACCATATCTTATAAAGGCAGGTAGATGCCAGTGCCATACCTCCCAGGGCATTGTACTGGGGTTGTATAGTATGTTTTAAAGATCTTTCCTTTTCCATAAGGTGGAGTTTGTCCTTCTCATGGATCTAGTGAACCCAAGAGATTAGAGACTGAAGCAGCCGGACGGCAGCAGAACAAACCCCCAAACTGCTCTCCAACTCTGGACTTAAATTTTCCCCTCCCCGGAGAGAAGGGCCCAGCCTGCCTTGTTAAGGTACAAGTCCAAACCTTTCTGTGTCATCAAGGGTTTCTGCTTCCACTAGGTGTCAGTAAAGGATCAGTGAATTATTATTATTATTGTGGATTTATATAGCGCCAACATCTTCCGTTGCGCTTTACAATTACATGTATACATTCACATCAGGCCCTGCCCCGAAGAGCTTACAATCTAAGCACATTTATTTGACACATACAACCTATCAGTATGTCTTTATGATTGTGGGGGAAACCGGAGTGCCTGGAGGAAACACGCAAGCACGGGGGGAACATACAAACTCCAGATGTGTCCAAGGGTGGAATCGAACTCAAGACTTCAGCGCTGCAAGGCATCAGTGCTAACCACTGAGCCACCGTGCTATGTGTCTCTGTATGAATGGTCAATACATGTAAAGTTTGTTAATGTGGAACAATTATTGTTTATCTGATCGATTGGTGCATTTGTCTATGTTGGATAAACTGGACTAAGATTGCGATCAGATTTCTGCTCACACAGTTCTACTTAACCAGAAAGTGCAGATTTTTCATAAAGTGAACAGCCAGTGTCCTTGGACAGATTATATCTAGTAATTACAATCTTCCATTTATTTGTTTACGCTTGTTTTACGACTATCGGGTTATATATTATTGTAATATTGCCCACATCATTGTATAATAATAATCTGATTCATTGTGCTGTGTTGCAACATGTTCCTACTGTATCCTTTACCCGTGCTTGTTGTTCCTACTGTATCCTTTACCCGTGCTTGTTGTCCCTACTGTATCCTTTACCCGTGCTTGTTGTTCCTACTGTATCCTTTAACCCGTGCTGTGTTGTCCTCTACTGTATCCTTACCCATGCTTGTTTGTTCTACTGTATCCTTTACCAGTGCTTGTTGTTCCTACTGTATCCTTACCCGTGCTTGTTGTTTCCTTTACCTACTGTATCCTTTACCAGTGCTTGTTGTTCCTACTGTATCCTTTACCAGTGCTTGTTGTTCCACTGTATCCTTTACCAGTGCTTGTTGTTCCTACTGTATCCTTTACCCGTGCTTGTTGTTCCTACTGTATCCTTTACCCGTGCTTGTTGTTCCTACTGTGTCCTTTACCGGTGCTTGTTGTTCCTACTGTATCCTTTACCGTGCTTGTTGTTTTCCTACTGTATCTTGTGAAGTGTTCTCATTCATCCAGGTCATGGTATATCTGTTGTATTCAATTAGATCAACTGGACTTGAAATGTAGTTCTTGAAGACGTTTCGCTAGTCATCCGACTGGCTTTCTCAATTCAGAATGACTTGTACAAGAATCTGTGGCAATTATGTACCCTGGAAAATCCCAATTAGCATATCACAGCCAGGTGTTGCAGCCAGGTGTATATAACACCTATAACACCTCTTAGCCACTATCTAATCACACCCTTAACACCTGGCTGTGATATGCTAATTGGGATTTTCCAGGGTACATAATTGCCACAGATTCTTGTACAAGTCATTCTGAATTGAGAGATCCAGTCGGATGACTAGCGAAACGTCTTCAAGAGCTAAACCTCAAGTCCAGTTGATCTAATTGAATACAACAGATATTCCTACTGTATCCTTTACCCGTGCTTGTTGTTCCTACTGTATCCTTTACCTGCTTGTTGTTCTTACTGATCCTTTACCAGTGCTTGTTGTTCCTACTGTATCCTTTCCCGTGCTTGTTGTTCCTACTGTATCCTTTACCGGTGCTTGTTGTTCCTACTGTATCCTTTACCCGTGCTTGTTGTTCCTACTGTATCCTTTACCCGGCTTGTTGTTCCTACTGTATCCTTTACCCGTGCTTGTTGTTCCTACTGTATCCTTTACACGTGCTTGTTGTTCCTACTGTATCCTTTACACGTGCGTGTTGTTCCTACTGTATCCTTTACCCGTGCTTGTTTGTTCCTACTGTATCCTTTACCCGTGCTTGTTGTCCTACTGTATCCTTTACACGTGCTTGTTGTTCCTACTGTATCCTTACCCGGCTTGTTGTTCCTACTGTATCCTTTACCCGTGCTTGTTGTTCCTACTGTATCCTTTACCCGTGCTTGTTGTTCCTACTGTATCCTTTACCCGTGCTTTGTTGTTCCTACTGTATCCTTTACCGGTGCTTGTTGTTCCTACTGTATCCTTTACCGGTGCTTGTTGTTCCTACTGTATCCTTT
Source organism: Hymenochirus boettgeri (assembly GCA_019447015.1). NCBI lineage: Eukaryota > Metazoa > Chordata > Amphibia > Anura > Pipidae > Hymenochirus > Hymenochirus boettgeri. The sequence continues at coordinate 6,287,036 of CM033475.1, read as the reverse complement.
ACCCGTGCTTTTTGTTCCTACTGTATCCTTTACCCGTGCTTGTTGTACCTACTGTATCCTTTACCGGTGCTTGTTGTTCCTACTGTATCCTTTACCCGGTGCTTGTTGTTCCTACTGTATCCTTTACCCGTGCTTGTTGTTCCTACTGTATCCTTTACCGTGCTTGTTGTTCCTACTGTATCCTTTACCGTGCTTGTTTCCTACTGTACCTTACCCTTCTTGTTGTTCCTACTGTATCCTTACCCGTGCTTGTTGTTCCTACTGTATCCTTTACCCGTGCTTGTTGTTCCTACTGTATCCTTTACCCGTGCTTGTTGTTCCTACTGTATCCTTTACCCGTGCTTGTTGTTTCCTACTGTATCCTTTACCGGTGCTTGTTGTTCTTACTGTACCTTTACCCGTGCTTGTTGTTCCTACTGTGTCCTTTACCGTGCTTGTTGTTCCTACTGTGTCCTTTACCGGTGCTTGTTGTTCTTACTGTATCCTTTACCGGTGCTTGTTGTTCCTACTGTATCCTTTACCCCGTGCTTGTTGTTCCTACTGTATCCTTTACCGTTGCTTGTTGTTCCTACTGTATCCTTTACCCGTGCTTGTTGTTCCTACTGTATCCTTTACCCGTGCTTGTTGTTCCTACTGTATCCTTTAACCCGTGCTTGTTGTTCCTACTGTATCCTTTACCCGTGCTTGTTGTCCCTACTGTATCCTTTACCCGTGCTTGTTTGTTCCTACTGTATCCTTTACCGGTGCTTGTTGTTCCTACTGTATCCTTTACCCGTGCTTGTTGTTCCTACTGTATCCTTTACCCGTGCTTGTTGTTCCTACTGTATCCTTTTACCCGTGCTTGTTGTCCTACTGTATCCTTTACCGTGCTTGTTGTTCTTACTGTATCCTTTACCCGTGCTTTTGTTCCACTGTTCCTTACCCGGTGCTTGTTGTCATCTACTTGTATCCTTTACCGGTGCTTGTTGTTCCTACTGTGTCCTTTACCCGTGCTTGTTGTTCCTACTGTATCCTTTACCGGTGCTTGTTGTTCCTACTGTATCCTTTACCCGTGCTTGTTGTTCCTACTGTATCCTTTACCCGTGCTTGTTTGTTCCTACTGTATCCTTTACCCGTGCTTGTTGTTCCTACTGTATCCTTTACCCGTGCTTGTTGTTCCTACTGTATCCTTAACCCGTGCGTGTTGTTTCCTACTGTATCCTTTACCCGTGCGTGTTGTTCCTACTGTATCCTTTACCCGTGCTTGTTGTTCCTGTATCCTTTACCCTGCTTGTTTGTTCCCTACTGTATCCTTTACCCGTGCTTGTTGTTCCTACTGTATCCTTACCCGTGCTTGTTGTTCCTACTGTAATCCTTTACCCGTGCTTGTTGTTTCCTACTGTATCCTTTACCCGCTTGTTTCCTACTGTACCTTTACCCGTGCTTGTTGTTCCTACTGTATCCTTTACCCGTGCGTGTTGTTCCTACTGTATCCTTTACCCGTGCGTTGTTGTCCCTACTGTATCCTTTACCGTGCTTGTTGTCCCTACTGTATCCTTTACCCGTGCTTGTTGTCCCTACTGTATCCTTTACACGTGCGTGTTGTTCCTACTGTATCCTTTACACGTGCGTGTTGTTCTACTGTATCCTTTACCCGTGCTTGTTGTTCCTACTGTATCCTTTACCCGTGCTTGTTGTTCTTACTGTATCCTTTACCGGTGCTTGTTGTTCCTACTGTATCCTTTACCGGTGCTTGTTGTTCTTACTGTATCCTTTACCCGTGCTTGTTTGTTCCTACTGTTCCTTTACCGGTGCTTGTTGTTCCTACTGTGTCCTTTACCGGTGCTTGTTGTTCTTACTGTGTCCTTTACCGGTGCTTGTTGTTCCTACTGTACTATCCTTTACCCCTGCTTGTTGTTCCTACTGTATCCTTTACCAGTGCTTGTTGTTTCCTACTTGTATCCTTCTAACCCGTGCTTGTTGTTCCTACTGTATCCTTTACCCTGCTTGTTGTTCCTACTGTATCCTTTACCCTTGCTTGTTGTTCCTACTGTATCCTTACCCGTGCTTGTTGTTTCCTACTGTATCCTTTACCGTGCGTGTTGTTCCTACTGTATCCTTTACCGTGCTTGTTGTTCTCTACTGTATCCTTTACCCGTGCTTGTTGTTTCCTCCTGTATCCTTTACCCTGCTTGTTGTTCCTACTGTTCCTTTACCCGTGCTTGTTGTTCCTACTGTATCCTTTACCCGTGCTTGTTGTTCCTACTGTATCCTTTACCCGTGCTTGTTGTCCTACTGTATCCTTTACCCGTGCGTGTTGTTCCTACTGTATCCTTTACCCGTGCGTGTTTGTCCTACTGTATCCTTTATATCCTGTTACTTTTTTATTTATTATCCTTTATTTACTACTATTAATCCTTTTACTACCACTCTTGTTAGTTATCCTTTACTTTGTAAGTTCTAATCCTTTCAACTGCGTGTTGGTTCACTGTATCCTTTACCGACTGCGGTCGTATTTCTGCTTAATCAACTATTAATTAACCCTAGGGCTTGTGTTCCTTATGTACTTATAATATAACCGTTGCTTAAAGTTTATACCTTACTTATTTACCTAAAACCTCCTTTACCGTAGCTTTTAATTAGTCTACGATCCTTTAATAATAATTAAATATAATCCTTTATAAAAAAAATATTAAATTAAAAATAAAAAAATATAAAAAAAATTAAGATATACATATATTAAATTAAACAATAATAT
>CM033475.1:6244131-6284148 GCA_019447015.1 Hymenochirus boettgeri | reverse complement strand
AGCCGTACCCTATACACCCACTGCTAGCCGTACCCTATACACTATACACCCACTGCTAGCCGTACCCTATACACTATACGCCCACTGCTAGCCGTACCCTATACACTATACGCCCACTGCTAAGCCGTACCCTATACACTATACGCCCACTGCTAGCCGTACCCTATACACCCACTGCTAGCCGTACACTATACACCTGTCAGCCTTACCGTATACACCCACTGCTAGCTGTAAACTATACGTCTAACAAACACTATCAGTACACTATACACATAACACTATCAGTACACTATACAGTCCCTACTGTATCCTTTACCCGTGCTTGTTGTCCCTACTGTATCCTTTACCCGTGCTTGTTGTTCCTACTGTATCCTTTACCCGTGCTTGTTGTTCCTACTGTATCCTTTACCCGTGCGTGTTGTTTCTACTGTATCCTTTACCAGTGCGTGTTGTTCCTACTGTATCCTTTACCCGTGCGTGTTGTTCCTACTTTATCCTTTACCCGTGCTTGTTGTCCCTACTGTATCCTTTACCCGTGCTTGTTGTTCCTACTGTATCCTTTACCCGTGCTTGTTGTTTTACCCGTGCTTGTTGTCCCTACTGTATCTTTTGAAGGTTCTCATTCATCCAGGTCATGGTATATCTGTTGTATTCATTAGATCAACTGGACTTGAAATGTATTTCTTGAAGACGTTTCGCTAGTCATCCGACTGGCTTTCTCAATTCAGAATGACTTGTACAAGAATCTGTGGCAATTATGTACCCGGAAAATCCAATTAGCATATCACAGCCAGGTGTTGCAGCCAGGTGTATATAACACCTATAACACCTCTTAGCCACTATCTAATCACAACCCTTAACACCTGGCTGTGATATGCTAATTGGGATTTTCCAGGGTACATAATTGCCACGATTCTGTACAATCATTCTGAATTGAGAGATCCAGTCGGATGACTAGCGAAACGTCTTCAAGAGCTAAACCTCAAGTCCAGTTGATCTAATTGAATACAACAGATATTCCTACTGTATCCTTTACCCGTGCTTGTTGTTCCTACTGTATCCTTTACCCGTGCTTGTTGTTCTTACTGTATCCTTTACCAGTGCTTGTTGTTCCTACTGTATCCTTTACCCGTGCTTGTTGTTCCTACTGTATCCTTTACCGGTGCTTGTTGTTTCCTACTGTATCCTTTACCCGTGCTTGTTGTTCCTACTGTATCCTTTACCCCGTGCTTGTTGTTCCTACTGTATCCTTTACCCGTGCTTGTTGTTCCTACTGTATCCTTTACACGTGCTTGTTGTTCCTACTGTATCCTTTACACGTGCGTGTTGTTCCTACTGTATCCTTTACACGTGCTTGTTGTTCCTACTGTATCCTTTACACGTGCTTGTTGTTCCTACTGTATCCTTTACACGTGCTTGTTGTTCACTACTGTATCCTTTACCCTGCTTGTTGTTCCTACTGTATCCTTTACCAGTGCTTGTTGTTCCTACTGTATCCTTTACCCGTGCTTGTTGTTCCTACTGTATCCTTTACCCGTGCTTGTTGTTCCTACTGTATCCTTACGGTGCTTGTTTGTTCTACTGTATCCTTTACCGGTGCTTGTTGTTCCTACTGTATCCTTTACCCGTGCTTGTTTGTTCCTACTGTATCCTTTACCCTGCTGTTGTCCTACTGTCCTTTACGGTGCTTGTTGTTCCTACTGTATCCTTTACCCGTGCTTGTTGTTCCTACTGTATCCTTTACCCTGCTGTTTGTTTCCTACTGTATCCTTTACCAGTGCTTGTTGTTCCTACTGTATCCTTTACCGGTGCTTGTTGTCCCTACTGTATCCTTTACCCGTGCTTGTTTGTTCCTACTGTATCCTTTACCTGGCTCTTGTTTTCCTACTGTATCCTTTACCCTGCTTGTTGTTCCTACTGTATCCTTTACCCGTGCTTGTTGTTCCTACTGTATCCTTTACCCGTGCTTGTTGTTCCTACTGTATCCTTTACCGGTGCTTGTTGTTCTTACTGTATCCTTTACCCGTGCTTGTTGTTCCTACTGTGTCCTTTACCCGTGCTTGTTGTTGCCTACTGTGTCCTTTACCGGTGCTTGTTGTTCTTACTGTATCCTTTACCGGTGCTTGTTGTTCCTACTGTATCCTTTACCCGTGCTTGTTGTTCCTACTGTATCCTTTACCGTTGCTTGTTGTTCCTACTGTATCCTTTACCCGTTGTTGTTTCCTACTGTATCCTTACCCGTGCTGTTGTTCCTACTGTATCCTTTACCCGTGCTTGTTGTTTTCCTACTGTATCCTTTACCCGTGCTTGTTTGTCCCTACTGTATCCTTTAACCCGTGCTTGTTGTTCCTACTGTATCCTTTACCCGTTGCTTGTTGTTCCTCTGTATCCTTTACCCGTGCTTGTGTTTTCCTACTGTATCCTTTACCCGTGCTTGTTTTTCCTACTGCCCTTTACCCGTGCTTGTTGTTCCTACTGTATCCTTTACCGGTGCTTGTTGTTCTTACTGTATCCTTTACCCGTGCTTGTTGTTCCTACTGTGTCCTTTACCGGTGCTTGTTGTTCTTACTGTATCCTTTACCGTGCTTGTTGTTCACTGTATCCTTTACACCCGGTGCTTGTTGTCCTACTGTATCCTTTACCGGTGCTTGTTGTTCCTACTGTATCCTTTACCCGTGCTGTTGTTGTTCCTACTGTATCCTTTACCCGTGCTTTGTTGTCCTACTGTATCCTTACCCGTGCTTGTTGTCCTACTGTATCCTTTACCCGTGCTTGTTGTTTCCTACTGTATCCTTTACCCCGTGCGTGTTGTTCCTACTGTATCCTTTACCCGTGCGTGTTGTTTCCTACTGTATCCTTTACCCTGCTTGTTGTTTCCTACTGTATCCTTTACCCGTGCTTGTGTTCCTACTGTATCCTTACCGTGCTTGTTGTTCCTACTGTATCCTTTACCCGTGCTTGTTGTTCCTACTGTATCCTTTACCCGTGCTGTTGTTCCTACTGTATCCTTTACCCGTGCTTGTTGTTCCTACTGTATCCTTTACCCGTGCTTGTTGTCCCTACTGTATCCTTTACCCCGTGCGTGTTGGTTCCTACTGTATCCTTTACCCGTGCGTGTTGTCCCTACTGTATCCTTTACCCGGCTTGTTGTCCCTACTGTATCCTTTACCCGTGCTTGTTGTCCTACTGTACCTTTACACGTGCGTGTTGTTCCTACTGTATCCTTTACACGTGCGTGTTGTTCCTACTGTATCCTTTACCCGTGCTTGTTGTTCCTACTGTATCCTTTACCGGTGCTTGTTGTTCTTACTGTATCCTTTACCCGTGCTTGTTGTTCCTACTGTATCCTTTACCGGTGCTTGTTGTTCTTACTGTATCCTTTACCCGTGCTTGTTTGTTCTACTGTGTCCTTTACCACGGTGCTTGTTGTTCCTACTGTGTCCTTTACCGGTGCTTGTTGTTCTTACTGTGTCCTTTACCGGTGCTTGTTGTTCCTACTGTATCCTTTACACTTGCTTGTTGTTCCTCTGTATCCTTTACCAGTGCTTGTTGTTCCTACTGTATCCTTTACCCGTGCTTGTTTTTCCTACTGTATCCTTTACCCGTGCTTGTTGTTCCTACTGTATCCTTTCCTTACCCGTGCTTGTTGTTCCTACTATCCGTACCCGTGCTTGTTGTTCCTACTGTATCCTTTACACGTGCGTGTTGTTCCTACTGTATCCTTTACCCGTGCTTGTTGTTCCTACTGTAATCCTTTACCCGTTGTTTGTTGTTCCTACTGTATCCTTTACCCGTGCTTGTTGTTCCTACTGTATCCTTTACCCTGCTTGTTGTTCCTACTGTATCCTTACCCGTGCTTGTTGTTCCTACTGTATCCTTTACCCGTGCTTGTTGTCCCTACTGTATCCTTTACCCGTGCGTGTTGTTCCTACTGTATCCTTTACCCGTGCGTGTTGTCCCTACTGTATCCTTTACCCGTGCTGGTTGTCCCTACTGTATCCTTTACCCGTGCTTGTTGTCCTACTGTATCCTTTACCCGTGCTTGTTGTTCCTACTGTATCCTTTACCCGTGCTTGTTGTTCCTACTGTATCCTTTACCAGTGCGTGTTGTCCTACTGTATCCTTTACCCGTGCGTGTTGTTCCTACTTTATCCTTTATACCCGTGCTTGTTGTCCCTACTGTATCCTTTACCCGTGCTTGTTGTTCCTACTGTATCCTTTACCCGTGCTTGTTGTTCCTACTGTATCCTTTACCCGTGCTTGTTGTTCCTAACTGTATCCTTTACCCGTGCTTGTTGTTCCTACTGTATCCTTCACGTGCGTGTTGTTCCTACTGTATCCTTTACACGTGCGTGTTGTTCTACTGTATCCTTTACCCGTGCTTGTTGTTCCTACTGTATCCTTTACCGGTGCTTGTTGTTCTTACTGTATCCTTTACCCGTGCTTGTTGTTCCTACTGTATCCTTTACCGGTGCTTGTTGTTCTTACTGTATCCTTTACCCGTGCTTGTTGTTCCTACTGTGTCCTTACCGTGCTTGTTGTTCCTACTGTGTCCTTTTACCGGTGCTTGTTGTTCTTACTGTGTCCTTTACCGGTGCTTGTTGTTCCTACTGTGTCCTTTACCCGTGCTTGTTGTTCCTACTGTATCCTTTACCGGTGCTTGTTTGTTCCTACTGTATCCTTTACCCGTGCTTTGTTGTTCCTACTGTATCCTTTATCCTTTACCCGTGCGTGTTGTCCCTACTGTATCCTTTACCCGTGCGTGTTGTCCCTACTGTATCCTTTACCCGTGCGTGTTGTCCCTACTGTGTCCTTTACCCGTGCGTGTTGTCCCTACTGTGTCCTTTACACGGCTTGCGCTTACTGATAACCTTGAGGTGACAAAAATAACTAAACCAGCAGAAAGGGGGAATCGTACTTGACCCCCTACTCAACTGCTCTCAGGATTAAAGGGCAGATTAAAGTGTTGCTCGGTCACATCCTTTCTCTTACTCTTCCTGTTCCTAACAGGTCTATGAGGGCTGGGACAGCTTTAAAGTCAATGATATTATTGAAGTGTTTGGAATCTTATCAGTGGATCCAGTTCTGAGCACAATGAATGAGGACAGGTAACAAAAACCAACCTTCCCCTTAAGTCTCGTACACAAGTACGATGTTTGCAACGACCTCCGAGCGCGACAACCGACCATTTCGGCTGATAATTTCACGTGTGCATGCGTTCGGTCGGGGATTGTTCATGGGGGATCAATGAATGATCCCCAACCAACACATGCGGGGGTTCACCCAAAATGGCCGTTCGACGGGGTCGCTGCAAACATTGTACGTGTGTACGAGCCTTAAGATTAGTGTCTTATTGGTCCGTTCCAACCTCCAATATTCTAAACTTTGTTTGGCTAATGCAGGGGCGTGGCTTCTTCTTTCATGGATCCTACAGAAAACATGGAGACAATGGAGGAGCAACGTGTACACTGTCCCCCTACCTCCCTGGTACCCAGAATTCATTCCATTGTGACTCGCAGACTAGAGCACAACAACCCACTGCTTCCGGTCAGCCTGCAGGGGACAGAAGAGAGCAAGCTTTGTAAGTGGATCCCTGGTCTGTTCCTTCTGTATGTTTCATTGTATCTACAGTACACATGCTTAGATCCCCGTATTTCAAAATGTAAAGTTAACCCAATATTCTGATATATTGTTCACATTTAATTACATACAAAAAGGGCCCCCATTGCTGTAACCATCAGTGATTAATACTAATTAAAGCTAAATTCTAATTGGTGAATTTATTTTTATATTTCCCAGTTGTTTCCAGTTTTCTGTCTGAACTGACATCAGTGAGAGCGGAACTACTGGGCTTTCTAACACATCTGCTGCTTGGAGACGGCCTGGCTGCAGAGTATCTCATCCTACACCTCATCTCCACTGTGTAAGTCACATTTGGACACCTAATCGCCCTTGGGGGTGGAACTGTTCGTGTGTGTATCTGTTGTATTCAATTAGATCAACTGGACTTGAAGTTTAGTTCTTGAAGACGTTTCGCTAGTCATCCGACTGGATCTCTCAATTCAGAATGACTTGTACAAGAATCTGTGGCAATTATGTACCTAGATTGGGTCCCTAAGCTTAAGGAAAAATAGTAATAGGAAAAAGACCTGTATGTCCCCAACTATAGATAGACTGACTCAGTCAGTATAGCACACTTGTTAGCCCTCAGTCTTAGAAGCCCTAAGCACTCGGTGCTCTCCTAGTTTAATACTGAAGAGTCCATAGATTGGGTCCCTAAGCTTAAGGAAAATAGTAATAGGAAAAAGACCTGTATGTTCCTAAATATAGACTGGCTTATTCAGCATAGTACACTAGTTAGCCCTCAAGCTTGTTAGAAGCCCTAAGCACTCAGTGCTCTCCTAGTTTAATAATGAAGAGTCCCTAGATTAGGTCCCTAAGCTTAAGGAAAATATTACTAGGGAAAAAGACCTGTATGTCCCTAACTATAGATAGACTGATTCAGTCAGTATAGTACACTAGTTAGCCCTCAGTCTGGTTAAAAGCCCTAAGCACCTTGTGCACTCCTAGTTTAATAATGAAGAGTCCCTAGATTGGGTCCCTAAGCTTAAAGAGTATCTCCATTCGTTTTTTGAAGTTTTCGGAATCCAGTTCTTTTGAAGAACGGGAGGTAAAGGAGCTGTGCCTTACCTTCCGTTCTTCAATAGAACACACAGGAGCCGGACCTGTCAGACCAAGCGCCGGGGGAGCGAGCGAGTGGGTAAGTTTCTTACCTTCTCTCCTGGCTCCTGTGTGTTCTATTGAAGAACGGAAGGTAAGGCACAGCTCCTTTACCTCCCGTTCTTCAATAGAACTGGATTCCCAAAACTTCTAAAAATGAGTGGAGATACCCTTTAAGAACATGTGCGCACAGTGCAAGCTTCATCAGGGCCTATCGGAGAAATAGCGCGATTGAGGATAAGTACTCTAACTTCCCTGCCTGCTCCTCATCGTTTAATTGGAAAAAAGGAGGCAAGACACGGCACCATTATAAGGAACCCTGGGTAAAATAAATTTTTTCCTGACTTATAACCCAGACATTGTTTAAACGATACACATTATAATTTCTTTAAAGAAATTGATGTATCTTTCTTTCCAATAGAAAAATCGCTATTTAAAGGCGAATTCTACTCCTGCAGTTACATCTTTAGTGCTCCTCCCACAGTCACTGACAATTCTCCTATATCTGACATTGAAGAACGTATGTTAATGAAGGGGAAAGGGCTTGAAAACCATCTGTGCTGCATGTGTATAATTCTCCTTTTAAGTATCACCAAGTATCGTTATTTAGGTGTCATTATTTAAGGGATTGGTTATTCTTATTTAGGGACTGGTATCCTTATTTAAGGAGGGGTATTTTTATTCAAAGAGCTGTATCTTTATTTAAATATTGGTATTTAGGAATGCGTAATGAAGAGTAAAGGTGTCCAGCCCTCCCCATACATATTTTTCCTGATTTTCCTTATTTAAGGATACGCCTGCTTTCTGTTTGTCCAAGTGTCTCACAGCCAGTGATTTTCTGTTTCTCTACAGTCAGACTGCCGGGTCCATTTACAACCACAGGCAGCACCTCCAAACCTGGAGCAGTATATGGGCGCTCTACTCACTGCTTCCTTACCCTCCCTGCTCAACAAATTCCGGGTCTACATTGGCCTCCTACGGCTCCTCGATTACAGCATTTCAGAAGAGATCACCAAGGTGTCTATTGGAAACTGTATGAATCCACAGCTGTAAATTCAGCAAATTGTTTACATTTTATATCTTGCGTTAGGAATCGCTTACAAAGACAAGTGCTAATTATCTACTGTCTGCAAAAGGCACCACCTCACCATTGGTAGTGTTTTATAAACTGATCAACCGTTAGGCAGGAAATGTGGGCATTGCTGAGTAGGTTGGACTGGATGGACGTTAGTCTTTATTCAACCTCAAATACTATATTATACTATACTATACTATACTATACTATACTATACTATACTGTACTATACTGTACTATACTATACTATACTATACTATACTATACTATACTATACTATACTAACAGTTAGGCAGGAAATGAGGATATTGCTAGATGGGTTAGACTAGATGGACGTATGTCTTTATTCAACCTCAAATACTATATTATACTATACTATACTAACAGTTAGACAGGAATTGAGGGTATTGCTAGATGGGTTAGACTGGATGGATGTATGTCTTTATTCAACCTCAAATACTATATTATACTATACTATACTATACTAACAGTTAGACAGGAAATGAGGATATTGCTAGATGGGTTGGACTGGATGGACGTTAGTCTTTATTCAACCTCAAATACTATATTATACTATACTGTACTATACTATACTATACTATAATGTACTGTACTATAGATGACTCTGCCTGGGTCGTCTGATTAAATTCCATACTCCCTCTCCAAACCCCCAACATTATCATAGTTACCTACCTCCCTAAAGCCCGGAATACTTTTATTGGCCATGGCATCAAATTCAGGATTAGCTGTGTGTTTGGTTTATTGATGTACAATCCGTATCGCACTGCTGTGTTTACAAACCCGGAAATAGGATGGTCCATAAAGTTTGGTTTTGTCCAATCTAATTATTAGGCCTTTCTCCTGTATGTTAACTTTTCCTTTTTTTATCCAGGCGGTGGAAGATGATTTTGTGGACATGCGCAAGAACGACCCACAGAGCATCACTGCCGACGACTTGCACCGATTATTGGTTGTTGCCAGGTAACACACTAACATTCTAACTGACTTTAAAGGGCATGTCCACCCTGACAAACTTTAAGCCCTACAATCCTAATATCAACATACCTACCTTGACGCCTACTTCCACCATCAGCCACGCCCATGAAATAGGTGGACCCAGTGCAGCGAGGGGCTGGCTGACTGCAAGGTAAATATCTTAAAGGAACCCCAGGGAGCAAGGCAAGCATTGCAGTTTTGGGGGGTAAAAATTTTGTCTGGAGTGGACATGCTCCTTAAAGAAAATGATCCGGGTCAGTAACGGTGACGCCTTTTTATACAAGAATTTCTTTGGTGCACCTTTTCCCCCAGTATTGTGCACCCTGTACATATCCTACCCGGGTGATTTGGTGAGTAGTCGTACTGTGGACCTGTCAGCTTAATAACTACTGTGTGCGTACATAAGGACCCAGCTTAGACCAGAGTTTAGCATTGTATAGTTCGACTTTGAGAAATCATACCCCATGTCTCTAAAGACCAAGAATCCGTCGTATTGGAAACTTCCATTACCGTGGGTTATCGTAAAAGCATGACTACAGGCATAAATGGTAAACTATGCCAATGATATTGTACGGGCAACCGGAAATCTACGGCCTAGTAAAATCCCGATCTCACCCTTTATATATACACCCCATAATATGTATATGACGGTAACCACTGGCTAGATAATAATGATGATTAAAGTAATAACTAACTGCACTTGGAGTAGAAGGAAGAATTTAGAAGCCTGTTGGGAAAATATATGAAATTAAAGTTGCGCTAACCAGTTCGCTACCATAACTCCATATTAGCGTTGGATGCGCAGGTTACACAAAAATGGCCCAGTGGGTAAATCCCTTACCAGGATTTACCCAGATTCGCAAATGCGATGTTGAATCGTGGAAGGAGCATTTACCCAGAGCGATAGCAGCTCTGGGTAATTGAGCCACATTGTGTATAGTTGAAATAAGGACATTTGGCAGCTGAGATGTGACTTATCTGGGTCATGAAATCCAAACTTCTGTTCTCAATCTCTGGATGCTAAAGTTGTGGTGTGACCCTAACTGGGTGTAATGAATAGTAAATGATAGGTAGTGTTTTATTTCCAATTTGGGATAATGAAGCTTCTTGGTGTTTCCTAGGCTGTTGTCACTAAGCGCTGGTCAGAAAACTCTGTCACGGGAAAGGTGGCAGAGAGCAAAAGAACTGGAACTTCAAAGAAACAACAGACTTCAGGAACAGAAATACATAAATGGCAATGAACTATAGTCCACTGCTTGCCTGCACCCTGGGGGGATTTCCAGAATCTGCCACAGGTATCTTCCCCTTATGGACATCTTCCTTCTGGAATCCAGATTTGTGTTCTATAGAGAATCGCCAGATGACGTTGAGGGCCATTTTTTTATAAACTGTTTTTGTAAATTTTCTAACCACAGTTATGAACAGATTTGGTATTTAGCACTAATTAAATTAACACAGTTCACATTTTCCCCGTGTGCATTTTCTCTTTGTAGGAAGTTTGTTTCTGTTTATGAACTTTATACTCCCCCAGTCTATTCCCCTTCTCTATCATATGCACATTGTCCATTCGAAAGTCAGGGGCACTGACAAGGGGAGGAGCCAGTGAGCATTCTGTTACTGCATAAATACATTGTCCAATTAATGTGAAGCAGGATACAAACGTGCGGATAGCTACATGGGAGATAACGGTCCAATCAAAGTGTTTAGTTCATAGATAGGGCTAGGCCATACTACTGCGCTTTTAAGTGCGATCCGATTGCGCTTTTAAATTCGCACAATAGTATTGGGCTGGCCACATGTCCATTGGTATCTGCTGCAATCCGCTTATTGAAACGCATGCATTCACCGTTTTTGGTGCAAATACACATGCACTCCAATAATTGCAAATTGCCGAAATCACACACGCAAGGGGACAACAATTTGCGATAGCGTGTACCATTGTGCACGTTGTAGTGTGACCTCGGACTTACTATGCATTTCTGAATCCACTTACGGCTAAAACTACCAAAACAGATAGATATAGATAAGTGTCACTGGAAATCCTTTATAAATCTCGTTACAATCACCAATGACCTTTCATTTGTTTTTCCAGTTTCTTTATTAAAATAGTTCTCACGTGAGTTTTTCCTTATAACGTATACAGTAGCGTGTACAGTAACACTTCTGTTCAAACACTACAAATCTGAGAAATCTGTTAGTGGTGCTGGAAGAAGCCGAGAAGAAAGGAACAGTCATTGACAAACACCCCCCAATACAGGAACAGGACGGATGGATACAAAGCACTTCACAAAGGGCACAAGATAGTGTTAAATACTGAGAACATACAGCGGATACAACACTGAGATCCAGGGTTATAGATCTGAATCTCTTAGAATTCTTTACTGGCTGACGTTCTATAAGGTACACACAGCGGCTATTTCTAGCTGTAAAGTGATGACCGTTCTATGTATTTACACAATTTCTAATCAGCTATAGTGATTGCAGTCTCATAGTTTAGTCCAAAGCATCTCAGCAACTTGAATCGTGATTCAGTAGGCCTGCTTGTTTTTCTCAAATCCAGTAGGAAATGCCTAATCTGCTCTTGGCAAGAATTAAATGCCCCACCAGTGTCTAGAACTCCATATTAAAATACAGCAAAACAACAACCCCAGAAATCCCGCAACCTCCCACCACAAACAAACTATGACGCCGCGAACCTATTTACTGTAAAATGAACAATATACAGAACTGAAATTAGGCACTTTCAACTTCTGTTCTAAAAACGGAGCTCCGGTTAACAGCCGGTTGACATTGATGCTAGTCTGTGGTCAATCCTGGTTGTTTGATGTATGGGGGAGGGGTTATAAATGGAGCCGGCTGTTAAAACAGAGCTCAGAATTCACAACATAACCAATGATGATTTTGCAATACATTTTAGGGCGGGGATGTCCAACCTGCAGCCCATCAGATGTTTGAAGACAACTCCCCAGCATGCCTTAGTTGCTTTTGCAATGGAGGAATGCTGGGAATTGTAGTTTTTAAACATCTAAAGGTTCGCAGGTTGGACATCCCTGTTTTAGGGCTTCATTATTTTCTGGTACTGTTTCCCTTGGGTGAACGACATCCCCTTTAGGCTGGGTACACAATCAGACAATATTTTCGGCCGACCGACAGATTTACGGCACTTTCAGTCAATATGGGCTGAAAATATTGGCTGGTGTGGGGCACCGATCTTTTATCCGGATCGGACAAACAATCAGGCATGTCGGAAAATTCCGATCGTTCGCGAATTTGCCGCAGCCGACGGCCATTTGTCCCTCGGTGTGTACCCAGCCTTAAGATGTCTTTACTGCGTCTTATAAACTACCGGCACAAAACTATGGAAATAAAGCAAAGTGCCACAGTAATCTTAAGGCAAGTGAGTAAAAGAAAATCTCACAATAATACATCCACATTGACGTCCATTCGTACCCAAGTGTCCCTCTTCATCCTCCAGCATAAAACAAGGTATAAAAAAAATGACCCTAATAATAAATAGAAACTTAATGACACTGCTGGTTCTATAAATAATAAAATAGACCGAAGGGAAGATTATTGCCGTCTCTAAACAGTCTCTGCCTATCCCAGTGCGTTATTGCCAAGGAACGTGGGAATGAACCATAAAGAAAAGGAACGTTGTAAACAAATCAATGCGTTTGATCCCAGTTCCCAGAAGGCAATTTTGTTTTACCCCCTGTAGGTCACGTTTCAAGGGGCTACGTTTGGTGCTGTGTCAGTAAGATGATATCCGTGTCATACTGTCCCTCATATCTGTATGATACGTGTTTGACACTGGGTAAACATCTCTTTAAAGTCGTTTGGGGGAGGATTTGGTGCGCTGTTGGGCTCTGGGCTCTTTTGAACTTTCGCCACAGCAAAATTAATGCCCTGAGCCAGGCCGGCTTGAGTTATGTTGGCTACCTGAACCACAGAACTGCGGATCTTGGCAAAGGGCGACACCGTTCGGCTGCTGTTGCTGTCTGCTGGGGACGGTGCCGAGGTGGTGGCTGAAGCGGGGCTGGCTCGGCCTGATTTGGATTGTGGCGGTTGCTCCACGAGCAGTAACTGTGAACTCCCGTTATTGAGCGTCACATCGAGTTGGGACGGTCGTGGAATGTGCTCCGGGTCCCATTCCACAGTGGCGGAATTTTTAGGGGAATTACTGCCTGATACTTCCTGGTCTAATTTCTGCTCCTTAACAGTCTCGTTAGGGCTTCCTTTGGTCTGAGCGTCATGAACAAACTGATGGCAATAAGCATCTATGGGGGTCCCGAAATCAATCAGCACGTCACTTTGTGGGGTCTCCTGCTCATCACATTCCGTAACATGGATCTGTGTGGTCATGTGAATGTCCGCACTGCCAATGGACTGGGAGCGGCTGCCCAGACGTGGGACTGAAGCGATAATCCCGCAGCTTGGCAGGACATAGTCCGTCTGTCCTATGTTGTCAAGGGCACCAGCCGATTGTCTGTCATCGTCATCAGACTTGGGTAGGAAATCATCGGAATGGAAAGAGTCGCTGTCCGATGAAATGTCCAAGTCCGACTCTATGCGTCCTTTGTCTGAGCCGGTGTTCTCCAAACTACTGTCCGATTTCCACAGGCCGAGCTGCAGGTTTGGGACCAGGATTCTATTACCGTCTGTTTTGTTAAAGTTCCCCAGTTTGCGCAAGTTGCCGATGTTCGTCTGTTTTACCTTCTGGTTCAGAGAGGAGAATTTGCTCATCAGGAAGTTCTTGCTCTGCGCCAGGCCCATGCTGTTCAGCCCGAGTCTCTGGCTCTTGGAACGGATGCCAATGATCTCCTCGTGGGGCTCGCTGCTTTTCCTGCAATTATACCAAGAAATAAATGAACAGCGGGTATGTGGCAATAGTCAGGTCAATACCGAGACAACATTCCCCGTTCCATAGTACGGGGATCATACAATCTGTGTGTGTACGGGGATCATACAATCTGTGTGTGTACGGGGATCATACAATCTGTGTGTGTACGGGGATCATACAATCTGTGTGTGTCCGGGGATCATACAATCTGTGTGTGTACGGGGATCATACAATCTGTGTGTGTACGGGGATCATACAACGTGTGTGTGTACGGGGATCATACAACCTGTGTGTGTACGGGGATCATACAATCTGTGTGTGGGTCACTTCAATCAGGATTTTGTAGCTTAATCTCAAACTGCCACTCACCTTTCCAGCTTCTTCTCAATAATGGGGAGGTCGGAGTCCAGGGCCTGTCTTGTTATCCGCAGCATTTCCGCTATGCACTGAAGTGTATCTGTAATGGAAATGAATGGTTGGACGGTCATGCTACAGATCCTTCTACAGAGAGATGGTGAGAATCTGAAACATTCACATTGAAAGGTCATTAATATGGAGTAACTATGGCCCATTCCAAGCAGGTCCCCCTAAAATACCCAGAATTCAGCCTGTCTGTACACACTGATGTCATATCCTCCGCACTTAGAGTGTCCAATGTGCCGTTCAATCAAGCTTAGCAGGTCACCACACGGTGTTACTCATCATCCATGTGTATAGGGTCCCGGCAGGCTCACAATGTATACCAGTAGATCCTGGGTGGGAATCCCACTTGCACAGTGTGTTACAATATATAATGGTGGATACAGCGCTACATGACCTGTGCCTGATGATAAATAATAGGACTATGTAGCAGTAAGAGTGCTGTAAATTATATCATTTTAATAATGACACCACTTGGCCTTTATCCAATAGTTGGCTTGGACTCTCTATAGGGTATCAGAGTGATTACGTTCCGTTACCTTTCCCATCCTCCTCTGGGTTTCGCGTCACGGCTCTCAGGGTGTGGAAATAACCTCCGGCCCCTTTGTATTTATAATGTAGCCTCATGCACGAGAACTTTGGTTTCCCAAAAAAAGTGGGTTCGGGCCCTGAAATATACAAGTAACAATATTACGTCTTTGTACCTTTAAAGGGTTCAGAAGAACTTACAATCCCCAGAATTCCATAATACACAACACTGCCCCCTGCATTCCACTGCCATGAAACATCACAACAAGAGCTGGCTTATCGACATCACACAATGCAATTTATACTCTGGTACTCGATACCCCACAGAACACGTCCCCAATAACAATCTACGCAAGTTATAAAACTCACCGATTTCGATTTTTTCCAAGTCGTCCAAGTTCATCCTCTGATACTGATTCACTTTATCAACCTCCTCGTCATAGCTAAACAGAGAGGGAAACACATTTCACTCCATTACAATACTGTGTCCATTGAGAGAGAGGGTGATAGACAAACAGAGACAAATGGACAGACAGCCACAAAGGATTGGAAGGTGGACACAATAACGTTAAGATATTAGGCATAAAAAAGTGACAATTTCCCCATTCAATCTATAAATATATAGGAGCAAATACTCCTATCTCCCATTTCGTATTCATTAAAGAGTTAAAGGAATGGTTCACTGGAGAAGTGAACGTTTCCTTTAATGTAGTGACGGAAGCCTGGGAGGTTAATGAGCTGTGCCTTACCTCCCGTTCTTCAATCAACTGAGCAGGAGCCAGGGATGAAGGTAAGTATATTTATCTTTCACATGACCCACCGCTGCAGAGCTGAAAATTCCCAACCACTTCCTGGTTCTAATCCACTGTAACGCATTATCGCGCATGCGTTTCAATAGTGTATAGAACCAGGAAGCAGTTGGGACATGTCATTTCTGCTAAAGGTAAACCTTCATCCGTAATGCACAGCTCCTTAACCTCCCCGGCGTTTGGCTGCCAGTGGTTGGCTTATTATTATTATTGTTACGAGTCAGGAAATCACCCCCAGACCTGTAACTATATTGTAACAATATTTTTCTTTGAAGTGAGACAGAGGGTACAAATATAGATTATGGAGGGGGGAAATAATTAATTTGGGGGGTTGTGGCCCTTTAAACCACGTGCATGGTGTCGGGAAGTTTTTTTTACAATTCCCTAATGAATACCATTAGGTAGCCAATAAGGAACAGATAAGAGAGACATGCAGGTGATGGAGAGGTTAATAGCAGGCGACTAAGTTCCCAGACAATAGAACAACGTTGAAAACAAGACACCTGGGGGCTGGATGCAGCTCACTTACTAGGCCACATAATAAGCACAGTTGGAGAGCAACAGGAGGACGTCAACATCTTTGTGTGTCGCATCAATTAGACTGAAATGAGAGAGAGGAAGGTTCAGTTATTAGACGGCGATGGTCTGGGAGTGTTTACAGCCTCCTGCAGAGATACAATGAAATGGAACCATTCACACAAATCTCTATTTCCTCCTACTGGGGTTGTTCATACACTGCAGAGGTTCCAGCCAATAGCCGCAGGTTTATAGACACATTAATCTCTTTCAAGTGATATTTAGAATTTATTATGTACGAGGCAATGAAGTAAAGGTGCTGAAATGTATTAAAGGCCATGTCCCCACTAAAAACAAAAAACTGGTGACTTGTCAGTTAACGGCCCCCAAGCCCAACTGCTATTTCTACCAGTTTATTACATGGATTTGTAACCAGATATTGAATAAGTTCTATTTCTTTATGGGAAAGGTATCTGCCTCTTTCCTCTGCTCAGTGAGCTTTTTATAAGCTTGAGCATGTGCAGTGGAGGCAGCACATGTTACCAGTCACAGCCTTAATTGGCTGCATGGAGGAAGGGACAAGCTTACTCATTGCCAATAATAGAGGCAATCATTTATATATATTAAATATATGATTAGTAATACATCTAATAATGTGCTGAATATATCATTTGGGGCCAGGTAACTGACAATCGACCAGTTTTTGTGTTTTAAGGATGGACACGCCCTTTAACCCACATCAGCAAAAGGCAGGAGGTTCTATGTGTAGATCAGCGATCCTGCACCCTGCCCACTGTCTTATTCTTCTGTACAAGAAATCCAGCTCTGAATCATTCAACACAGGGGATATTAACAGCTCTGTATCCCTTACTCTGATTGGGCTAGAATCTGGGGGAACGTCTGTGCATGTTCCTACACGCCTATTGGCCCACGGACTAGGTTAACCACCCACATTGGGTGACCTTATCACCCCAGCCGTTTGGATAGGATTAATATTTAATATTAGGACTTTTTTGTAAGTTTTCAAGTACTGTTAGTACTATTTGAAAGCAGATGAATGGGCCGCTCTCCCATTACAGTCACCACCTCAGATCCCAATCAATAGGTCTAGGATCACTGAATGCAGATAGCACAGACCTGGGGTCGCAGTCTATAAGGGCCCAACCTCCATGGAATTTCTCATTGTCTGGTAGGAGCATCTGCATGTAGTTCTGTAGTAACTGGCTGACCAGCTCCTGGTGGTTCCTCTGACTCTCCCTGTGTAAAGCTTCATGTTCTTTCTCTTTTGTGAAGATTGAATACAGATCCTCGGTCACTGGGATTCCCTGCATCAGATCTGAAAGGACAGGACCAAAGAACCATAAATAATGAAAAGAAAGGTACACTAGCCATACACAATATACCCACTGCTAGCCGTACCCTATATACCCACTGCTAGCCGTACCCTATACACCCACTGCTAGCCGTACCCTGTACACCCACTGCTTAGCCATACACTATATACCCACTGCTAGCCGTACCCTATACACCCACTGCTAGCCGTACCCTATACACCCACTGCTAGCCATACACAATATACCCACTGCTAGCCGTTACCCTATATAACCCACTGCTAGCCGTACCCTATATACCCACTGCTAGCCGTACCCTATACACCCACTGCTAGCCGTACCCTATACACCCACTGCTAGCCATACACTATATACCCACGCTAGCCGTACCCTATATACCCACTGCTAGCCGTACCCTATACACCCACTGCTAGCCGTACCCTGTACCCACTGCTAGCCGTACCCTATACCCACTGCTAGCCGTACCCTATCCACCCACTGCTAGCCGTACCCTATACACCACTGCTAGCCGTCCCTATACACTATACACCCACTGCTAGCCGTACCCTATACACCACTGCTAGCGTAACCTATACACTATACACCCATGCTAGCCGTACCTATACACCCACTGCTAGCCGTACCCTATACACCACTGCTAGCGCACATACACCAGCTAGCCGTACCCTATACACCACATGCTAGCCGTTACCCTATACACTATACACCCACTGCTAGCCGTACCCTATACACCCACTGCTAAACCGTACCCTATACACCCACTGCTAGCCGTACCCTAACACCCACTGCTAGCGTACCCTATACACTACACCCCACTGTACACACTATAACCCACTGCTAGCAGTACACCTATACACTATACACCATGCTAGCCGTACCATACCACCCCCTGCTAGCCGTAACCCTATACACTATACACCCACTGTAGCCGTACCCTATACATATACACCCACTGCTAGCCGTACCCTATACACCCACTGCTAGCCGTACCCTATACACCCACTGCTAGCCGTACCCTATACACCCACTGCTAGCCGTACCCTATACACTATACACCCACTGCTAGCCGTACCCTATACACCCACTGCTAGCCGTACCCTATACACTATACACCCACTGCTAGCCGTACCCTATACACCCACTGCTAGCCGTACCCTATACACTATACACCCACTGCTAGCCGTACCTATACACCCATGCTAGCCGTACCTATACACACCCTGTAGCCGTACCCTATACACCCACTGTAGCCGTACCCTATACACTATACACCCATGCTAGCCGTACCCTATACACTATACGCCCACTGCTAGCCGTAACCTATACACTATACGCCCACTGCTAGCCGTAACCTATACACTATACGCCCACTGCTAGCCGTAACCTATACACTATACGCCCACTGCTAGCCGTACCCTATACACTATACGCCCACTGCTAGCCGTACCCTATACACTATACGCCCCATGCTAGCCGTACCCTATACACTATACGCCACTGCTAAGCGTACCCTATACACTATAGCCCACTGCTAGCCGTACCCTATACACCATGCTAGCCGTACACTATTACACCTGTCAGCCTTACCGTATACACCCACTGCTAGCTGTAAACTATACGTCTAACAAACACTATCAGTACACTATACACATAACACTATCAGTACACTATACACATAACACTAGCAGTACACTATACACATAACACTAGCAGTACACTATACACATAACACTATCAGTACATTATACACATAACACTAGCAGTACACTATACACATAACACTATCAGTACACTATACACATAACACTAGCAGTACACTATACACATAACACTATCAGTACATTATACACATAACACTATCAGTACACTATACACATAACCCTATCAGTACATTATACACATAAACACTAGCAGTACACTATACCAACACTATCAGTACACTATACACATAACACTATCGGTACACTATACACAACACTAGCGGTACACTATACACATAACTATCGGTACACTATACACATAACACTAGCAGTACACTATACACATAACACTAGCAGTACACTATACACATAACACTAGCAGTACACTATACACATAACACTAGCAGTACACTATACACATAACACTAGCAGTACACTATACACAACAACTATCAGTACACTATACACAACACTAGCAGTACACTATACACACAACACTAGCAGTACACTATACACACAACACTAGCAGTACACTATACACACAACACTATCAGTACACTATACACACAACACTATCAGTACACTATACACATAACACTATCAGTACACTATACACATAACACTATCAGTACACTATACACATAACACTATCAGTACACTATACACATAACACTATCAGTACACTATACACATAACACTATCAGTACACTATACACATAACACTATCAGTACACTATACACATAACACTAGCAGTACACTATACACATAACACTAGCAGTACATTATACACATAACACTAGCAGTACACTATACACATAACACTAGCAGTACACTATACACATAACACTATCAGTACACTATACACATAACTATCAGTACACTATACACATAACACTATCAGTACATATAACAATAACACTATCAGTACACTATACACATAACACTATCAGTACACTATACACAACACATAGCCATATAGCAACTGACATTAATAGAATATACAGGTACATTCAACTGGGTAATTTTGACAATATCTGTGTGTGGGGTCTGGCACCTCCCTACCTATCAAGCCTGCCGATAGGCATCCTTGAAGCGGTTAAGGTAATATCGGTTTGCAGAGTTTACTCCGTCTTTCATCACCCCGGCCAATTCCTTTCCCCCTCCGAGTAAAATCTCCCTGATAACGAGATACAGAAAGTCGACATTGAGACAATATCCGAAAGGAAAAGATATTCAGCTCATGGACAATAATGCACCAATTTCATTCATTGTTTAGTGATATTACAAAGGTGGATCTTGTGTGGAATGAGAATAACAAGTAATGATTTCAATGAGCAGGTTTCAGGATATAAAACACCCAAAGCCAATTACAGGGAAGCCTCAACACTAGTTAATTATTAAATTAGGTATGTATTAACTTTCCAAAAAGGGAAAATAATGGATTACATTCAATAATAGAAGTGGAAAATGCCATACTGCTTCTCTCAGTGCTACCAGTGGTTATAGTCTATTAACCTCATTGTATTGAATAAGTTTCACAGAATAACAGAACAAACTGGAAACGAGACAAAATGCATCTTTATTGGATTTCCATAGAACTTATGGGAATGGGGATAGACAACGATCACACTGTAATTAAAACAGTTGAATGCTTGCTTAGATTTCAAAGTAGCATTATATTTCAGACACTGAGTGACACAGCTGCTTAGTACAGAGCAGGTAACACACAGAAACCACAGCATATAATAACTGGGGGACCAGACTGCTCACACTCTGTTCCACACAGATGTTTGGTACCTTGAGAGCGCTGTCCCCGCGTACTGTCGGCTGATGGCATCACCGTTATTCGCCCACATGATCTGGTAAAGGCGGTGGTAACACTTCCGGCAGGGGCTGCTCCGGTGGCATCACTCCAAGTTTTTTCAGCTGGAGAAGTAAAGTGTAAGGTAATTATAACGGGATTATATATTTATGTTTATTCAGGCTTAGTCACATGATCTGCAGATCTAGGGGGTCATGGGAACCTTAACATATCCACCTATCGTGTTAGGAACGGGGGGGGGGGCCTCAAACAATCAGAGAGCAAAATGGTGGCAGTCTATCTCCGTCCAATCCCACTGGTACCAACCAAGACCAACCAGCCATACACGGGGCAATTTTCCTATTCAATCGATTGCTTGATGTGATTTTTCATCAAAACATTTTATTCCTTTATTTGAATTTGATTGGCCACAAAAGTGATCAATATTGATTGTAGAAATGACAGAATCATAATCAGTCCCATTAACAAGCTCTATGTGGATATCCATTAACAAATCAAACACGTGCGGGTCTGAGATCAATTCACCTTTTCATCTAACAAGACAATCCACATAAAAGGGCAAAAGGATCTCTTTAAAGGGCATGTTCACCTTCAAATGAATAATTCTATAAAGGTAAATAACCCCCCAAGCCCCAATAGTTACAAAGCAGGTGTAGGACTAACCTGTTATGCAGGGAAATGTTCTCCCCCTTCCCTCTGCATCTAAAAGGTTTCTGCCTCCACTCCGAGCTCTTTTACAAGCTCGCACATGCTCAGAGGAGACAGCTAGGGGAATAGATTCATTGGTGATGTCAACTAACACTTGGGGGTTGGGGGGGTGATTTGCCTCTATACAAATTTATATTAAAATCCGGACATTGCTGTAACTGTGATAAGTGTCGGATTGTTAACGGACACGTTCATCATTAGACACCTGTACAAACAATAAATCATTTACACATTGCACAATGGGGTCAGGCAGGTACTGCTGTTCCATGATAACCCGAGCAATAGCAGCTTGTACAACGTTGGTTCGGTCTAAACAATCCATGCATTGACGCGGAAAATACCTTCCTGTTTGCAGATCACCCCAGCTTGATCCAACCTTAGAATGTAAGGGGAAAAAAATAGGAAGTTATTATCTACAGGGCTCATTTCCCCTTAATCACAGTCCATCAGTCAATAAATTAAATATGGAAACAATTCCCTAATCCTTCACGTGCCTGAACCTTCGTGTTCTCTTCCTCCAAATGGCATTGAACCATCTGAGACCGTTGTAAATGCCGAGACAGAAATATACAATTTACTCCAGTTGCAATATCCAGTGTGGAAAATTAATATAGAAACTTTCATTCAATTTCATGGGTTAAATATTTTGTTTTTTCACCTAACTTACTGTGCGTACTTACTATCCAAAAATACTGCTACTGTAATGACAAAGAGAATGGGGCTTCTTTCCATTACACAAGTGAAAAACACATTATACATTAAATAGAATAATTAGAATATAAGAGAAAACCATCAGTGAAATTATCTTCTCCCCTTCCCTCTTAAAGGTTTCCGCCTCCTCGTCAAGCTCTTTAAGCTTGCAATGCTCAGAGGAGACAGCTAGGGGGATGAAATCCAGTTATTGGCTGGGATGTCAAATGTCATATCAATGATTACAGCGCTTGCTGAACAAACCAGGAAGCAGAAAGAGAAACATAAATTGGGCAGGTTAGTGTTACATCTCTTGCCATTTAATGGAACCTAGAATTCTTAAGGACTGGACATTCTTTGCAAGAAAAATTAAATGGGACTGTTAGAAGAAACAGAGCAAAATACAAAGTTTGGTAATCCCACTATTAAAGGTGAAGTTAAAGCTTAGTGACATTTTTTAAATGTAACCTAGAAATGGGGATTTAAACCATGTTCACTTTCCTTTTGCATATAATTCCAAACCTGTATCAACTAATATTCACACGTGTGAACAGGAATAATAACTACACGTAATATAAAAACATTATAACAGTAATAATACTACTTTAAATATAATAATAAAAATAAAATAGTAATAATTACAATAATAACAGTAATAATAATAATAGTAGTAGTAATAATAATAATATAAACATTATAACAGTAGTACACTACTACTATAATAAAAATACCAGTAATAACAATAATAATAGTATGCTTGTGAGGTTCTTCATCCAGGTCATGGTATATCTTTGTATTCAATTAGGTCAAATGGACTTGAAATGTAGTTCTTGAAGACGTTTTTTTTAGTCATCCGACTGGTCTTTTCAATTCAGAATGACTTGTACAAGAATCTGTGGCATTGACCCTGCGAAAATCCCAATTAGCATAATCACAGCCATGCGTAGTTTGTAATGGGGCACTATCAGTACACTATACACATAACACTATCAGTACACTATACACAACACTAGCCATATAGCAACTGACATTAATAGAATATACATGGTACATTCAACTGGGTAATTTTGACAATATCTGTGTGTGGGGTCTGGCACCTCCCTACCTATCACTGCCTGCCGATAGGCATCCTTGAAGCGGTTAAGGTAATATCGGTTTGCAGAGTTTACTCCGTCTTTCATCACCCCGGCCAATTTCCTTTCCCCCGTCCGAGTAAAATCTCCCTGATAACGAGATACAGAAAAGTCGACATTGAGACAATATCCGAAAGGAAAAGATATTCAGCTCATGGACAATAATGCACCAATTTCATTCATTGTTTAGTGATATTACAAAGGTGGATCTTTGTGTGGGAATGAGAATAACAAGTAATGATTTCAATGAGCAGGTTTCAGGATATAAAACACCCAAAGCCAATTACAGGGAAGCCTCAACACTAGTTAATTCATTAAATTAAGGTATGTATTAACTTTCCAAAAAGGGAAAATAATGGATTTACATTCAATAATAGAAGTGGAAACTGCCATACTGCTTCTCTTCAGTGCTACCAGTGGTTATAGTCTATTAACCTCATTGTATTGAATAATGTTTCACAGAATAACAGAACAAACTGAGAAACAAAATGCATCTTTATTGGATGTTCCATAGAACTTATTGGGAATGGGGATAGACAACGATCACACTGTAATTATAAACAGTTGAATGCTTGCTTAGATTTCCAAAGTAGCATCTATTAATCAGACACTGAGTGACACAGCTGCTTAGTACAGAGCAGGTAACACACAGAAACCATCCAGCATATAATAACTGGGGGACCAGACTGCTCAC
Organism: Hymenochirus boettgeri; assembly: GCA_019447015.1. Classification (NCBI taxonomy): domain Eukaryota; kingdom Metazoa; phylum Chordata; class Amphibia; order Anura; family Pipidae; genus Hymenochirus; species Hymenochirus boettgeri. The sequence goes on along the minus strand of CM033475.1, from coordinate 6,260,144 downwards.
ACTTCCTGTTCCACACAGATGTTTGGTACCTTGAGAGCCGCTGTCCCCGCGTACTGTCGGCTGATGGCATCACCGTTATTCGCCCACATGATCTGGTAAAGGCGGTAACACTTCATCGGCAGGGGCTGCTCCGGTGGCATCACTCCAAGTTTTTTCAGCTGGAGACGTAAAGTGATCAGGTAATTATAACGGGATTATAATATTTATGTTTATTCAGGCTTAGTCACATGATCTGCAGATCTAGGGGGTCATGGGAACCTTAACATATCCACATTATCGTGTTAGGAACGGGGGGGGGGGGCTCAAACAATCAGAGAGCAAAATGGTGGCAGTCTATCTCCGTCCAATCCCACTGGTACCAACCAAGACCAACCAGCCATACACGGGGCAATTTTCCTATTCAATCGATTGCTTGATGTGATTTTTTCAATCAAAACATTTTTATTCCTTTATTTGAATTTGATTGGCCAAAAAGTGATCAATATTGATTGTAGAAATGACAGAATCATAATCAGTCCCATTAACAAGCTCTATGTGGATATCCATTAACAAATCAAACACGTGCGGGTCTGAGATCAATTCACCTTTTCATCTAACAAGACAATCCACCATAAAAGGGCAAAAGGATCTCTTTAAAGGGCATGTTCACCTTCAAATGAATAATTCTATAAAGGTAAATAACCCCCCAAGCCCCAATAGTTACAAAGCAGGTGTAGGACTAACCTGTTATGCAGGGAAATGTTCTCCCCCTTCCCTCTGCATCTAAAAAGGTTTCTGCCTCCACTCCGAGCTCTTTTACAAGCTCGCACATGCTCAGAGGAGACAGCTAGGGGAATAGATTCATTGGTGATGTCACCTAACACTTTGGGGTTTGGGGGGGTGATTTGCCTCTATACAAATTTATATTTAAAATCCGGACATTGCTGTAACTGTGATAAGTGTCTGGATTGTTATACGGACACGTTCATCATTAGACACCTGTACAAATACAATAAATCATTTACACATTGCACAATGGGGTCAGGCAGGTACCTGCTGTTCCATGATAACCCGAGCAATAGCAGCTTGTACAACGTTGGTTCGGTCTAAACAATCCATGCAATTGACGCGGAAAATACCTTCCTGTTTGCAGATCACCCCAGCTTGATCCACCCTTAGAATGTAAGGGGAAAAAAATAGGAAGTTATTTATCTACAGGGCTCATTTCCCCTTTAATCACAGTCAATCAGTCAATAAATTAATATTGGAAACAATTCCCATAATCCTTCACCGTGGCCTGAACCTTCGTGTTTCTTTCCTCCAAATGGCACTTGAACCATCTGAGACCGTTGTAAATGCCGAGACAGAAATATACAATTTACTCCAGTTGCAATATCCAGTGTGGAACATTAATATAGAAACTTTCATTCAATTTCATGGGTTAAATATTTGTGTTTTTCACCTAACTTACTGTGCTGTACTTACTATCCAAAAATACTGCTACTGCTAATGACAAAGAGAATGGGGCTTCTTTCCATTACACAAGTGAAAACACATTATACATTAATAAGAATAATTAGAATATAAGAGAAAACCCATCAGTGAAATTATCTTCTCCCCCTTCCCTCTTAAAAGGTTTCCGCCTCCTCGTCAAGCTCTTTAAGCTTGCACATGCTCAGAGGAGACAGCTAGGGGGATGAAATCCAGTTATTGGCTGGGATGTCAAATGTCATATCAATGATTGACAGCTGCTTGCTGAACAAACCAGGAAGCAGAAAGAGAAACATAACATTGGGCAGGTTAGTGTTACATCTCTTGCCATTTAATGGAACCTAGAATTCTTAAGGACTGGACATTCTTTGCAAGAAAAATTAAATGGGACTGTTAGAAGAAAACAGAGCAAAATACAAAGTTATGGTAATCCACTATTAAAGGTGAAGTTAAAGCTTAGTGACATTTTTCTTAAATGTAACCTAGAAACTGGGGATTTAAACCATGTTTCACTTTCCTTTTGCATATAATTCCAAACCTGTATCAACTAATATTTCACACGTGTGTAACAGGAATAATAACTAACAGTAATATAAAAACATTATAACAGTAATAATACTACTTATAATAATAATAATAAAAAAATAATAATAGTAATAATATTACAATAATAACAGTAATAATAATAATAGTAGTAGTAATAATAATAATAATAAACATTATAACAGTAGTAACACTACTACTAATAATAAAATACCAGTAATAACAATAATAATAGTATGCTTGTGAAGGTTCTCATTCATCCAGGTCATGGTATATCTGTTGTATTCAATTAGGTCAACTGGACTTGAAATGTAGTTCTTGAAGACGTTTTGCTAGTCATCCGACTGGCTTTCTCAATTCAGAATGACTTGTACAAGAATCTGTGGCAATTATGTACCCTGGAAAATCCCAATTAGCATATCACAGCCAGGTGTTAAGGGTGTGATTAGATAGTGGCTAAGAGGTGTTATACGAACGCCCAGAGTAAGGTGTTCAGCATTGTACATGGCAGACAGATGGTGTCGGACCCCCCCACCTCTATTTAGGCTTGGTTTCTTTATTTTCACATAAATGGCCTCCTTAAAAGGGTAAAAAAAAAGGGTAGAAAAGGGTCATAGACTTACTACAACAGCTTCAAAAGAATAAAGCCATTGATCGAGCAATGTATCATCGCCTCTATCCGGGTGAGGCACATCCATGCATATACGGACTCCCTAAGATACATAAGGAAGGGGCCCCACTAAGACCTATAGTCAGCACATCAACTCTGTAACATACAAGGTGGCAAAATACCTAGCCAACATCTTAGGGCCATTGGTGGGAAGTTCTAAGCATCACATCCAGAACTCTCAGGATTTCACCAACAAGATTGAAGATATAGTACTCGGTGCAGAAGAAACTATGGTGTCCTATGATGTGACATCTCTCTTCACCTGTTTACCCACCAAGGAGGCTGTTATCATGGTGAGAAAACGGCTGGGCCAAGACAGCACTCTTACCAGCAGAACTGATCTCAACCAAGAACAGGTGTGTTCCTTACTGGACTTGTGCCTGAATTACACCTTTTTCAAATACAGGGATAAGTTCTATAAGCAAAAACACGGATGTGCTATGGGATCTCCAGTTTCACCTATTGTGGCCAACCTTTACATGGAGGAGGTAGAAACACAGGCGCTTAATACCTTTAAGGGCATAGCACCCAGCCACTGGTTCAGATATGTGGATGACACCTGGGTTAAACTCCACCAGAAGGAAGTACAAGCTTTCACAGAACACATTAATGCTGTGGACCAAAACATTAAATTCACAAGGGAAGAGGTACAAAACAACAAACTGGCTTTCTTGGACTGCTTGGTAGAAGTTAAGGAAAATGGTAAACTGGAAGTAGAGGTTTACAGAAAACCAACACACACAGATCAGTATTTAATGTTTGACTCCCACCACCCTTTAGATCACAAGCTGGGTGTCATCAGAACCCTGCAACACAGAGCCGAGAACATCCCCACTAGCACAGAGGCGAAGGCTAAAGAAATGAAACATCTCAGAGGAGCCCTTAAAACTTGTGGATATCCAGACTGGGCCTTTGTCAAAAGAAGTAGAAGGAAAGAAAAGAACACGAATACCAACAGTGAAGGGGAAAAGCAAGACAGGAGGAAGAACATGGTCATCCCATATGTAGCAGGGGTCTCCGAGAAATTAAGAAGAATCGTATCCCTGTCTGCTTTAAACCGAACAACACACTGAGGCAGCAATTGGTACATCCGAAAGACCCAATACCGAAACACAACACAAGCGATATCATATACGCAGTGCAGTGAAGAGTGACATCATATACGCAGTGCAGTGAAGAGTGACATCATATACACAGTGCAGTGCAGTGAAGAATGCTCTGATTTGTATGTGGGGGAGACCAAACAGCAACTGCATCAACGTATGGCCCAGCACAGAAGAGCCAATTCCTCGGGTCAGGACTTAGCCATGTACCTGCATCTTAAGGATAAAGGACACACCTTTGAAGATTGTAATGTTAACATACTGGCGAAGGAACGTGACTGGTTCAAGGAAGGCCATTTATGTGAATAACACAAAAGTCATTCTGAATTGAGAGATCCAGTCGGTTTAACTAGCGAAACGTCTTCAAGAACTAAACTTCAAGTCCAGTTGATCTAATTGAATACAACAGATATAATAATAATAGTAATAATAAAAAATAATATTAGTAATAATAATAAAATAATAACAGTAATAACAATAATAATAATAGTAATAATACTACTAATAGTAATAATAAAAATAATAACAGTAATATTACTAATAATAGTAATAATAATAAAAATGATGTAAATACTCACCAGCACCACTTCATATCAGTGATGATGTCACTAATGGCGTCCGTCAGCGTTTGGACGTTTTCAAACTTCATTCCGCGGCTGAGGCAAAACACGGAAAATAAAACGGACTATGTTTATTCTATTGCCCCCCTACTGGATACAGAAGGGTATTAGTACATGTTGCCCCCTATTGGATACAGAAGGGTATTAGTACAGGTTGCCCCCTACTGGATACAGAAGGGTATTAGTACAGGTTGCCCCCTACTGGATACAGAAGGGTATTAGTATAGGTTGCCCCCTACTGGATACAGAAGGGTATTAGTACAGGTTGCCCCCTACTGGATACAGAAGGGTATTAGTACAGGCTGCCCCCTACTGGATACAAAAGGGTATTAGTACAGGTTGCCCCCCTACTGGATACAGAAGGGTATTAGTACAGGTTGCCCCCTACTGGATACAGAAGGGTATTAGTACAGGTTGCCCCTTACTGGATACAGAAGGGTATTAGTACAGGTTGCCCCCTACTGGATACAGAAGGGTATAAGTACAGGTTGCCCCCTAATGGATACAGAAGGGTATTAGTACAGGTTGCCCCCTATTGGATACAGAAGGGTATTAGTACAGGTTGCCCCCTACTGGATACAGAAGGGTATTAGTACAGGTTGAGATTGCCCACTTACTTTTCTATACAAGGTATTAGTACAGGTTGCCCCCCACTTGATACAGAAGGTATAGTAGAGGTTGCCCCTACTGGATACAGAGATCAATATTACAGGATGCCCCCTACGGGATAAGAAGGGTGATTAGTAAAGGTGGCACTCTACTGGATACAGCATGGTTAGTACAGGTTTGCCCCCCTACTGTGTACAGAAGGTATTATATTAGATGCCACTACTTTATAAAGGTATTAGTACAGGTTGCCCCCCACTTGATACAGAAGGTATATTTTACAGGTTGCCCCCTATGGATTACAGAAGATCATATTACAGGGGTCCCCTACGGGATGACAGAAGGTATAGTACAGGTTGCGCTCTACTATAATGGTTTAATACAGGCTAATGGTAGAGTGTAGTACAGGTTGGCCCCCATTACTAAGGTATATAGTGCCCCTACTGACAGAAGGTTAAATATACAGGTGCCCCCTACATGTGATACAGAAGGGGTATTAGTACAGGGCCACATACTGGATACAGAAGATATATACAGGATGGCCCCTATGGATACAGAAGGGTTTTTAGTACAGGTTGCCCCCTACTGGATAAAGAAGGGTATTTAGTACAGGTTGCCCCTACTGGAACAGAAAGGGATTAGTTACAGGTTGCCCCTACTGGATACAAAGGTATTAGACAGGTTGCCCCCACTGGATACAGAAGGGTATTAGTACAGGTGCCCCCTACTGGATAAAGAAGTGATATATTACAGGATGCCCCCTACTGGATAAGAAGGGTTTTAGTACAGGTTGCCCCTACTGGGATACAGAAGGGTATTAGTACGGTTGCCCCTCACTGGATACGAAGGTATTAGTACAGGTTGACCCCCTACTGAGAGACAAAAAGGGTTATTAGTACAGGTGGCCCCCTACTGGACACAGAAGGTATTAGTAAGGTTGCCCCATTACTGGATACAGAAGGGTATAGTACAGGTTGCCCCTATGGATACAGAAGGGATTAGTACAGGTTGCCCCCTACTGGATACAGAAGATCAATATTACAGGATGCCCCCTTACTGGATCACAGAAGGGTATTAGTACAGGTTGCCCCTACTGGATAACAGAAGGGTTTAGTACAGGTTGCCCCCTACTGGATACAGAAGGGTATTAGTACAGGTTGCCCCACTTGATACAGAAGGTATAGTACAGGTTGCCCCATACGGATACAGAAGTATTCAAAGTCAGGATGCCCCCTCCGGATACAGAAGGGTTTAGTACAGGTTGCCCCTACTGGATACGATGTAGGTTCCCTATCTAGGATACAAGGTTGCCCCCTACGGGATAACAGAAGGATTGTATTGCCCCCTACGGATAACAAAGGGATTAGTACAGGTTGCACCCCAACTGAACAGAAGGTATTAGTACAGGTTGCCCCCTACTTGGATACAGAAGATCAATATTTACAGGATGCAAATCCATACTTAAAGGGTTAACTAAAGTAAAAAATTGTTTTTTGGACCAATTATCAAAAAGATTTTTTAACCCCCAACTGACACAGGTACACAAACCTACTGATCTACTTATCCTACTGTGGCAGACATACTTAAAGGGTAACTAAAGTAAAAAAAATACATTTTGATCAAAAATCTTTCTCATTGAAAATGCCGCTAATTTGCCCTAACCAATCAGATGTTAGCTTTCTGATTGGTTGGATCAAAATTACCACCACTTTGGGCTGGGTACACACGAAAGTTTTTTTTTGTCCCAAACAAGCGTTCACTACAAACTCATCATTCCCATTATGAGTTTTAAAATCTGCACAAACATACATCCCTTCCAAAATGCAGCCCTTCAAGCCAAATTCAAAGTTTATACTTAAACTTTCCCTTCTAGTTTCATAACTATGCTAATTATGCAACATGCACAAGCTTCTTCCCGACTGGAGTCTACCTGCTCCCTCATTAACGCGCATCGTGACATGGCAGGGTTCCATGTTTGCCCGGCTATGAGTGATAGTCCAGAAGAAACGCTGTCTATTCTAATGACCTCACATATGGACTCTTCTTGGTTGTGTTGAATGTGTTGAAATGGCCCCAAAACTAGAACATACCCCATACATACTATATTTTTTGTAATCTACACGCCTCAGCTACCTACCAGTGCCATGCTTTCTACATACATAAAAATTCCAGACGCTGTCATCCATAGAACTTGGCTTTTAGGAGATTTCGTGAAAAAAACCCAGATGATTCAAAGGTTGAAATCCTACCTAAACCCTCTTTACAAATAAAAAACCTACTAAATTCAATCTCCCACATGTTCTGAATTAAACGGTATACCATATGCATGAGTTTACACTGAGACGTGGCCATCAACTAGCTCAAATGGGACGCAGCACGAAGTGCAAATAAGAAAAAAATCAAAAAAACGCCACAACCCCTCCCCCCACACACCACTCCCCCTTTTTTAGTGGTATTTTATTGAAAACCGATTGGTACTGAGAGACACATGTTTTTTGCACACTTTACTGATCCTAAAAATTAAATTCTGTCTTTTTTTTGGTACTTCTTTAAAATTTCTATAATACGATTAGTTCCCTTAAATCGGAGGAGTAATATTTGCGTTACTTTACCGACACCACCGGGACATTGGGCAGATTAATTATAGATTTTTGTAAAAAAAAAAAAAAGTGTGTGTGTATCACTTTAATAATGTTTTTTTTGTGCATTTAAATTTTTTTTTTAGCATTACCAATATCTTATCAGATCATCTTAGGGAATGATATTGAACTTATCTAAATATTGCCTATTTCCAAGTCTAAATCCACCGGAAAATCACTTCCCGTAATTCTTTTTCTGAAGTGATTTTTCATTAACTGGCAAAGATCAACAATTAGGTGATCAAAACTGATCACCTAATATCTCTGCCCCCATTTTTTTTTTTGGTTAGTAGCAAAGACTTAGAAAAAATCCTATTTGTGAATGGAACTCTGAGTTCCATTCACAAATATTATAGTAATCTGTCACACACTGACAGCTTACTATAGCCTGTACTGCACTGGGATCTGAATGGAGAGAGAGATATCGCAGTGCTGTACCTCCACTAGACCACCAGTGGGCATCTAGGGAGACCTAAGGGAAGACCCAGTAATGCAGAAAATCCTGTGATGTCACCAGGTCTCCCTTATCGCATGACCCGATCTTCCTGCTGCTCCTATACAGGCACTGCAGAACAGTATGCTATTTGTCCTAAACCGATGGGGGGATCGAGGGGGCTGGGGGGCACTCAAAATTTTTTTTTGTAAGTGTTTTCTATTGTTTCAATATGGATTTGTTCTGGTGCAATTGTTAATCTGGGCGTCGGGAAGCACATGGATTGTGGAACGTTTGTCTAATAATGTTTCCTTCAAATAAGAGTCATGAGAGTGCCACCAAGATATAAAAAAATTTAATTCATTATGGATCAAAAAGTCTTTATACTCTTGTGTTTACCTTAGGTGATGTACAGGTACTTCTGGAACAAGCACATGGTCCGGGATCTCCTTAATATAAAGTAAAGTCCAGATCGATACTCACCGTAGTTTCTGTGAACAAAAATAATTTTAGGGGCAAATTATATACACTGCCACATGGGGCAACTTAATAATGTCTTACACTATCTGTCGTATTCAACGTACAGTAGCATCAACGTATGGCCCAGCACAGAAGAGCCAATTCCTCGGGTCAGGAGATGGTTCAAGAGAGGTGTTAAGGAGGCCATTTATGTGAAAATAAAGAAACCAAGCCTAAATAGAGGTGGGGGGGTTCGACACCACTGTCTGCCATGTACAATGCTGTTTTGACACCTTACTCTGGGCGTTCCTATACACCTCTTAGCCACTATCTAATCACACCCTTAACACTTGGCTAGTGATATGCTAATTGGGATTTTCCAGGGTACATAATTGCCACAGATTTCTTGTCAAGTCATTCTGAATTGAGAAAGCCAGTCGGATACTAGCAAAACGTCTTCAAGAACTGAACTTCAAGTTGATCTAATTGAATACAACAGATTAAATGTCAACTACAATACCACTGCCCACATGGGGCAACTAAAAATGTCTTACACTGCTACATGGGGCACTAATAATGTCTTACACTGCAACATGGGCAACTAAATAATGTTCTACACTGCTACATGGGGCAACTAAATAATGTCTTACACTGCCATATGGGGCAACTAAATATGTCTTACACTGCTACATGGGGGCCAACTAAATATGTCTTACATTGCTCTACATGGGGCAAACTGAATAATGTCTTACTACTGCTACATGATGCAACTAAACTATTTGACCCCCTCTCCATTGTCATGAAGACAACTGTTCGGCCCTTTACCCCTTTTGTTTTACCCGGATTCCAAGGGGAGTTTCTGGAGACTTCCTATCATTCAGGGATTCGTACAGATTAAGAACTGGTTGTAAATTATAATGATTCGTCAGATATTGAAAAGAGCAGCCCAGAGACTCCTCCCCAAGAACCACCATGTGTGGACGACATTCACCCGAGATTCATGGTGGCACGATATCACGGAGGAGCCGGCACAGAGCAGGTGAGTTCCAATGATCCCACACCGTGTTTTATAATATTTTTTATAATATTCTGGCTTAAAGCTGGCCATACATAGATCAATTTTTTAGGAAGATCTGATTGTATCACCAAGGGAGCATTAAATCAACCAGCAGACAGTAGTACTATACTAAGTTATAAGGTTACCAAATCACCTGCTCATTGGCAAAAACGATTCCTCCGCAGATAACTGAATGATCTTTGGCTCCTCCCCAGTCTATGTCACTGACACTTCTATCCAATCTTTGACATAGGTGAGCTATGGTAATGAAGGAAGGCAAGACAGAGAGCTGTCTGTGTTGCACGGGTAGTGTTCCCTAATAAACAATTAAATAACGGTGAATTTAAACTGCGTAATTCCATTTAGATTGTGTTAATAAAAGGCGTCATGAGAGGCGAGAGATGTAAGATTTTAACTGAATGACTGGGCTGTGTGTGTACATTAATTTCCTTATTCAGGTTTTATTGAGCAATAGTCTCTTATTAGTTCATTTTGAATACATATTTATCAAATTGAAGAACCACAAGTATCTGAAAATTATCCTTATAATCAGTGCTTAGCTATGTTATTATACTTGTGACCTCTGCTTTTAACCGGTTTATGGAATGCTTTGCTGTCACAGGAAATACACTGTCATGTAAAAGCCCACCCACCGTCATTTGGTAACAGAAATGCAATATAACATGGTTGCTTCACTGTAAGACCTTGATACTAAAATAACTATAGGAGCTTTTAGAATATTAGTTCCAGAAAAACCGAGATGATACTAAAGGAAGCTTTAAGATTATAAATAATAACTATAGAAAGAATAACGGAGATCATAACTAAAGGAAGCTTTTAGAATATTATAGTTCCAGAATAAGGATGATAACTATAGAATGGTTTTAGAATATTATAGTTCCAGAATAACTGATGATAACTATAGAAAGCGTTTAGAATATTATAGTTCCCGAATAACTGATGATAACTATAGAAAGCTTTTAGAATATTATAGTTCCAGAATAACTGATGATAACTATAGAAAGCTTTTAAAATATTATAGTTCCAGAATAATTGATAATTATAGAAAGCGTTTAGAAAATTATCATTCCAGAATAACAAATGAAACTATAGAAAGCTTTTAGAATATTATAGTTCCAGAATAACGGATGATAACTATAGAAAGCTTTTAGAATATTATAGTTCCAGAATAAATGATGATAATTATAGAAAGCGTTTAGAATATTATAGTTCCAGAATAACTGATGATAACTATAGAAATCTTAGATATTATAGTTCCAGAATAACGGATGATAACTATAGAAAGCTTTTATAATATTATTGTTCCAGAATAACTGATAACTATAGAAAGCTTTTAGAATGTTATAGTTCCAGAAAACTGATAATATAGAAGCTTTCAGAATATTATAGTTCCAGAATAACGTATGATAACTATAGAAAGCTTTTAGAATATTATAGTTCCAGGAATAAATGATGATAATTATAGAAAGCGTTTAAAACTATTATAGTTCCAGAATACTGATGTAACTATAGAAAGCGTTTAGAATATTATAGTCCAGAATAACGATGATAACTATAGAGCTTTTATAATATTATTGTTCCAGATAACTGATAAACTATAGAAAGCTTTTAGAATGTTATATGTTCCAGAATAACTGATACTATAGAAAGCTTTCAGTAAGTATAAGTTCCAGAATAACTGATGATAACTATAGAAAGCTTTTAGAAATATTATAGTTCCAGAATAACTGATTGATAACTAAGAAAGCTTTATAATATTATTGTTCCGAAATAACTGATAACTATAGAAAGCTTTTAGAATGTATAGTTCCAGAATAAACTGATAACTATAGAAAGTTTCAAAGAACTTCGAATATTATGTTCCAGATAACTGATGATAACTAGAGAAGCTTTTAGAATATTTTAGTTCCAGAATAAACTGATGAAACTATGGAAAAGCTTTCAGAATATTATAGTTCAGAATACTGATGATAACTATAGAACTCTTTTGCACTACGAGGAGGCAGGAATGTGTTTATGGGTAATTTCCATCTACTGATGATCCTTTACCTTCTTACCTGTGTTTGTCGTTCCTTGTCTCATATTAATCAGACAGGAAGCTAGGACACATTATACCAGTCTTTCCAGTTCATAATAATCCCCCGTGCAAAAGGTGTGGGTTATTACAGTGGTACGTATCTGGGTACAGCCTGTTGTTTCATGTCTGAACAGGCAGTGCAATGTTTCAATATGAGAATGTAGATAAGCGGTTTTGGATGAGGCAGTAGAAATTGTAGAACATGTGACCTCAGTATATTTATCGTAATGATTTTTTTCAACCTTTCCATCTCCAGTAGCGCCCAGTATAGCCTGGACAGACTTCTCCATTATCTCCCATTACTGATCTCATTCATCCCTGTCGCCGGGTTGATTGCTTTCCTGTCTTCTGACACTGTCAGTTCCTGTAGCGCTTAATGATGTTTCCATCCATGTAATTCACCGTTCACTTAACCTACCCTCACTTTATCCTTAACCCTCTCACTGCAGCTGCCACTCGAACTCTTGGTTTTAGTCCTCTAGTCCTTGGGAGCAGTGGCAGGAGGTACAGTCCCCTAGCCTGGGAGCAGTGGCAGGAAGTTACAGTCCCCTAGCCTGGGAGCAGTGGCAGGAAGTCAGTCCCTAGCCTGGAGCATGCAGGAGTCAGTCCCCTTGTTGGGAGCAGTGGCAGGAAGTCGTCCCCTTGCTTGGGAGCAGTGCAGGAAGTACAGTCCCATGCTGGGAGCAGTGGCGGAAATACAATACCCTAGCCTGGGAACGTGGCAAGGAAGCACAGTCCCCTTTCTGGGGCAGTGGCAGGAAGTACAATCACCCTAGCCTGGGAGCAGTGGCAGTAAAGTACAGTCCCCTTGCCTGGGAGCAGTGGCCGGAAGAACAGTCCTCCTCTTGCTGGGAGCATTGGCAGGAAGTACAGCCCCCTTGACTGGGAGCAGTGGCAGGAAGTACAGTCCCCTTGCCTGGGAGCAGTGGCATGAAGTACAGTCCCAGCCTGGGGCGTGGCAGGAAGTAAGTCCCCTAGCCTGGAGCAGTGCAGGATCAGTCCCTAGCCTGGGAGCAGTGGCAGAAGTACAGTCCCTAGCCTGGAGCAGTGGCCGGAAGTACAGTCCCCTTGCCTGGGAGCAGTGACAGGAAGATACAGTCCCCTAGCCTGAGAGCAGTGGCAGGAAAGAACAGTCCCCTTGCCTGGGAGTGTGGCTGGAAGTACAGTCCCCTTGCTTGGGAGCATGGCCAGGAAGTACAGTCCATAGCTTGGGAGCCAGTGGTCAAATACAGTCCCCTTGCCTGGGAGCAGTGGCAGGAAGTACAGTCCCCTAACTGGGAGCAGTGGCAGGAAGTACAGTCCCCTAGCCTGGGGCAGTCAGGATATTGATTGGTTTGCAAACAGAATTGGTCGGGGTTAATGGACATTTCCTATTCCATTCTAGGAATGGCGGTACAAGCGGAGAGGGGTGGATAAAAGCGGACATGTGGCCAACTACGTAGAGACTGAACAGCTTGTCCACGTTCACAATCACACCTTTCCTTCGTCCGAGACCAGAGGGTCCGTGCCAGTGTTCGGAGTCAGGTTGGATATCGGTACAACCCTCGACCGCGATTGGATAAGAGTGAGTCTCCATATTCTGGGTCGGCTTCGTGTTTCTGCAGATTGGTCACTGTTTTAGGGACTTTAGTTTACAGGAGTTTTACATAAAGTCAACAGTGAAGTTTAAACATATCTGAATTTACCCATGTGGGAAATCACATTGCGATCAGTAAATCAATTAGATATCTTATCACAGTGCTTTCCCTGTAATTGACTGGACACATCTCTTTACTTATCTCCATTACTTAGTTCTGTTGGTCTTCTTATGGTTAGCCCTGGGCCAGAAAGGGGGGCGGAGCACAAAACACATTACAATTGTTTCTTTAAAGTAACAGCTGAATAATAAAAAAAAGTTTTAAAATAACATTATATCACTGGTTTACGTTTCTTTCAGACGAAACAAGAGACAAGTCTGTATTTCAGTTTTCATTTTAATCAAGAGCTGGAAATTTACCAAAAACAGGTACGAGTAGAACTGACTGCGGTTAATTCTCACATCTTAGACCATTTCAAAATGGAAATCGTTTTGTTGTTCTTGGGCAGGTTATGTCACCTTTGGACCAAACTGGTAGAGAGAAGATTATCGGAAGACGCTTACCTGAAACAAGTTTTAATGTTTCAACAACCCAAATCTCCCTATGTGACCTTTCGACTTCCATGAACACTGTAGGAGCAAGTAAAAAAAGCTACATTCCCATCATCGTAAAGTCTTTAGCAAATCACATATTTCTCTATCTAGTAGGGGGCAACCTGTATAATAACCTTCTATATTCTGTAGAGACAACCTGTACTTGTAACCTTCTGTATCCAGTAGGGGGCAGCCTGTACTAATACCCTTCTGTATCCAGTAGGGGTCAACCTGTACTAATACCCTTCTGTATCCAGTATGGGGCAACCCTTACTAATACCTTCTGTATCCCCAGTATGGGGCAACCCTGTACTAATACCCTTCTGTATCCAGTATGGGGCAACCTGTACTTGTAACCTTCTGTATCCAGTAGGGGGCAGCCTGCTGTACTATACCCTTCTGTATCCAGTAGGGGTCAACCTGTACTAATACCCTTCCTGTATCCAGTATGGGGCAACCTGTACTATACCTCTGGTATCCAGTATGGGGCAAACCTGTACTGTAACCTTCTGTATCCAGTAGGGGGCAGCCTGTACTAATACCCTTCTGTATCCAGTAGGGGTCAACCGGTACTAATACCCTTCTGTATCCAGTATGGGGCAACCTGTACTAATACCTTCTGTATCCAGTATGGGGCAACCTGTACTAATACCCTTCTGTATCCGTATGGGGCAACCTGTACTTGTAACCTCTGTATCCGTAGGGTCAGCCTGTAATACCCTTCTGTATCCAGTAGGGGTCAACCTGTGCTAATACCCTTCTGTATCCAGTATGGGGCCACCTGTACTAATACCTTCTGTATCCAGTATGGGGCAACCTGTACTAATACCCGTTCTGTATCCGCAGTATGGGGCAACCTGTACTTGTAACCTTCTGTATCCAGTAGGGGGCAGCCTGTACTAATACCCTTCTCTGTCCAGTAGGGTCAACCTGTACTAATACCCTTCTGTATCCCAACCTGTATAATACCTCGTATCCAGTATGGGGCAAACCTGTACAATACCCTTCTGTATCCAGTATGGGGCACCTTACTTGTAACCTTCTGTATCCAGTAGGGGCAGCCTGTACTAATACCCTTCTGTATCCAGTAGGGGTCAACCTGTACTAATACCCTTCTTATCCAGTATGGGGCAACCTGTACTAATACATTCTGTATCCAGTATGGGGCAACCTGTACTAATACCTTCTGTATCCAGTATGGGGCAACCTGTACTAATACCCTTCTGTATCCATATGGGGCAACCTGTACTAATACCCTTCTGTATCCAGTATGGGTGCACCCTGTACTAATACCTTCTGTATCCAGTAGGGGGCAACCTGTACCTAAATACCATTCTGGTATCCATATGGGGCCAACCTGTACTAATACCCTTCTGTTTACAAGTAGGGGGCAACCTGTACTATATCCCTTTGTGATCAGTAGGGGGGCAATCTGTACTAAACCCTTTTGTATCCAGTTGAGGGGGCAACCTGTACTAATACCCTTTGTATCCAGTAGGGGGCAACCTGTACTAAACCCTTCTGTATCCAGTAGGGGCTGCTAGCCGTACCCTATACACCCACTGCTAGCCGTACCCTATACACCCACTGCTAGCCGTACCCTATGGATACAGAAGGGTATTAGTACAGGTTGCCCCCTATTGGATACAGAGGGGTATTAGTACAGGTTGCCCCCTATTGGATACAGAAGGGTATTAGTACAGGTTGCCCCCTACTGGATACAAAAGGGTATTAGTACAGGTTGCCCCCCTACTGGATACAGAAGGGTATTAGTACAGACTGCCCCCTACTGGATACAGAAGGGTATTAGTACAGGTTGCCCCCTACTGGATACAGAAGGGTATTAGTATAGATTGCCCACTACTTTTTATACAAGGTTATTAGTACAGGTTGCCCCCCACTTGATACAGAAGGTTATTAGTAGAGGTTGCCCCCTACTGGATACAGAAGATCAATATTACAGGATGCCCCCTACTGGATACAGAAGGGTATTAGTACAGGTTGCACTCTACTGGATACAGAATGGTTTTAGTACAGGTTGCCCCCTACTGTGTACAGAAGGTTATTAGTATAGATTGCCCACTACTTTTTATACAAGGTTATTAGTACAGGTTGCCCCCCACTTGATACAGAAGGTTATTAGTA
>CM033475.1:6157821-6242465 GCA_019447015.1 Hymenochirus boettgeri | reverse complement strand
GGACTGTACTTCCTGCCACTGCTCCCAAGCAAGGGGACTGTACTTCCAGCCACTACTCCCAGGCAAGGGGACTGTTCTTCCTGCCACTGCTCTCAGGCTAGGGGACTGTACTTCCTGTCACTGCTCCCAGGCAAGGGGACTGTACTTCCTGCCACTGCTCCCAGGCTAGGGGACTGTACTTCCTGCCACTGCTCCCAGGCTAGGGGACTGTACTTCCTGCCACTGCTCCCAGGCTAGGGGACTGTACTTCCTGCCACTGCTCCCAGGCAAGGGGACTGTACTTCCTGCCACTGCTCCCAGGCAAGGGGGCTGTACTTCCTGCCAATGCTCCCAGGCAAGAGGACTGTTCTTCCTGCCACTGCTCCCAGGCAAGGGGACTGTACTTTACTGCCACTGCTCCCAGGCTAGGGTATTGTACTTCCTGCCACTGCTCCCAGGAAAGGGGACTGTGCTTCCTGCCACTGTTCCCAGGCTAGGGTATTGTATTTCCTGCCACTGCTCCCAAGCTATGGGACTGTACTTCCTGCCACTGCTCCCAAGCAAGGGGACTGTACTTCCCACTGTCCCAGGCAGAGGACTAAAATCCAGAGTTCGAGTGCAGCTGCAGTGAGAGGGTTAAGGATAAGTGAGGTAGGTTAAGTGAAACTGGGTGAATTACATGGATGGCAAACATCATTTAAGCGTACAGGAACTGACCGGTGTCAGAAGACAGGAAAGCAATCACGGCGACTGGGAGAATGAGTCAGTAAGGGAGATAAATGGAGAAGTTGTCCAGGCTAGAATGGGCGCTATGGGGATGGAAAGGTTGAAGACATCATTAGGATATAAATATCTGGAGGTCACAGGTTTATACGATTCTACTGCTCATCCACCACCGTTATCTACATTCTTATATTGAAACATTGCAACTGCCTGTTCAGACATGAAACACACAGGCTGTACCAGACGTACCACTGTAATAACCCACACCTTTTTGCACTGGGGGATATTAGAACTGGACAGATATGGTATAAATGTGTCCATAGCTTCCTGTTCGATTTAATATGAGACAAGGACAACACACAGTGCTAGAGAAGGTAAGGATCAATCAGTAAGATGGAAATTACCACATAAAACACATTCTGCCTCCTCTAGTGCAAAAGCTTTCTATAGGTATCATATCAGTTATTCTGGAACTATAATATTCGAAAGCTTTCAATAGTTATCATCAGTTTATTCTGGAACTATAATATTCTAAAGCTTTCTATAGTTATCATCAGTTATTCTGGAACTATAATATTCTGAAGCTTTCTAAGTCTCAGTTATTCTGGAACTATAACATTCTAAAAGCTTTCTATAGTTATCAGTTATTCTGGAACAATAATATTATAAAAGCTTTCTATAGTTATCATCCGTTATTCTGGAACTATAATATTCTAAACGCTTTCTATAGTTATCATCAGTTATTCTGGAACTATAATATTCTGAAAGCTTTCCTATATTATCAGTTATTCTGGAACATAACTTCTAAACGCTTCTATAGTTATCAGTTATCTGGAACAATAATTATAAAGCTTTCTATAGTTTATTCATCCGTTATTCTGGAACTATAATATTCTAAACGCTTTCTATGTATATCAGTTATTCTGGAACATAATATTTCTAACGTTTCTATAATTATCATCATTTATTCTGGAACTAAATATTCTAACAAGCTTTCTATAGTTATCACTCGTTATTCTGGAACTATAATATTGAAAGCTTCTATAGTTATCAGTTATTCTGGAAATAACATTCTAAAAAGTCTTTTATGTTATCAGTATTCTGGAACAATAATATTTAAAAGCTTCTATAGTTATCATCCGTTTATTCTGGAACTATAATCTTCTAAACGCTTTCTGTTATATCAGTATTATTCGGAACTAAATATTCTAACGCTTTTCTATTATTTCATCATGTTATCTTGGAACTTAATATTCTAAAAGCTTTCTATAGTATCATCCGTTATTCTGGAACTAAATATTCTAAAAGTCTTTCTATAGTTTCATTGTTATTCTGGAATGATAATTTTCTAAACGCTTTCCTAAATTATCAATTATTCGGAACTTATAATTTTAAAAGATTTTTAGGTTATCATCAGTTATTCTGGAACTATAATTTCTAAAAGCTTTCTATAGTTATCATCAGTATCATCGGAACTATAAATTCTAAACGCTTTCTATAGTTTATCATCAGTTATTCTGGAACTATAATTCTAAAACCATATAGTTATCATCCTTTATTCTGGAACTATAAATTCTAAAACAGCTTCCTTTAGTTATGATCTCCGTTATTCTTTCTATAGTTATTATTTATAATCTTAAAGCTTCTCCTTAGTTATCATCTCGGTTTTCTGGAACTATAATATTCTAAAAGCCTCCTATAGTCTTTTAGTTATCAAGGTCTACAGTGAACGACAACCATGTTAATTGCATTTCTGTTACACTGCCGGTGGGGCTTCATACAGGGTTTTTCCTGTGACATCAAAGCATCCATAACCGGTTAAAGCATGAGGTCACAAGTTAATAACATAGCTAAGCCCTGATATAAGGATATCATTTTCAGAATACCTTGTGGTTCTTCATTTAGTAAATATGTATTCAAAATGAACTAATAAGAGACTATTCTCAATAAAAACTGATAAGGAAATTATAATGTACACAACAGCCCAGTCATTCAGTTATAACTACATCTCTCCGCCTCTCATGACGCCTTTTATAACACAATCTAAATTGGACATTACTGCAGTTTAATTCAACCGTTATGTAATTGCTTATATAAGGGACACTACCCGGTGCAACAACAACAGCTCTCTTGTCTCTGCCTTCCTCTTCTTAACATATGCCACTATGTCAAGATGGTAGAAGTGTCAGTGAATAAGACTGGGGGAGGAGCCAACGTCAGTCGTTACTGCCAGGAATATCGTTTTTTGCCCATGAGACAGGATTGGTAACCTTATAACTTAGTATAGTACTACTGTCTGCTGGTTGATTTAATGCTCCCTTGGTTGATTACACTGATCGTTCTTCCTAAAAAAAAATTGATCTATGTAGCCAGCTTTAGCCAGAATATAAAAAATATTATAAAAACACGTTGTGGGGATCATGGAACTCACCTGCTCTGTGCCCCGCTTCCTGATAATCAGTGCCACCATGAATCTCGGGGTGAATGTCGTACACCCACATGTGGTTCTTGGGGGGAGTCTCTGGGCGCTCTTTCATCATCTGAGAATCCATTATAATTTACACCAGTTCTTCAATCTGTACGAATCCTGATGATAGGAAGTATCCGAAACTTCCCTTGGAATCCTGGGTAAAACAACAGGGGTCAAAGGGCCGGGGAAACAGTTGTCTTTCACTGACAATGGAGAGAGGGGTCAATATTTAGTTTGCATGTGCAGTGTAAGAATATTTCAGTTGCCCCATGTAGACTGTGACATTATTTAGTTGCCCCATGTAGCAGTGTAAGACATATTTAGTTGCCCCATAGTGGCAGTGTAAGACATTATTAGTTGCCCCTGTATGCAGTGTTATGTAAGACATATTAGTTGCCCCTGTTGCAGTGAGACATTATTAGTTGCCCCATGCGTGTAGCAGTTGTAAAAGACATTATTTAGTTGCCCCATGTTTGCAGTGTAAGACATATTTAGTTGCAAGGGGCAGTGTAAGCCTTTATATCTGTTGTATTCAATTAGATCAACTTGAAGTTCAGTTTCTTGAAGACGTTTTTTGCTAGTCATCCGACTGGCTTTCAAATTCAAATGACTTGTACAAGAATCTGTGGCAATTATGTACCCTGGAAAATCCCCAATTAGCCTATCACAGCCAAGTGTTAAGGTGTAAGTGGTGTGAGATAGATAGTGGCTAGAGGTGTTATAGAACGCCAGAGTAGGTGTCCCAAACAGCATTGACATGCAGACAACGTTGGGTGCGAACCCCCCCACCTCTATTTAGGTTGGTTCTTTTTTTCACAATAAATGTGCCTCTTACACCTCTCTTGAACCACTCCGACCCGAGGAATTGGCTCCTTCTGTGCTGGGCCATACGTTGATGCATCTGTACGTTGATACCGACAGATAGTGTAAGACATTATTAAGTTGCCCCATGTGGCAGTGTGTTATATAATTTGCCCCTAAAATTATTTTTGTTCACAGAACTTACGGTGAGTATCGATCTGGACTTTACCTTATATTAAGGAATCCTGGACCATGTGCTTGTTCCAGAGTAACTGTCATCACCTAAAAGGTACACACGAGTTATAAAGACTTTGATCCTAATGAATTAATTTTTTTAATCTGGTGCCACTCTCATGACTCTTATTTGAGGACACTTATTAGACACAACGTTCCACATCCATGTGCTTCCCAGACGCCCAGATTAACAATGCACAGACAAATCCATATTGAAACAATCAGAAAACAACTTAAAAAAAAAAATTTTTGAGTGCCCCCCCCCCCTCGATCACCCCATGGTTTAGACCAAATAGCATACCTGTTCTGCAGTGCCTGTATAAGCGACAGCAGGAAGATCGGGTCAGTGCGATAAGGGAGACCCTGGTGACATCACAGGATTTCTGCATACCTGGGTCTTCCTTAGGCTTTCCCTAGATGCCCCTGGTGGTCTAGTGGAGGGTACAGCACGCGATCTCTCTCATCAGATCCAGTGCAGTACAGGCTATAGTAAGCTGTAGTGTGTGACAGATTACTATAATATTTGTGAAGGAACTCAGAGTTCCATTCACAAAAGGATTTTTTCTAAGTCTTTGCTACTAACCAAAAAACAAAAATGGGGGCAGAATATTAGGTGATCAGTTTTGATCACCTAATGTTGTCTTTGCCAGTTAATGAAAAATCACATTCAGAAAAAGAATTACGGGAATTGCATTTTCCGGTCGGATTTAGACTTGGAAAATAGGCAATATTTATATAAGTTCAATCATTCCCTAGATGATCTGATAATTATATTTGGTAATGCTAAACAAAAAAATTTAAATGCACATAAAAAAACATTATTAAAGTGATACACACACACTTTTTTTTTTTTACAATAAATCTATAATTAATCTGCCCAATGTCCCCGGTGGTTGTCGGTATAAGTAAACGCAAATATACTCTCGATTTCAAGGGAACTAATGATTATTAGGAAATTTTACAGAAGTACCAAAAAAAAGACAGAAATTTAATTTTTAGGATCAGTAAAGTGTGCAAAAAAATGTGTCCTCTCAGTACCAATCGGTTTTCAATAAATACCACCTAAAAGGGGGAGTGTGTGGTGGGGGGAGGTGGTTGTTGGCGTTTTTTGTTTTTTTTCTTGTATTTGCACTCGTGCATGAGTCCCATTTGAGCAGTTGTGGCCAGTCCAGTTGAACTCATGCAATGGCAATACGTTTAAATTCAGAACATGTGGGAGATGACATTAGTAGGGGTTTACTGTAAGAGGGGTTAGGTAGGATTTCAACCTTTGGACATCTTGGGTTTTTTTTCACGAAAATCCTAAAGCCAAGTTTATGGAGACAGCGTCTGGAATTATTTATGTAGTATGAAAAGCATGGCACTGTACGTAGCTGAAGGCGTGTAGATTACAAAATATAGTATGGTATGGGGGTATTTCTCGGTTTGGGGCCCTTTCAACACATTCAACACAAAACCAAGAGAGTCAGTAGTGGTCATTAGAATAGACACGCTTTCTTCTGGACATCACTCATAGCGGGCAAACAATCGGAACCTGCATGTCACTCCTGCGCGTTCAATGAGGAGCACGGTGAGACTCCAGTCTGGGAAGAAGTTGTGCCATGTGCATATTAGCATAGTTTATGAAACTAGAAAGGGAAGTTTAAGTATAACTTTGAATTTGGCTTGAACTGGCTGCATTTTTGGAAGGAAGTTGTTTGTCGCAGATTAAAAAACTCAATATGGGGACATGATGATGTTTGTAGTGAACGCTTGTTTGGACAAAAACCAACTTTCGTGTTACCCAGCCCAAAGTGGGTGGTAATTTT
The DNA here is from genome assembly GCA_019447015.1 of Hymenochirus boettgeri. Lineage (NCBI taxonomy): Eukaryota > Metazoa > Chordata > Amphibia > Anura > Pipidae > Hymenochirus > Hymenochirus boettgeri. The sequence goes on along the minus strand of CM033475.1, from coordinate 6,236,450 downwards.
GATCCACCAATCAGAAAGCTAACACTGATTGGGTTAGGGCACAATTAGCGTGCATTTCAATGAACTGATTGTTTGCTCAAACATGGTATTTTTTTTTTACTTTAGTGCCCTTAAGTAGTTCTGCCACAGTAATGGATAAGTAGATCAGTAGGGTTGTTACCTGTGCAGGTTGGGGGTTTAAAAAACTTTTTTGTAATTGGTCAAAAACATTTTTTTATACTTAGTTACCACTTTAAGATGGCTGCCACAGTAATGGATAAGTAGATCAGTAGGTGTGTGTACGGTGTCGGGATGGGGGTTAAAAAAACAAACTTGTCGTTCATGATTAGTCGATATTTGTATTTTGACTATAGTTACCCTTAAATATGGATTGCCTGAAATGGCATGGTAGGATCAGTAGCCATGTGTACCGGACAGTTGGGGGGGTTACAAAAATAAAAATTGGATGATTGGTCAAAAACTTTTTTGCATTTAGTACTTTAAGGATTGGCTGCAACAGTAATCGAGGGTAGTTTAGTAGGTGGTTTATGTACCTGTGCCCGTGGGGTGTTAAAAAAACATAATTTTTGATTATTGCATCAAATTATTTTTTTGACTTTAGTTCCCCTTCAAGTATGACGCCACATATGGATATAAGTCAAATCAGTAGGTGTGTGTTCCGGTAGGTCTGGGGGGGTTGTTTTTTTGTGTTTTTACACCCATCGCAAACTCATCTTTTATTGAGGCATAACATCTGAAATTCGTTTTTTTTTACTTTAGGCTATACCCTTTCAACTATGGCTTCCCATATCAGTCTCTGGGGAAACCAATGTCCAAGCCCAAATTTCGCCGATAAACCCGTACGCTTCCGGCGATTCCTTAGAGCTGAAGACGCACACTTCCCCTATATCCCCGCAATCTGTACCGAATTCAGTCTTCGTTCAGCCCAGAAGGGGCGGAGATACGGTCCAAAAAGGGCCGGAGAATACAACGGAAGAAAAGCAGAGCGAACTATGAGAAGCACCAGTAATTTTTGGCTTTTTCAAGCGAAATACTTATTCACAGGCCTAGGTATGACTCAACACTCATCATACCACACACGTCCTTACACGCTTACGGCCAACAGCCAGAGAAGGAGGACCGGATGTTCCAACCTCGCACCTATCCGTCCCGGTCAGGGACATAGGAAAGACTCAGAAACATTGTGAGTGCATAAGGTATCCTATACTTTTATTACAATAGTGATACTGTTTGTGGATAACTATTTACATCACCTTAAGTGATAAGGATATAGAAGTTAACCTCTGACGTCCTTTTCCTTTATAAAAATCCTTTTATATGTAATGGAACTCTTTGGTGGCCCCCACTTCTAACTATCGTTATAATTTTACAGTAGGGGATACATTATTCATTATATTACATGAGTGGCCCAGAGTTCCACTGTATAACTACTCGTGTCCTTGTACCTTTTAGACCAGAACGTCTCTCGGTGACTTCTAATCGCCTTATATTTACAGTAGGCGGGATACATTTATCCTTATAATACATGAGTGGTACCCAGAGTTCCCTGTATACTCAGTCGTGGTCCTTGCCTTTATATGGACAAGAACTCCTCAGTGACTTTACTAATACCTTATAATTTAAGTACGAGATGGTACTTATCCTTAATATACATGAGTGGTACCCAGAGTTCCCTGTATAATTCAGTCGTGTCCTTGTACCTTTATATGACACAGACTCCTCAGGAATTCTAATCTCCTTAGTGTTACAAGGGGATACATTATCCATGTAATACTAGAGGGTCAGCCCAGAGTTCCCTGTATACCTAGGTCTGTGTCCTTGTACTTTATATAGACACAGAACTCCTCAGTGACTTCTAATTATCCTTAATTTACAGTGGGGATACATTACCTTATACATACATGAGTGGTACCCAGAGTGACCGCGTAAACAACTCTTGTGTCCTTGTACCATATGGACTGCACTCTCAGTGACTTCTAATCCCTTAATTTCAGAGAGGATACACTTTCCTATAATACATGAGTGGATACCCAGAGTTCCCTGTATAATTCAGTCTGTGTCCTGTCCTTTATATAGCACAGAACTCCTCAGTGACTCTATATCCTTATAATTACATTAGGGGACACATTATCCGCTTATAATACTGAGATGGTACCCAGAGTGCCCTGTATAAACTCAGTCTGTTCCTTTTACCTTTATATGGACACCGAACTCCTTCGGCTTCTAATTGCCTATAAATTACAGAGGGATAATATCCTTACTAGAAACTGAGTGGTACCCAGTAGTTCCTGTTCACTCACTCTGTGTCTTGTACTTTATATGGGCATAGAATCCTCATGCTTCTAATATCATAATTTACGTAGAGATACACATCCTTATAATAATGGAGGTGGTACCCAGATGTTCACTGTATAACTCAGTCTGTGTCCTTGGTACCTTTATATGGACACAGAAATCCCTCAGTCTTCTAAATATCCTTAAATTACAGAGGGATACATATCCAATATAATCATGAGTGGTACCCTAGATGTTCCTGTATAACTCAAGTCCTGTGTCCTGTACCTTTATCTAGCCCCAACTCCTCAGTGACTTTATACATTTACTAATGTACAGTAGGTGGATACATATCCCTTATAAGTACATGAGTGTGGTCACCCAGAGTCCCCTTGGGGTAGTATTACTCGTCTGTTCCTTGTACCTTATATAGACCACAGTAACTCTCGCTTCTAGCCTTTAATATCCTAGATTTAGAGGTATACATATCCCTGAGAATACATGAGTGGTTAGCCCAGAGTTCCCGTGTATACCAGGTCTGTGGCCTTGTCCTTTCTATAACACAGAACTCCTCGTGACTCTATATCCTTATATTTACCGTAGGGGATACATTAATCCCGTTATAATACGATAGGGACCCAATTCCCGTATAATCCAGTCGTGTGTCCTTGGACTTATAGGACACAAAACTCCTCAGGATCTCTAATATCCTTATAATTTACAGTAGGGGATACATTATCCTTATAATACATGAGTGTACCCAGAGTTCCCCTAACTCATCTGTGTCTGTAACCTTTTATATAGACAAGAACGCCTCAGTTACTCTAAATCCTCTATACGATTACAGTAGGGGATACATTACTCCCTCTATATACCATGATGGACCCAGAGTCCAGTATAACCCGTCTGTGTCGTACTTTATATAGCCACAGAACTCCTCAGTGATCCACGATTTTTAATGTACGTAGGGGATAATGATCACTTATAAATACATGAGGGTACCCAGAGTTCCCTGATAACTTCAGTCGGTCCTTGTACCTTATAGGAAGACACTCTCAGTGACTACAATTCTATAATTTCCTAGGGATAATTAGTCATTAAATAATCCACTGTACCCAGGCAGAGGACTAAAATCCAAGAGTTCGAGTGCAGCTGCAGTGAGAGGGTTAAGGATAAGTGAGGTAGGTTAAGTGAAACTGGGTGAATTACATGGATGGCAAACATCATTTAAGCGATAAGGAACTGACCGTGTCAGAAGACAGGAAAGCAATCACGGCGACGTGGGATGAATGAGATCAGTAAGGTGAGATAATGGAGAAGTTGTCGGCTAGAATGGGCGCTATGGGGATGGAGGTTGAAGAATCATTAGGATATAAATATCTGGAGGTCACAGTTATACGATTCTACTGCTCATCCACCACCGTTATCTACATTCTTATATTGAAACATTGCACTGCGGTTCAGACATGAAACACACAGGGCTGTACCCAAACGTACCACTGTAATAACCCACACTTTTTGCACTGGGGGATTATTAGAACTGGACAGATATGGTATAAATGTGTCCATAGCTTCCTGTCGATTTAATATGAGACAAGGACAGACACAAAGGCTAGAGAGGTAAGGATCAATCGTAAGATGGAATTACCAATAAAACACATTCTGCCTCCTCTAGTGCAAAAGCTTTCTATAGGTTCATATCAGTTATTCTGGAACTATAATATTCGAAAGCTTTCAATAGTTATCATCAGTTATTCTGGAACTATAATATTCTAAAAGCTTTCTATAGTTTATCATCAGTTATTCTGGAACTATAATTTCGAAGCTTTCTAAGTCTCAGTTATTCTGGATACTAAACATTCTAAAAGCTTTCTTAGTTATAGGTATTCTGGAACAATAATATTATAAAAGCTTTCTATAGTTATCATCAGTTATTCTGGAAACTATATATTCTAAAAGGTTCTATAGTTATCATAGTTATTCTGGAACTATAATATTCGAAAGCTTTCTCTATATTATCAGTTATTCTGGAACATAACTTCTAAACGCTTTCTATAGTTATCAGTTATCTGGAACAATAATATATAAAAGCTTTCTATAGTTATTCATACCGTTATTCTGGAACTAGTAATATTCTAAACGCTTTTCTATGTATAATCAGTTATTCTGGAACATAATATTTCTAAACGTTTCTATAATTTATCATCATTTATTCTGGAACTATAATATTCTAACAAGCTTTCTATAGTTATCTCTCGTATTCTGGAACTATAATATTGAAAGCTTCTATAGTTATCAGTTATTCTGGAACTATAACATTCTAAAAGTCTTTCTATGTTATCAGTATTCTGGAACAATAATATTTAAAGCTTTCTATAGTTATCATCCGTTTTTCTGGAACTATAATTTTCTAAACGCTTTCATAGTTATATCAGTCATTATTCGGAACTAAATATTCTAACGCTTTCTATTATTTCATAATGTTATCTTGGAACTTAATATTCTAAAAGCTTTCTATAGTATCATCCGTTATCTGGAACTAAATATTCTAAAAGCTTTCTATAGTTTCATTGTTATTCTGGAATGATAATTTTCTAAACGCTTTCTATAATTATTCAATTATTCGGAACTTATAATATTTAAAAGACTTTTTAGGTTATCATCAGTTATTCTGGAACTATAATTCTAAAAGCTTTCTATGTATCATAGTATCATCGGAACTATAAATTCTAAACGCTTTCTATAGTTATATCATCAGTTATTCTGGAACTATAATTCTAAAACCTATAGTTATCATCCTTTATTCTGGAACTATAAATTCTAAAACAGCTTCCTTTAGTTATGATCTCCGTTATTCTTTCTATAGTTATTATTTATAATCTTAAAGCTTCTCCTTAGTTATCATCTCGGTTTTCTGGAACTATAATATTCTAAAAGCCTCCTATAGTCTTTTAGTTATCAAGGTCTACAGTGAACGACAACCATGTTATATTGCATTCTGTTACACTGCCGGTGGGGCTTGCATGACAGGTAGTTATTCCTGTGACATCAAAGCATTCCATAACGTGTAAAGCACTGAGGTCACAAGTTAATAACATAGTAAGCTGATATAAGGATATCATTTTCAGAATACCTTGTGGTTTTCATTTAGAAATATGTATTCAAAATGAACTAAAGAGGACTATTCTCAATAAAAACTGATAAGGAAATTATAATGTACACACAGCCCAGTCATTCAGTTATAACTACATCTCTCCGCCTCTCATGACGCCTTTTATAACACAATCTAAATTGGGATTACTGCAGTTTAAATTCACCGTTATTAATTGCTTTATAAGGGAACATACCCGGTGCAACAACAAAGCCTCTTGTCCTGCCTTCCTCTTTCTTACATATGCCACTATGTCAAGATGGTAGAAGTGTTCAGTGACATAGACTGTGGGGAGGAGCCAACAGATCAGTCAGTTACTGCAGGAAATATCGTTTTTGCCAATGAGACAGGATTGGTAACCTTATAACTTAGTTAGTACACTGTCTGCTGGTTGATTTAATGCTCCCTTGGTGATGTACACTGATCGTTCTTCCTAAAAAAAATTGATCTAGTAGCCAGCTTTAGCCAGAATATAAAAAAATATTATAAAAACCGTGTGGGGATCATTGGAACTCACCTGCTCTGTGCCCCCGCTTCCTGATAATCAGTGCCACCATGAATCTCGGGGTGAATGTCGTAACCCACATGTGGTTCTTGGGGGGAGTCTCTGGGCGCTCTTTCATCATCTGAGAATCCATTATAATTTACACCAGTTCTTCAATCTGTACGAATCCTGAATGATAGGAAGTATCCGAAACTTCCCTTGGAATCCTGGGTAAACACAACAGGGGTCAAAGGGCCGGGAACACAGTTTCTTTCACTGACAATGGAGAGAGGGGTCAATATTTAGTTTGCATGTGCAGTGTAAGAATTTCAGTTGCCCATGTAGATGTGACATTATTTAGTTCCCCATGTAGCAGTGTAAGACATATTTAGTTGCCCCATAGTGGCAGTGTAAGACATTATGTAGTTGCCCCTGTAGCATGTATGTAAGACATTAGTTGCCCCTGTGCAGTGAGACATTATTAGTTGCCCCATGGTGTAGCAGTTGTAAAAGACATTATTTAGTTGCCCCATGTTTGCAGGTGTAAGACTTATTTAGTTGCCAGGGGCAGTGTAAGCACTTTATATCCTGTTGTATTCAATTAGATCAACTTGAAGTTAGTTCTTGAAGACGTTTTGCTAGTCAATCCGACTGGCTTCTCAAATTCAAATGACTTGATACAAGAATCTGTGGGCAATTATGTACCCTGGAAAATCCTCCAATTAGCACTATCACAGCACAAGTGTTAAGGTGTAGGGTGTGAGTAGATAGGGCTAGAGGTGTTATAGGAACGCCAGAGTAGGTGTCCAAACAGCATTGTACATGGCAGACACGTTGGTGCGAACCCCCCCACCTCTATTTAGGTTGGTTCTTTTTTTCACAATAAATGTGCCTCTTACACCTCTCTTGAACCACTCCGACCCGAGGAATGGCCCTTCTGTGCTGGGCCATACGTTGATGCATCTGTACGTTGAATACCGACAGATAGTGTAAGACATTATTAAGTTGCCCCATGTGGGCAGTGTTGTATATAATTTGCCCCTAAAATTATTTTTGTTCACAGAACTCTACGGTGAGTATCGATCTGGACTTTACCTTACTTTAAGGAATCCTGGACCATGTGCTTGTTCAGAGTAACTGTCATCACCTAAAAGGTAAACACGAGTTATAAAGACGTTTGATCCTAAGAATTAATTTTTTTAATCTGGTGCCACTCTCATGACTCTTATTTGAGGACTTTATTAGAACAAACGTTCCACATCCATGTTGCTTCCCAGACGCCCAGATTAACAATTGCACAGACAAATCCATATTGAAAACAATCGAAAACAACTTAAAAAAAAAAATTTTTGAGTGCCCCCCCGCCCCCTCGATCCCCCATGGTTTTAGACAAATAGCATACTGTTCTGCAGTTGCCTGTATAAGGAGAGCAGGAAGATCGGGTCAGTGCGATAAGGGAGACCCTGGTGACATCACAGGATTTCTGCATACCTGGGTCTCCTTAGGCTTTCCCTAGATGCCCCTGGTGGTCTAGTGGAGGGTACAGCACGCGATCTCTCTCATTCAGATCCCAGTGCAGTACAGGCTATAGTAAGCTGTAGTGTGTGACAGATTACTATAATATTTGTGAATGGAACTCAGAGTTCATTCACAAAATGGATTTTTCTAGTCTTTGCTTACTAACCAAAAAACAAAAATGGGGGCAGAATTAGGTGATCAGTTTTGATCACCTAATTGTTGATCTTTGCCAGTTAATGAAAAATCACTTCAGAAAAAGAATTACGGGAAGTGCATTTTCCGGTCGGATTTAGACTTGGAAAATAGGCAATTATTTTATAAGTTCAATCATTCCCTAGATGATCTGATAATTATATTTGGTAATGCTAAACAAAAAAATTTAAATGCACATAAAAAAACATTATTAAAGTGATACACACACACTTTTTTTTTTTTACAATAAATCTATAATTAATCTGCCCAATGTCCCCGGTGGTTGTCGTATAAGTAACGCAACATATGACTCTACCGATTTCAAGGGAACTAATGATTATTAGGAATTTTACAGAAGTACCAAAAAAAAGACAGAGATTTAATTTTTAGGATCAGTAAAGTGTGCAAAAAACATGTGTCTCTCAGTACCAATCGGTTTTCAATAAATACCACCTAAAAGGGGGAGTGTGTGGTGGGGGGAGGGGTTTGTGGCGTTTTTTGTTTTTTTTCTGTATTTGCACTCGTGCATGAGTCCCATTTGAGCAGTTGTGGCCAGTCCAGTTGAACTCATGCAATGGCAATACGTTTAAATTCAGAACATGTGGGAGATGACATTAGTAGGGGTTTACTGTAAGAGGGGTTAGGTAGGATTTCAACCTTTGGACATCTTGGGTTTTTTTTCACGAAAATCCTAAAGCCAAGTTTATGGAGACAGCGTCTGGAATTATTTATGTAGTATGAAAAGCATGGCACTGTACGTAGCTGAAGGCGTGTAGATTACAAAATATAGTATGGTATGGGGGTATTTCTCGGTTTGGGGCCCTTTCAACACATTCAACACAAAACCAAGAGAGTCAGTAGTGGTCATTAGAATAGACACGCTTTCTTCTGGACATCACTCATAGCGGGCAAACAATCGGAACCTGCATGTCACTCCTGCGCGTTCAATGAGGAGCACGGTGAGACTCCAGTCTGGGAAGAAGTTGTTGCATGTGCATATTAGACAATACTATTATGAAACTAGAAAGGAAAGTTTAAGTATAACTTTGAATTTGGCTTGAACTGGTCTGCATTTTGGGAAGGGAGTATGTTGTGTGCAGATTTAAACTCATAATGGGAATGATGATGTTTGTAGTGAACGCTTTTTGACAAAAACCAACTTTGTGTTTACCCAGCCAAAGTGGGTGGTAATTTTGATTCCACCAATCAGAAAGCTAACAACTCGGATTGGTTAGGGCACAATTAGCGCATTTCAATGGAACTGATTGTTTGATCAAACTGTATTTTTTTTTACTTTAGTATGCCCTTTAAGTAGTCTGCCACAGTAATGGATAAGTTGATCAGTAGGTGTTGTGTACCTGTGCAGGTTGGGGGTTAAAAAATCTTTTTTGTAATTGGTCAAAAACCATTTTTTCAACTTAGTTACCCTTTAAGTATGGCTGCCAACAGTAATGGATACAGTTAGATCAGTAGGTGTGTGTACGTGTCGGGATGGGGGTTAAAAAAACAAACTTTTTCATGTTAGTCGATATTTGTATTTTGACTATAGTTCCCTGTTAAATATGGATTGCCCTGAAATGGCAGGGTAGGATCGTACGCCATGTGTACTGGAACAGTTGGGGGGTTAAAAAATAAAAATTTTGATGATTGGTCAAAACCTTTTTTGCACCTTAGTACCTTTAGGATTGGCTGCAACATAATGGGGGTAGGTTAGTAGGTGTTAGTACTCTGTGCCGTGGGGTGTTAAAAAACATAACTTTTTGATTATTGATCAAATTATTTTTTTGCACTTTAGTTCCCTTGTATGAACGCCACAGTAATGGTATAAGTTAAATCAGTAGGTGTGTGTTTCCTGGTGGTCAATGGTTGGGGGTATGTACTTTTTTGTGTTTTTACACCATCAGCAACTCATCTTTTATTGAGGCTATAATCTAAATTCGTTTTTTTTTACTTTAGCTTATTACCCTTTCAATATGGCTTCCTATGTCTACTGGGAAACCCAGTCCAGCCCATTCGCCGATAACGCGCGTAACGCTTCGGTGATTCCTTAGTAGTGAAGACCACACTTCCCCTATATGCCCCGCAATCTGTACCGATTCATTCTCTCTACAGCCAATGTGGGCGGAGTACGTCCCCCAAGGCCGGAGAATACAACGGAGAAAAGAGCAGCAGAATATGAGAAGCACAGTAATTTTGGCTTTTTCAAGCGAAATTACATTATTCACAGTCCTAGGTGATGACGTCAAACCTCAATCAATACCACACAGTCCCTTACCCTTAACGCGCAACGCCAGAGAGGAGGACCGGCTGTTCCAACCTAGCAAATGCTCCTCCAAAGGGACATAGGAAAGACTCAGAAACATTGTGGAGGTGCATAAGGTATCCTATACTTTTATAAATGTGAACGTTTTGTGGATAACATTTACATCACATTAATGATAAGGATATAGAAGTTATACCTCTGCGTCCTTTTCCTTTATAAAAAATCCTTTTATATGTGTAATGGAACTCTTTGGTGGCCCCCCCCACTTCTACTATCTTATAATTTACAGTAGGGGATACATTATTCATTATTATACATGAGTGGCCCAGATTCCACTGTATACACTACTTCGTGTGTCCTTGTACCTTTATAGGACACAGAACGTCCCGGTGACTTTCTAATATCGCCTATAATTTACAGTAGGGGGATACATTTATCCTTATAATACATGATGGTACCCAGAGTTCCCTGTATACACTCAGTCTGTGTCCTTGTCCTTTATAATGGACAAGAACTCCTCAGTGACGTATTACTATCCTTATAATTTACGTACAGAGATGTACTTATCTTATATATACCATGAGTGGTCACCCAGAGTTCCGCTGTATAATTCAAGTCGTGTCCTGTACCTTTAGATGACACAGACCCTCAGTGAATTCTAATCTCCTTATGGTTTACAGAGGGGATACATTATCCATGTTAATACCTAGAGTGGTACCAGCCCAGAGTTCCCTGTACTAACTAGGTCTGTGTCCTTGTACTTATATAGACACAGAACGCCTCAGTGACTTCTAATTATCCTTGAATTTAACAGTGGGGATACATTAGCCCTTATATACATGAGTGTGTACCAGAGTGCCGCGTAAACAACTACTCTGGTCCTTGTACCATATGGACTAGAACTCTCAGTGACTCTAATCCTTGAATGCCAGAGAGGATACAATTACTCCTATAATACATTGAGTGGATACCCAGAGTTCCCTGTATAATTCCGTCTGTGTCCGTTGTACCTTTATATCGCCAAGACTCTCATGATCTAATCCTAGAATTTACATAGGGAACACATTATCCGCTTATAAATACTGAGAGGTACCCAGAGTTGCCTGTATAAACTCAGTCGTGTCCTTTACCTTTTATATGGACACCAACTCCTTCGTGACTTCTAATTACCTATAATTACAGAGGGATAATATCCTTATAAATGAGTGGTACCCAGTAGTTCCCTTATCAACTCACTCTGTGTCTTGTACTTTATTGGATAGAATCCTCAGTGACTTTCTAATACTCTTAATTTACAGTATGAGTGATAAGCCTATCCTTATAATACATGAGGTGGGTACCCAGATGTTCCTGTATAACTCAGTCTGGTCCTTGGTACCTTTATATGACACAGAAATCGCTCAGTCGCTTCTAAATATCCTTAAATTCCTTTAGTAGGATACATATCCAATATAATCATGAGTGGTACCCAGAGTTCCTGATAACTCAGTCCTGTGTCCTGTACCTTATCTGCCCGAACTCCTCAGTGACTTCTAAATCTTACAATAGTACAGTAGGGATAATTATCCCTTAAGACATGAGGTGGTACCCAGAGTCCCCTGGGGTGTAGGTACTCGTCTGTGTCCTTGTACCTTATATAGACACAGAACTCCGGACTTCTGCCTGTTAACTACTAGTTAGAGGGTATACATATCCCTGAGTAATCACTGAGTGGTTAGCCCAGAGTTCCCTGTATAACTCAGTTCTGTGGCCTTGTCCTTTTATATACACAGAACTCCTCCGTGACTTCTAATCATTATAATTTACCGTAGGGGATACATTAATCCCGTATAAACATGGTGGACCCAGTTCCCGTAAATCCGTCGTGTGTCCTTGGACTTATATGGACACAAACTCTCAGGACTCTAATATCCTTATAATTGTACAGTAGGGGATACATTATCCTATAATACAATGAGTGTACCCGAGTGTCCCCGTATATACTCATCTGTGTCTTGTAACCTTTTAATAGACAAGAACCCTCGTTACTTTAATCCTCCTATATTACAGTAGGGGATACATTATCCCTTATATACCATGATGGTACCCAGAAGTTCCACTGTATAACCCGTCTGTGTCTGTACCTTTATATAGACCCAGAACTCTCAGTGAACCACGATTTTATAATTTACAGTAGGGGGATAATGATCACTTATAAATACATGAGTGGTACCCAGAGTTCCCTGATAACTTCAGTCGGTCCTTGTACCTTATAGGAAGACACTCTCAGTGACTACAATTCTATAATTTCCTAGGGATAATTAGTCATTAAATAATGCTCCCAGGCTAGGGGACTGTACTTCCTGCCACTGCTCCCAGGCTAGAGGACTAAAATCCAAGAGTTCGAGTGCAGCTGCAGTGAGAGGGTTAAGGATAAAGTGAGGGTAGGTTAAGTGAACTGGGTGAATTACATGGATGGCAAACATCATTTAAGCGCTACAGGAACTGACAGGTGTCAGAAGACAGGAAAGCAATCACCGGCGACAGGGATGAATGAGATCAGTAATGGGAGATAATGGAGAAGTCTGTCCAGGCTAGACTGGGCGCTACTGGAGATGGAAAGGTTGAAAAGAAATCATTAGGATATAAATATACTGGAGGTCACATGTTCTACCGATTCTACTGCTCATCCAAACCGCTTATCTACATTCTCTATATTGAAACATTGCACTGCCTGTTCAGACATGAAACACACAGGGCTGTACCCAGATACGTACCACTGTAATAACCCACACTTTTTGCACTGGGGGATTATTATGAACTGGACAGACTGGTATAAATGTGTCCATAGCTTCCTGTCTGATTTAATATGAGACAAGGAACAGACACACAGGTAGAGAAGGTAAAGGATCAATCAGTAAGATGGAAATTACCCATAAACACATTCCTGCCTCCTCTAGTGCAAAAGCTTTCTATAGTTATCATCAGTTATTCTGGAACTATAATATTCATATTCTAAAGCTTTCAATCGTTATCTCAGTTTATTCTGGAACTATAATATTCTACAAGCTTTCTATAGTTTATCATCAGTTATTCTGGAACTATAATATTCTGAAAGCTTTCTATAGTTATCAGTTATTCTGGAACTATAACATTCTAAAAGCTTTCTATAGTTATCAGTTATTCTGGAACAATAATATTATAAAGCTTTCTATGAGGTTATCATCAGTTATCTTCGGAAACTATATATTTAAAAGCTTTCTATAGTTATCATCAGTTATTCTGGAACTATAATTTCTGAAAGCTTTCTTTATTATCAGTTATTCTGGAACTATAACTCTAAACGCTTTCTATAGTTATCAGTTATTGCGGAACAATAATTATAATAAAGCTTTCTTTATAGTTATCATCCGTTATTCTGGAACTATAATATTCTAAACGCTTTCTATAGTTATCATCAGTTATTCTGGAACTATAATATTCTAAACGCTTTCTATAATTATCATCATTTATTCTGGAACTATAATATTCTAAAAGCTTTCTATAGTTATCATCCGTTATTCTGGAACTATAATATCTGAAAGCTTCTATAGTTATCAGTTATTCTGGAACTATAACATTCTAAAAGTCTTTCTATGTATCAGTTTCTGGAACAATAATATTATAAAGCTTTCTATAGTTATCATCCGTTTTCGGAACTATAATATTCTAAACGCTTCTTAGTTTATCATCATTATCGGAACTATAATATTCTAAACGTTCTATAATTATCATACAGTTATTCTGGAACTATATATTCTAAAAGCTTTCTATAGTTTCATCCGTTATGGAACTAAATATTCTAAAATCTTTCTATAGTTTCCATTTTATTCTGGAAGATGATAATTTCTAAACGCTTTCTATAATTATCAATTATTCGGAACTATAATATTTAAAAAAAGCTTTCATAGGTTATCATCAGTTATTCTGGAACTATAATTTCTAAAAGCTTTCTATAGTTATCATCAGTTATCTGGAACTATAATACTAAACGCTTTCATAGTTATCATCAGTTATTCTGGAACTATACATTTAAACCATTCTAAGTTATCATCACTTATATTCTGGAACTATAAATTCTAAAAAGCTTCCTTTAGTTATGATCTCCGTTATTCTTTCTATAAGTTATTATTTAATAATCTTAAAGCTTCCTTAGTTATCATCTCGGTTTTCTGGAACTATAATATTCTAAAAGCCTCCTATAGTTATTTTAGTTATCAAGGTCTTACAGTGAACGACAACCCATGTTATATTGCATTCTGTTACACACTGCCGGTGGGTGGCTTTTAACATGACGAGTTATTTCCTGTGACATCAAAGCATTCCATAACCGGTAAAGCTGAGGTCACAAGTATATAACATAGCTAAGACTGATTAAAGGATATCATTTTCAGAATACTTTGTGGTTCTTCAATTTGATAAATTGTATTCAAAATGAACTAATAAGAGACTATTCTCAATAAAAACCTGAATAAGGAAATTATAATGTACACCAACAGCCCAGTCATTCAGTTATATACACTCTCTCTCGCCTCTCATGACGCCTTTTATACACAATCTAAATTGGAACTATTACTGCACGTTAAATTCACCGTTATTTAATTCTTTATTAAGGGAACATACCGTGCAACAACAGAAGCTCTCTTGTCCTCTGCTTCCTCCTTCATTACCATATGCTCACCTATGTCAAGATGGTAGAAGTGTCAGTGACATAGACTGGTGGAGGAGCCAAAGATCAGTCAGTTACTGCAGGAATATCGTTTTTTGCCAATGAGACAGTGATTGGTAACCTTATACTTAGTAGAGTACTACTGTCTGCTGGTTGATTTAATGCTCCCTTGGTTGTACACTGTCAGTTCTTCCTAAAAAAAATTGATCTAGGTATGCCAGCTTTAGCCAGAATATTATAAAAAATATTATAAAACACGCTGTGTGGGATCATTGGAACTCACCTGCTCTGTGCCGGCTCCTCCGTGATATCAGTGCCACCATGAATCTCGGGTGAATGTCGTCCACGACAATGTGGTTCTTGGGGAGTCTCTGGGCTGCTCTTTTCATCACTGAAACTATCATTATAATTTACACCATTTTCTTCAATCTGTACGAATCCCTGATGATAGTAAGTATCCAGAACTTCCCTTTGGAATCCTGGGTAAAACAACAGGGGTCAAAGGCCGGAAACAGTTGTCCTTTCACTGACAATGGAGAGAGGGTCAATATTTAGTTTGCCTATGTAGCAGTGTTAAGACATTATTCGTGCCCCATGTAGCGTGTAAGACATTATTTAGTTGCCCCATGTAGCAGTGTAAGACATTATTTAGTTGCCCCATATGGCAGTGTAAGACATTATTAGTTGCCCCATGTAGCAGTGTATAGACATTATTAGTTGCCCCCATGTTGCAGTGTAAGAATATTTAGTTGCCCCATTTAGCAGTTGTAAGACATTATTTAGTTGCCCCATGTTGCAGGTGTAAGACATTTTTAGTTGCCCATGGGCAGTGTAAGACATTTATATCTGTTGTATTCAATTAGATCAACTTGAAGTTCAGTTTCTTGAAGACGTTTTGCTAGTCATACCGACTGGCTTTCTAAATTCAGAATGACTTGTACAAGAATCTGTGGGCAATTATGTACCCTGGAAAATCCCAATTAGCATATCACAGCCAAGTGTTAAGGGTTGTGTGATTAGATAGTGGCTAAGAGGTGTTTATAGAAACGCCAGTAAGAGGTGTCCAAACACATTGTACATGCAGACAGTTGGTGTCGAACCCCCCACCTCTATTTAGGCTTGGTTCTTTTTTTCACATAAATGGCCTCCTAACACCTCTCTTGAACCATCTCCTGACCCGAGGAATTGGCCTCTTCTGTGCTGGGCCATACGTTGATGCATCCTGTACTTTGAATACGACAGATAGTGTAAGACATTATTAAGTTGCCCATGTGGCAGTGTATTAATTAATTTGCCCCTATTATTTTTGTTCACAGAACCTTACGGTGATTATCGATCTGGACTTACCTTATATTAAGGAATGCCTGGACCATGTGCTTGTTCCAGAAGTACCTGTCCTCCACTAAAAGGTAAACACAAGCTTATAAAGACTTTTTATCCTAATGAATTAAATTTTTTAATACTTGGTGCACTCTCATGACTCTTATTTGAAGGAACATTTATTAGAACAAACGTTCCACAATCCATGTGCTTCCAGACGCCCAGATTAACAATGCACAGAAAATCCATATTTGAAACAATCCAGAAAACAACTTAAAAAAAAAAATTTTTGAGTGCCCCCCCAGCCCCCTCGATCCCCCATCGGTTTTAGACAAATAGCATACTGTTCTCGCAGTGCCTGTATAAGGAGCAGCAGGAAGATCGGTCAGTGCGTAAGGGAGACCCTGGTGACATCACAGGATTTTCTGCAGTACACCTCGGGTCTTCCTGGCTTCTCCCTAGATGCCCCTGGTGGTCTAGTGGAGGGTACAGCACGTGATCTCTCTCCATTCAGATCCCAGTGCAGTACAGGCTATATAAGCTGTCAGTGTGTGACAGATTACTATAATATTTGTGAATGGAACTCAGAGTTCCATTCACAAATCGGATTTTTTCTAAGTCTTTGCTACATACCAAAAACAAAAATGGGCAGATATATTATGTGATCACTTTTGATCACCTAATTGTTGATCTTTGCCAGTTAATGAAAAATCACATTCAGAAAAAGAATTACGGGAATTGACATTTTCCGGTCGGATTTAGACTTGGAAAATAGGCAATATTTTATAAGTTCAATATCATTCCCTAAGATGATCTGATAATTTATATTTGGTAATGCTAAAAAAAAATTTAAATGCACATAAAAAACTTTAAAGTTATCACACACACTTTTTTTTTTTTTATCAATAAATCTAATAATTAATCTGCCCAGTGTCCCGGTCGGGTGTCGGGTAAAGTACACGCAATTATTCCTCCTCCGATTTCAAGGGAACTAATCGATTATTAGGAAATTTTACAGAATACCAAAAAAAGACGAATTTAATTTTTGGATCAGTAAAAGTGTGCAAAAAACATGTGTCCTCTCAGTACCAATCGGTTTTCATACAAAACCACTAAAGGGGGAGTGTGTGTGGGGGGGTGGTTTTGGTGGCGTTTTTTGATTTTTTTTCTTGTATTTGCACTTCGTGCAGGCGTCCCCTTTGAGCTAGTTGATGGCCACGTCTCAGTGTAAACTCATGCATATGGCATATCGTTTAAAATTCGAAACATTGTGGAGATTGACATTATAGAGGTTTTTTATTGTAAAGAGGGTTAGGTAGATTCAACCTTTGAAGCATCTGGGGTTTTTTTTTCACGAATCTCCTAAAAGCCAGTTCTCATGGGACAAGCGTCTGGAATCTTTATGTTGTATGAAAGCATGGCACTGGTACGTAGCTGAAGCGTGTAGATACAAAAATATAGTAGTGTATGGGTATTTCTAGGGTTTGGGGGTCCATTTCAACACCTTAACACACAAACCAAGAGGTCCAGTATGTGAGTCATTAAAAGACACGCGTTTTTCTGGACCTATACTCATAGCTCGGGCAAACACATCGGAACCTGCATGCACTGACATGCGCGTTCAAGAGGAGCACGTGAGACTCCAGTCTGGAAGAAGAACTTGTGGCATGTGCATATTAAGACAATACATCATTATGAAACTAGAAGGCAAGTGTTAAGTATAACTTTGAATTTGGCTTGACTGGTCTGCATTTTGGGAAGGAAGTATGTTTGTGCAGATTTAAAAAAACTCATATGGGGAATATGAGTTTGTAGTGAACGCTTTTTGACAAAAAAACTTTCCGTGTTTACCCAAGCCAAAGTGGGTGGTAATTTTGATCCAACCAATCAGAAGCTAACAAACTCGGATTGGGTTAGGGCAAATTAGCTGCATTTTCAATGATACTGATTTTTGATCAAAATGTATTTTTTTTACTTTAGTTGCCCTTTAAGTATTCTGCCACAGTAATGGATAAGTAGATCAGTAGGGTTGTGTACCTGTGCAGGTTGGGGGTTAAAAAATCTTTTTTGATAATTGGTCAAACAACCATTTTTTTATACTTTATTTACCCTTTAAGTATGGCGTGCCAACAGTAATGGATACATTAGATCAGTAGGGTGTGTACCTGTGTCGGAGGGGGTTAAAAAAACAAACTTTCGTTCATGATTAGTCGAAATTTGTCTTTTGACTTAGTTACCCTTTAAATATGGATTGCCCATGAAAATGGCATGGTAGGATCAGTAAGCATGTGTACCTGGAACAGTGGGGGGGTTAAAAAAATAAAAAATTGGATGATTGGTCAAAACATTTTTTGACTCTTAGTTACCCTTTAGGTTGGCTGCACAGTAATGAGGGTAGTTTAGTAGGGGTTTATGTACTCTGTGACCCCGTGGGGTTAAAAAACTAACTTTTTTGATTATTGATCCAAATTATTTTTTTGACTTTAGTTACCCTTTAAGTATGAACTGCCACATATGGATAAGTAAATCAGTAGGTGTGTGTTTCCCTGGTCTGGTTTGAGGGGTATGTCTTTTTTGTGTTTACACCATAGCAAACTATCTTTTATTGAGGATACATCTAAATTCGTTTTTTTTACTTTACTTATTACCCTTTCAATATGGCTTCCATATAGTCTCTGGGGGAAAAAATGTCCAGAAATTTCGCCGATAAACCGCTGTACGCTTCCGGCTGATTCACCTTAGGCTGAAGACCACACTTCCCCTATATCCCCGCACATCTGTACCGAATTCATTTCTCTAGCTGCCAAAACTGTGGGCGGAGATACTGTCCAAAAAAGCGGAAGAATACACGGAGAAAAGAGAAGAGAAATGAAAGAACAGTAATTTTGTGGCTTTTTCAAGCACAATTAATTTTCACACGTCCATAGGTTATGACTCAAACACATCAATCAATACCACACAGTACCTTACCGCATTAGTCGCAAAGCCAGAGAAGGAGGACCGGATGTTCCCACCTAGCAAATGTCGGATCAATAAGAGGACATAGGAAAGACTCAGAACATTGTTGAGGTGCATAAGGTATCCTATACTTTTATTACAATAGTATACTGTTTGTGGATAACATTTACTCACCCTTAATGATAAGGATACTAGAAGTATACCTCTGCGTCCTTTTCCTTTATCAAAAAAAATCCTTTTATATTGTAATGGAACTCTTTGGTGGCCCCCCCCCCCCCTCCACTTCTACTATCCTTATAATTTTACAGTAGGGGATACATTATCATTATAATACATGAGTGGTCCCAGAGTTCCCTGTATAACTCATTCTGTGTCCTTGTACCTTTTAGGACACAGAACTCCTCGGTGACTTTCTAATATCCTATAATTTACAGTAGGGGGATACATTTATCCTTATAATACATGAGTGGTACCCAGAGTTCCCTGTATAACTCAGTCTGTGTCCTTGTCCTTTATAATGGACAAGAACTCCTCAGTGACTTCTACTATCCTTATAATTTACGTACAGAGAGGTACTTATCCTTAATCATACCATGAGTGGTCACCCAGAGTTCCGCTGTATAATTCAGTCTGTGTCCTTGTACCTTTATATGACACAGAACTCCTCATGAATTCTAATCTCCTTTAATTTACATAGGGGATACATTATCCATTTATATACAGAGGGTACCCAGAGTTCCCTTGTCTACCTCAGGTCTGTGTCCTTGTACCTTTATATAGACACAGAAACTCCTCAGTGACTTCAATTATCCTTATATTTAACAGTGGGGATACATTATCCCTTATCATACATGATTGTACCCAGAGTCCGCTGTAAAAACTCACTCTGTGTCCTTGTACCTTATATGGACATAGAACGTCTCAGTGCTTCTAATATCCTTGAATTTCCAGTAGAGGATACAACTTCTCCTATAATACATGAGTGGTACCCAGAGTTCCCTGTATAATTCCGTCTGTGTCCTTGTCCTTTATATAGACACAGACTCCTCAGTGACTTCTAATATCCTATAATTTATCATTAGGGAACACATTATCCGCTTATAATACATGATATGGTACCAGAGTGCCCTGTATAAAACTCAGTCCGTTCCTTGTACCTTTATATGGACACAGACTCCTCAGTGCTTCTAATAGCCTTAAATTTACAGTAGGGGATAATATCCCTTCTAATACCTGAGTGGTACCCATAGTTCCTTTAAACTCACGCTGTGTCCCTTGTACTTTATTGGCATAGAACTCCTCATGCTTCTAATCTCCTTATATTTACAGTATGATGATAACCTTATCCTTATAATACATAGTGGTACCCAGAGTTTCCCCTGTATAACTCAGTCTGTGTCCTTGTACCTTTATATGACAACAGAACTCCTCAGTGACTTCTAAATATCCTTAAATTTTTAGTAGGATACATTATCCAATATAATACATGAGTGGTACCCAGAGTTCCTGTATAACTCAGTCCCTGTGTCCATTGTACCTTATCTAGACACAAACTCCTCAGTGACTTCTAAATCCTTATAATAGTACAGTAGGGGATACAGTATCCCTTAATACATGAGTGTGGTACCCAGAGTTCCCCTTGGGGTGTAGTGTCACTCAGTCTGTGTCCTTGTACCTTTATATAGACACATAACTCCCTCTGCCTTCTAATATCCTTAAATTTACAGTAGGGTATACATATCCCTATAATCCTGAGTGGTAGGCCGCAGAGTTCCCTGTATACTCAGGTTCTGTGGCCTTGTCCTTTATATATACACAGAACTCCTCAGTGACTCTATATCCTTATAATTTACCGTAGGGGATACATTAATCCCTTATAATACATGAGTGGTACCCCATTTCCCTGTAAAATCCAGTCTGTGTCCTTGTACCTTATATGGACACAGAACTCCTCAGTGACTCTCAATATCCTTATAATTTACAGTAGGGGATACATTATCCCTTATAATACAATGAGTGGTACCCGAGTTCCCTTATACTCATCTGTGTCCTTGTAACCTTTTATATAGACACAGAACTCCTCAGTTACTCTATATCCTATCCTATAAGATTTACAGTAGGGGATACATTACTCCCTTATATACCATGATGGTACCCAGAGTTCCCTGTATAACCCAGTCTGTGTCCTGTACCTTTATATAGACCCCAGACTCCTCAGTGCCACTATATTCTTTAATTTACGTAGGGGGGATACATTATCACTTATCATACATGAGGGTACCCAGAGTTCCCTGTATAACTCAGTCTGTGTCCTTGTACCTTTAATATGACACAGAACTCTCAGTGACTTCTAATATCCTTATAATTTACAGTCAGGATACATTATCATTATAATACATGAGTGTACCCAGAGTTCCCTGTATAACTCATCTGTTCCTTGTACTTTGATCTGACCCAGAACTCCTCAGTGACTTCTAATTCCTTATAATTTAACAGTAGGGGATACCATTATCATCTATATACATAGTGGTACCCATAGTTCCCTGTATACTCGTCTGTTCCTTGTACCTTTGATATATGGACACAGACTCCTCAAGGACATCTAATATCCTTATTTTACAGTAGGGGGATCATTATCATTATAATACATGAGTGGTACCCCGGAGTTCCCTGTATAACTCAGTCTGTGTCCTTGTACCTTTAATATAGAACAGAACCTCATGTGACTTCTAATATCCTTATAAATTTACAGTAGGGGATACATTAATCCCTTATAATACATTGAGTGATACCCAGAGTTCCCTGTATAACTAGTCTGTGTCCTTGTACCTTACTATAGACACATAACTCCTCAGTACTTCTAATATCCTTAATAATTTTACAGTAGGGTATACATTATCCCTTATAATACTAGTGGTACCCAGAGTTTCCCTGTAGACCTCAGTCCTGTGTCCTTGTACCTTTATATAGACACAGAACTCCTCAGTGGACATCTAATATTCTTATAGTTTATCAGTAGGGGATACATTATCCCTATAATACATGAGTGGTACCCGAGTCCCTGTATACCTCGTCTGTGCCTTGTACCCTTTATATGACACAGAACTCCATCATTTGACTCTAATATCCTTTATAGTTTACATAGGTGGATACATATCCCTTATAATACATGAGTGGTACCCAGAGTTCCCTGTATATAACTCAGAGTCTTGTCCTTGTAACCTTTATATAGACACAGAACTCCTCAGTGACTTCTAATTCCTTCTAATTTACAGTAGGGGATACATTATCCCTATAACCATGAGTTGTTACCCATAGTCCCTGTATAGAACTCAAGTCTGGTCCTTGTACCTTATATAGACACAGAACTCCTCAGAGTGACGTTCTAATATCCTATATTTCAGTTATGGGATACCTATCCCTAATAAATACATGAGTGGTACCCAGATTCCCTGTATAACCCAGTCTGTGTCCTTGTATAGTACCTTTATATAGACACAGAACTCCTCAGTGACTCTAATATCCTTATAATTTACAGTAGGGGGATACATTATCCCTTATATACTGAGTGGTACCCATATTCCCTTTATAGCCTCATTCTGTGGTCCTTGACCTTTATATAGACACAGAACTCCTCAGTGACTTCTAATAGGCCTTATATATACAGTAGGGGATACATTAACCCCTTATAAATACATGAGTGTTACCCAGAGTTTCCCCTGTATAACTAGTCTGTGTCCCTTGTACCTTTATATATACCCAGAACCCCTCAGTGACAATCTAATATTCTTATAGTTTACAGTAGGGGATACATTATCCGTATCATACATGAGTGGGTTACCCAGATTTCCCTGTTAACTCAGTCGTGTCCTTGTAAACCTTTATATAGACACAGACCTCCTCATGACTTCTAAATATCCTATCAATTTTACAGTAGGGATACATTATCAACTATAATACCTATGGTTCACACAGAGTCGCCTGTATACTCAGTCTGTGTCCTTGTACTTTATATAGACACATAACTCCTCATGACATCTAATATCCCTTATAGTTACCGTAGGGGATACATTATCCTTATATACATGAATGTACCCAGAGTTCCCTGTATAACTCAGTCCTGTTGTCCTTGTACCTTTATAATGGACCCAGAACTCTCTCATGACATCTAATATTCTTATAGTTTACATTAGGTAATTATCACTATTACATGAGTGGTACCCGAGTTCCCTTAATCTCAGTCTATGGTCCTTGTACCTTTATATGGACACAGAACTCTCCTCATTTGACTTCTAATATCCTTAGAATTTACAGTAGGGATACATTATCCTTATAATACAATAGGGGTTACCCAGAGTTGCCCTGTTAACTCACTCTGTTTCCTTGTACCTTTATATATGAATAGAACTCCTCATTGACTTCTTAGATTCCTTATAATTTACATTAGGGGATTTACAATTATCCCTTATAATACCTGATTGGTACCCAGAGTTCCCTGTGTAACTCAGTCTGTGTCCTTGTACCTTTATATCACACAGAACTCCTCATGACATCGAATATCCTTGATAGTTTACAGTAGGGGATACATTATCCAATCCTTATAATAATGAGTGGTACCAAAAGGAGACAGAGTTCCCTGTATACTCCGTCTGTGCCTTGTAACGCTATATGGACAAACTTCCTCAGTGAAATTCTAATATCCTTATACATTTTAAGTAGGAGATACCTTATCCCTTTACAATGAGTGGTTACCCAGATTTCCCTGTAAACCAGTCTGTGTCCTTTGTACCTTCATATGACACAGACCTCCTCATGACTTCTAATATCCTTACATTTACAGTGGGGACTACCTTTCCCCTTATACTACACTGAGTGGTACCCAGAGTTCCCTGTATAACTCAGTCTGTGTCCTTGTACCTATATATACACATAACTCCTCAGTACTTCTAATATCCTTAATTTCAGTATGAGAACTTATCCTTATAATACATGAGTGGGTACCCAGGTTCCCTGTATTCCCAGTCTGTGTCCTTGTACCTTTTATTAGACCAGAACTCCTGCAGTGACTTCTAAATATCCTATAATTTACGTAGGGGATACATTATTCCATACATATAATACCCACATCTTCCATTAAAGGGCAGCCAGCAATCCCCCCCCAAAAAATTTAGACCTTTTTTTCAGTCCACCAACCAAAAACCTGTTTTCTTTTACTTCAAGTTCAAAGACGCTCCCTGGCTGAGTATTAAACTTACAAAACCCTGATTCCTCGCTGCCATTGTGGCTGCATATAGGCCACACAGTAGCAGAGGAGCTCGTCAAAGTAAAAATATAGTAAATAAAAATGACTTATATTTTTTTAATTACACAATTTAAGATTAAACATTAAATTGTGTATAAAGGCGACATTTTCAAAATGCAATCCATGTGCTAAGGTGTTAACAGATGTGAATGACATCATTTGATTTTGTACCAAGGTTACCCATGCAGAATCCCCCCCCCATTGAAAATCCTGCGCTTGCCCCTGAGTTTTATCTGCCAGGTTAGTGTACTGGGCATTCCTGTATAAAAAATAGAGCTGAAGCACTCAGAAAGACTGGCAGAAGGCAATTCTCTTGCCTGCTCTCTTCATAGAATGATTTAATCTAATCCTACCTCCCTACCCCAGGTACTTTTCATTTAACTGTTATGCAAAAAAACCTTATACGCACTATATTTCTCCTTACATGGTAGCCATAATAAAGGAATATCTTTTCTCTGTATAAAACACTGGTGGATCCATGCTGGACATTATTTTAGAGACATTTACTTATTTATCTGACATTCCATCATCAAATCTAGCCTAAATAGCTAAGACAATTGGTTGGATTCACCTCCTAACGTTCCTAGCACCATTCCCCCCCAGGTTCATTCATGAAACTTGATCGCAAAAAAAAACGATTGGTGGCCCAGCTGGTTGTCCCAAAGTCACGCGGCGATTAGTGTATCACATATGTAAAACACACCCAGTATGTTTAATATGGTAGAAACCACCAAAACTGTTCCTAATAATATATTAAGAGCAACAGTCTTTACGGACCGATCCCGTGATTGACTAACTTCTGACGTCTAATGTAAACCAAGGGACCCTAGAAAGGTCATTACTTCAGGGATAGTTCACAGTAGAACGCGTTTCTACAAATCTCACCCCAACGCAGCGCACAAGAAACGCATGTCGCTGTTCGCACTGCATGCAGCATATTGGTGCTTAATAACGCCATTGACATAATGGTAATTCGTTGTGCGTTAACGCAGAGGAACTACTCACATCACAAACTCCTATGTTCAGCCTGCTCTTTATAACTGCACATCCTGTAGGTAACGAATCCCGAGAGATCAAACATTAATGATATCATAATAAGTATTGTATAGTATAGTACATATAGAAATTTTATCATCAGTTATTCTGGAACTATAATATTCTAAACGCTTTCTATAATTATCATCATTTATTCTGGAACTATAATATTCTAAAAGCTTTCTATAGTTATCATCCGTTATTCTGGAACTATAATATTCTCCCCCTACTGGATACAGAAGGGTATTAGTACAGATTGCCCCCCTACTAGATACAAAAGGGTATTAGTACAGGTTGCCCCCCTACTGGAAACAGAAGGGTATTAGTACAGGTTGCCCCATACTGGATACAGAAGGGTATTAGTACAGGTTGACCCCTACTGGATACAGAAGGTTACAAGTACAGGTTGCCCCCTACTGGATACAGAAGATCAATATTACAGGATGCCCCCTACTGGACACAGAAGGGTATTAGTACAGGTTGCGCTCTACTGGATACAGAATGGTTTTAGTACAGGTTGCCCCCTACTGGATACAGAAGGGTATTAGTATTGTCCTTCTGTATCCGTAGGGGCCAGCCTTGGCACTAATACCCTTGCGTCTCCAGTAGGGGTCCAACATGTACTATACCCGTCTGTATCCATATGGGCACTGTACTAATACCTTCTTATCCAGTAGGGGGCCCTTACTAATACCCGTCTGTATCCAGTTGGGCAACCTGTACTTGAACCTTCTTATCCATATGGGGCAGCCTGTACTAAAACCCTTCTGTATCCATAGGGTCACCTGTACTAATACCCTTCTTTCCAGTATGGCAACCTGTCTAAACTTCGTATCCAGGAGGGGCAACCGGGTCTCATACCCGTCTGTATCCCGTATGGGGCAACCTGTCTTGTAACCTTCTGTATCCATAGGGGGCAGCCTGTACTAATACCCTTCTGTATCCAGTAAGGGAGCAAACTGTACTATACCCTCCTGTATCCTATTGGGCAACCTGTACTAATACCTCTGTATCCAGTTTGGGCAACACTGTACAAATACCCTTCTGATCCAGGATGGGGCACCTGTACTTGTAAACCTTCTGTCGCCAGTAGGGGGCAGCCTGTACTATACCGTCTGTTCAGTAGGGTCAACCTGTGACGAATACCCTCTTATCCATTGGGGCACCTGTACTAATACTTCTGTATCCAGTATGGGCACCTGTACGAATACCCTTCTGTATCCCAGTATGGGGCAAACTGTACTAAGACCTTCGGTTTCCAGTATGGTCAACCTGTACTTATACCCCTTCTGTATCCATATGGGGCCAACCTGTACTATACCCTTCTGAGCCCTTATGGGGCACCTGTACTATAACCTTCTCTGTAATCCCATATGGGGGCAACCTGTACTAATACCCTTCTGTTTCCAGTATGGGGGCAACCTGTACTAATCCCTTTGTATCCAGTAGGGGGGCAATTACTAATACCCTTCTGTTATCCCGTAGGGGGCAACCTGTACTAATAACCCTCTGTAGCCATAGGGGCACCTGTACTAAACCCTTCTGTATCGCGTATGGTCATCCGGTTTTGATTCTTCTGTACTTTAGGGGGCAACTGTAAACTATAACCTTCTGTATCAGTGGGGGCACCTGTACTAATACCCTTTTTGTATACAGTAGGGGGCACCTTACTAACCCGTTTGTTATCAGGGGGGCAACCTGTACGAATACCTTCTGGATCCGTAGGGGGCAACCGTGTACTAAAACCCTTCTTTCCATAGGGGGCATCCTGTAATATTGATCTTCTGTATCCAGTAGGGGCACCTGTAACTAATCACCTTCCCCCCCCCCCCTGTTTTATTCATGGGGCAACCTGTACTAATGACCCTTCTGTATCCAGGGCACTGTACTAAACATTTTCGGTATACATAAGCGCAACCTTACTAATACCTTCTGTGTCCAGTAGGTGGCATCGGTATATTGATCTTCTGTATCAGGAGGGGCAACCTGTACTTGTATACCTTCCTGTATCCAGTAGGGGGTCAACCTGTCTAATACCCTTCGGTATCCAGTTAGTGGGCAACCTGTACTAATACCCTTCTGTTTGTCCAGTAGGGGGGCCCTGTACTAAACCTTTTGATCCTAGTAGGGGGGAATCTGTACTAATCCCTTTCTGTATCCAGTAGGGGCACCTGTAACTAATACCCTTCTGTATCCAGTAGGGTGCACAACCTGTCTAAACCGTCTTATACCAGAGGGGCATCCTGTAATATTATCTTCTGTAGCCAGTAGGGGCAACCGGTAATATACCTCTGTTCAAGGGGGGGCAACCGGTTACTAATACCTTTTGTATCCATTAGGGGGCAACCTGACTAATAAATACCCTTATTGTATCCATTAGGGGGCAACCTGTACTAATACCCGCTGTATCCATAGGGCCCTGTACTAAACCCCTTCTGTATCCATTAGGGGGCACCTGTATAATCTTGATCTTGAGCACCTGACTTGTACCTCTGTATCAGTAGGGGCAGACCTTGTACTAATACCTTCTTATCCAGTAGGCGGGTCCAACCTGTACTAACCCTTCTGTACCATTAGGGGGCACACTGTACTTAAACCATTCTGTATCCAGTAGCAAGCAGACTAACCTTCGCTACCTATACCTGTACTTGTAACCCCATCCGTAGGGGAAGCCCTGTAAATGACTGCTTCTGCTACCAGTAGGGGGCAACGTACTAAGATTACCTTCTGTATCATGGGGGCAACCTGTACTAAACCTTATAAATACGCTTATACTAACTTGTATCACAGTAGGCGGGAAACCTGTACTTAAACTTCTGTATCCAGTAGGGGAGTGACTTAATCCTGTAAGGGGGCACTACTAAACCCTTCTATCCAGTATGGGAAGCTCTGTCCTAATTGACTTCTGATATCCAGTTATGGGGCAACATGTCACTATACCTTCTGTATCAAGTATGGGGTTTGGGCAACCTGGTATATAACCTTGTAGAAAGTAGGTGGGCAATGCCTGTACAATACCCTCTGTATCCAGTAGGGGCCACCTGTACTAATACCCTTCTGTATCCGTATGGGGCGTCCTGTACATATACCCTTCTGTTCCAGTAGCGGACAACCTGTTACTAATACCCTTCTTGTATCCAGTATGGGGGCAACCTGTACTTGTAATACTTCGGTATCCAGATAGGTGGCCAGCACTCTACTAATACCCTCTGTATCCAATAGGGGGCTCAACCTGTACTAATACCCTTCTCTGTATCCAGTTGGGCCCACCTGTACTAAACTCCTTCTGTATCCTAGTATGTTGGGGGCAACCTGTGCTAATACCCTTCTGTATCCAGTAGGGGAACCTGCTACTAACCCTTCTGTATCCAAGGGACTGATAGACTTGCTGTGGCACCTGTCACTAATACCCTTCTGTATCCAGTAGGGGGCAACCTGCTACTATACCCTCTGTATCCATAGGGAACGGTTCTTACTAAGACCTGCTTCCTAGACTACATAACTTCCTATGGAAACTGTATATCACCTGTCCGAGGGGGCAACCTGTAACTAATACCTCGTCTGTATCCATTTATAGGCGGCAACCTGTACTAATAACCCTTGTCGTAGCTGGGGCAAACCTGTACTAATACCTTCTGTATCCCAAGGGCAACCTGTACTATACCACTTCTGTTCCATAGGGGCAACCTGTACTTATACCCTCTTTGTACAAGTAGGGGGCACATCATGTACTAAATCCTTCTGTATCCAGTAGGGGGAACTGACTTACATCGACCTGTAGGCATGAATAAACCTCGGATATCATAGGTCACCTAATTGTCCTTCCATCAGTAGGGGAACCTGTACTATACCGCCACCTTCTATGTATCAGTGGGGGGCAACCTGTACTATACATTTGTGATCCAGTGGGGGCAAGCCGTGTACTAATACTTCCTTGTACCAGTAGGGGCAACCTTGACTAATACCCTTTCTGGATCCGTAGGGGGCAACCTGTACTAAACCTTCTGATCCAGTTAGGGGGCAATCCTGTAAATAACCTTCTGTATCCAGTAGGGGCACAACGCTTACTTGATCAATGGCAACTTACTATACCTATCAGTAGGGGGCAACATGTACTAAACCTCTTCTGTAATCCAGTAAGGGGGGGCAATCATAAACATAGTCCGGTTTTTTTCCGTGTTTTGCCTCAGCCGCGGAATGAAGTTTGAAAACGTCCAACCGCTGACGGACGGCCATTAGTGACCCTCATCACTGATATGAAGTGAGTGCCTGGTGAGTATTTACCATCATTTTTATTATTATACTATTATTAGTAATAGTACTGTTATTTATTTTATTATTACAGTAGTAGTAATATTCACTATTACTTACTGTTGTTATACTGTTATTATTTTATTATTATTACTAGATTATTTTTTATTATTCTATGATTAGTATATCTGTTTGTATTCAATTAGATCACTGCACTTGACTTGAAGTTTAGTTCTTGAAGACGTTCCTAGTTCAACCGACTGGACTTCCATTCATATGACTTTTGTGTTATTCACATAATGGCTTCCTTGAACCCGTCACGTTCCTTCGCATATGTTTAACATTACAATCTTCAAGGTGTGGTCCTTTTCCTTAAGATGCAGGTACATGGGCTATCCTACCCGTGCAGGAAGTTGGCTCTTCTGTGCTGGGCCATCACTGATGCAGTTTGCTGTTTGGGTCTCCCCCACATACAAACAGAGCATTTCTTCACTGCCCTGCACTGTGTAATGTATGTCACTCTTCACTGCACTGCGTAATATGATGTCACTCTTCCACTGCACTGCGTGATATATGTACTCGCTTGTGTTTTGTTTTCCGGGGGGTATTGGTCTTTCGGATGTACCAAGTGCTGCTCAGTGTTGGTTTTTCGGCTTTAAAAAGCGACAGGGATCGATCTTCTTATGTGTCTCGGAGACCCCGGCGACATAGGGGATACCATGTTCTTCCTCCTGTCGTGCGTTCCCCTTCACTGTTGGTATTCCTTTTCTTGTCTTTCCTTCTACTTCTTTTGACCAAGGCCCCGTCTGGATAATTTCCCCCCCCACAGTTGTTTGAAGGGCTTCCTCGAGATGTTTCATGTCTGTAGCCTTCGCTCTGGGGCGAGTGGGATGTTCTCTTCTCGGCTCTGTGTTTGCAGGTTTCTGTGACACCCGCTTGTGATTCTAAAGGGTGGTTGGGAGTCCACATTAAAATGCTCTGGTAGGGGGTTTTCGGGAAACCTCTACGGCCGAGGTGACCCTGTCGGAACTTCTACCAGCAGTCCAAGAAAGCCGGTGTTGGGTTGTCCCTCTTCCCTTGTGACATTTAATGTTTGGGTCCACAGCATTAAATGTGTTCTGTGAAAGCTTGTACGTCCTTCTGGTGGAGTTGAACCCGGTGGCCATCCACATATCTGAACCAGGGGGGCGGGGGGGCTATGCCCTAGGTTTAAGCGCCTGTGTTTCTACCCTCCTCCATGTCAGGTTGGCCACAATAGGTGCAACTGGAGATCCCATAGCACATCCGTGTTTTTGCTTAATGACCTTATCCCTGGGGTGGCAAAAAGGTAGGAATGCGCACAGTCCAGTAAGGACACACCGTTCTGGGTTGGATATCATTTCTCTGGTAAGTGCTGTCTTGCCGCCGTTTTCCCCTCACCATGATACAGCCTCCTTGGGGGGTAAACGTGAAAGAAGAGATGTCACATCATACGGAACATAGTGTTCTTCTGCACCGAGTACTATATCTTCAATCTTGTGTGAAATCCTGAGAGTTCTGGATGTGCTAGCTAGAACTTCCCACCAATGGGCCCTAATGTGGCTAGGTAGTTTGCCACCTTGTATGTTGCAGTTTATGTGCGGACTATAAGTCTAGTGGGGCCCCTTCCTTGTATCTTAGGGAGGCCGATATGCATGGATGTGCCTCACCCGGATGAGCGTGATAATTGCCGTGCATGGCTTAGTCTGTTGAAGCGTTGTAGTAAGTCTAGGACCCGGGCTAACCCGTTTTTTGTACCCTGTGAAGAGGCCAGGGGAAGGGAATAAAGAAACCAGCCGAATAGAGGGGGGGGCCCACACCAGAGGCGGCCAGGTACCAGGCGGACACTTAACGCTGGGCGTTCGGATAACACCTCTTAGCCACTATCTATCACAACACCTTAACACCTGGCCTGGAGTATGCTAAGTGGGAGGGGCCCAGGGCAGCAGGACACAGATGCGGTACAAGTCATGCGGAAGTGGAGAAAAGCAGTCGGATGACTCGCAACTGCGCAAGAACTACATTTCACGTCCAGTTGACCTTATTGAATAACAATATACCATGACCTGGAGGAATGAGAACCTTCACAGCATACTTTATTAATTGTATTACTGGTATTTTATTATTCGTAGTATGTACACTGTTATAATGTTTACTATTATTATTATTACTACTACTATTATTATTATTACTGTTATTATTGTAATATTGATTACATTTTATTTTTATATTGTATTATAAGTAGTATTTTTACTGTTATAAATGTTTTTTATTTACTGTTAGTTATTAGTTCCTGTTCACACGTGTGAATTTAGTTGATCCAGGTTTGGAATTATATGCAAAGGAAAGTGAACAGTGGGAAAGCCCCAGGGGCGGTTACATTGAAGAAAATGGTCACTAACTGTAACTTCACCTGTATAGTGGAGTACCATAACTGTGTATGTTGCTCGGTTTTCTTCGTAACAGTCCCTTAATTGTCTGCTGCAAAGATGTCCAGGCCTATAGAATGCTAGGTTCGCATGAAGGCAAGAGATGGAACACTACCCGGCCATTGGGATGGGGCGCGGCGGCTGCCTGGGGGTGTCCGCAAGCGCTGGCAGATTGAGATACATGTGACATCCCTCCCAGCAATAACTGGTTGTCATACCCCCTAGCTGGTCCTCCTCTGAGACATGTGCAAGCTTAAAGAGCTTGACGAGGATGGCGGAAACCTTTAAGAGGGAAGGGAGAAGATAATGTCACTGATGGGTTTGCTCTTATATTCTAATATTCTTATTATGTATAATGTGTTTTCACGGGGTACGGAAAGAAGACCCCATGCTCTGTTGTCATTAGCAGGAGCAGATTTGTGATAGTATACAGCACAGTAGTTAGGCGGTGAAACACAATAATTTAACCATGAAATTGGGGAATACGATTTCCTATAGGATGTCCCACGGATAGTGCACCGGGCGTAAAGTATATGGCGGTCCGCGGCATGTACACGGTCTCAGATGGTTCAAGTGCAGTTGGGAGGCAGAAAACGAAGGGGCAGGCCACGGAAGAAGGAGGGGGAGGGGGCAAGAGGAAGGGAGGGACGGAGGGACGGGGAGGAAGGGGAAGGAGCCGGAAGAAATAACGTCCCGAGGGGGGGGCACCGACAGGCGAAGGGGGGAGCAAGCTGGGGTGAG
This sequence comes from Hymenochirus boettgeri, assembly GCA_019447015.1. Classification (NCBI taxonomy): domain Eukaryota; kingdom Metazoa; phylum Chordata; class Amphibia; order Anura; family Pipidae; genus Hymenochirus; species Hymenochirus boettgeri. The sequence goes on along the minus strand of CM033475.1, from coordinate 6,203,827 downwards.
CGGGCAAACAGGAGGGGAGGGGCCCGCGGCATGTGCAGGGAGTGTGGAGACCGGAACCAAACGGGGAGCGGCGAGGCGCGGGGCCGGGAAAGCAGGACCGGCGAACCATGGGGCAAGGTGAAAGTTGAAGGGTAGGGAGGTGGGACAGGGGGCTAAGGATGACGGGGGCCGTAGACAGCCAGACCGTAGCACAGGGACAGCAATTCCGGAGTTGGAAAGAGAATGTGTATAGAGGCAAATCACCCCCCCAACCCCCAGGGAGGGGGACAGCACCAAGAAGCGAGGCCCCGAGCGGGCCGCCTCGAGCTGGCAGGCGGGTAAAGCTCGGAGTGGAAGCAGAAACCGGTGAGATGCAGGAAGGGGATAACATTTCCCTGCATAACAGGTGTGCCTAAACCTGCTTTGTGAACGAGTGGGGGCTTGGGGGTTTTTTACCGGTGAAAGTATGCTGGGAGGGGGAACATCCCTTAAAAGAGACCTGGTGCCTTTGATGGGGGTGTCTTGGTAGATAAACGGTGAATGGATCTCAACCCGCCCGTGTTTTTGATTTGTTCATGGAAGATCCACAGAGAGCGTTGTGTAATGGACCTGATATGAGCGGGCAGGGCTACAGCAAGATGGCCTTGGGGGCCATCAATGCAAATGAAGGAAAGAAAATGTGGTTTGAGGAAAAAATCACATCACAAGCGATTGAATAGGAAAATTGCCCCGTGTATGGCGGGTTGGTCTTGGTTGGTACCAAGGGGGGATGGACGGAGATGACGGCAAACCATTTTGCTCTCTGATTGTTGGAGCCCAGCCCCCCCCCCGTTCCTAACACGATATGTGGATCTGTAAGGTTCCCATGACCCCTCGATCGCAGATCTGTGACTAAGCGAAAAACATAAGTAGTATATCCCTTATAATTGACCCTGAGCACTTTTATTACTCTCCAGCGAAAAACTTGGAGTGATGCCACCGGAGAAGCCCCGCCCGATGAGTTGTTACCCACCGCCTTTACCGTCATGTGGCGACTACGGGTGATGCCAGCAGCGACAGTACCGGGGGACAGCGGCTCTCAGGCCAACCTGTGTTGGAACAGAAGTGCGAGCAGTCTGGTCCCCCAGGTATTATATGTCTGAGTTGGGTTTCTGTGTGTTTACCTGCTCTGTACTAAGCAGCTGTGTCCACTCGTTGTCTGATAAATATTCTGGGGGAAATCGTAAGCGCTTCAACTGTTTTAAGTACAGTGTGAATCGTTGCTAGCCCATTCCCAATAAGTTCTATGGAACATCCATAAGATGCATTTTGTTTTCTCATTGTTGTTCTGTTATTCTGTGAACCTTATTCAATACATGAGGTTAATAGACTATAACCACTGGTAGCACACTGAAAACGCATTGGATGGCAGTTTCCACTTCTATTATGGAATGTAATCCATTATTTCCTTTTGGAAAGTTAATACATACCTAATTTAATGAATTAACCTAGTGTTAGGTTCCCTGGAAATGGCGTGGGGGGGTGTTTTATATCCTGAAACCGGCCTCATTGAATCTTACTTGTTATTTCATTCCACACAAAGAATCCACCTTGTAATATCACTAAACAATGACTGAATTGGTGCATATTTTGTCCCATGAGCTGAATATCTTTTCCTTTCGATAGTTGTTCTCAATGGCGACTTTTCTGTATCTCGTATCAGGAGTTTTACTCTCGACGTGGGGAAGGAATCTGGCCGGGTTTTGAAAGAACGGAGTAAACTCTGCAAACCGATATACCTTAAACCGCTTCAAGGATGCCTATCGGCAGGCAGTGATAGGTCATGGAGGTGCCGACCCCACCCCATATTGTCAAAAGTACCCAGTTGAATGTACCATGTATATCTATTAATGGTCGTTGCTATAGGGCTATTGTTTGTATGTTACTGATTATTGTTATGTGTCTAGTGTAACTGATCAGTGTTATGTGTATAGTGTACTGATAGTGGTTTATGTTTATATGTTAACTGATAGTGTTATGTGTATAGTGTATACTGATATGTTATGTGTATAGTGCTGCTAGGGTTAGTGTATGTGTACTGCTAGTTATGTGTATATGTACGCTATGTTAATGTGTATAATTTACTGCTAGTGTTATGTGTAAAAGTGTCCTGATAGTTTTATGTGTTTAAACAAAAAATAAGTGTATGTACTGATATTGTTATGTTGTATTGTCTGTATAGTGTTATGTGTATGTTGTACGGATAGTGTTATTGTATAGTGTACGATGTGTTTGTGTATAGTGTACGGATAGTGTTATGTGTAAGTGCTACTGATAGTGTGTGTGTATATTGTACTGATATGTTGTGTGTAGCGTTTACTGATAGTGTTTGTGTGTATAGTGTACTGCTAGTGTTGTTTGGTGTATATGTACTGCTATGTTTGTGGTGTATATGACGGCTAGTTTGTTTGTACTAGGGTCTGAATGTGTTGTTATGAGTGTAACTAGCTAGTGTTCTGTGTATAAATGTACTAGCTAGTGTTAGTGTATAGTGTTACTGCATCGTGGATGTGGTATAAGTGTTACTGCTAGTGTTTGTGTTAGTGGTACGGCTAGTGTTTATTTGTATAGTGGACCGATATGTTAGGTGTATGTGTACCGCAGTGTTGTGTAAGTGTACCGATGTGTATTGTGTAAGCTTGGACTGCTAGTGTTGTTATAGTGTACTGCTAAGTGGTTATGTTATAATGTACTGATGGGTTTGGTGTCTAGTGTACTGAGGTGTTATGTGTATCATGGTACTGATAGTGTTTATGTGTATGTGTACTGCTAGTGTTTATGTTTATAGTGGTACTGATAGTGTTATGTGTATAGTGTACTGCGAGTGTTATGTGAAAATACATGTACTGATAGTGTTATGTGTATAGTGTACTGCTAGTGTTATGTGTATATGTACTCTAGGTTATGTGTATATGATGATAGTGTTATGTGTAAGTTTATAACTGATAGTGGTTTGGTAGAACGTGAGTTTACAAGCTAGCAGTGGTGTATCCGGTAAGGCTGACACGGTGTATAGTTACGGCTAGCTGGGTGTTATAGGGTAACGGCTAGGCATTGGGGCGTATAGTGTATAGGGGCCGGCGTAGCAGTGGGCTTAATAGTGATAAGGTACGGCAGCATTGGGGTATAGTGTATGTGTTACGGCTAGCATGGGCGTATAGTGTACGGGACGGCTAGCATGGGCGTATAGTGTATAAGGTTACGGCTAGCATTGGGCGTATAGGTGTATAGTTTACGGCTAGCATGGGCGTATAGTGGATGGGTACGGCTAAGCCGTGGGGCGTATAGTTATAGGGTAAGTGTACGCTAGCAGTGGGTGTATAGTGTATATCTGGGACGGCTAGCATTGGTGTATATGGTAACGGCTAGCAGTGGGTGTTAATAGGGTACGGACTAGCGTGGGTGTCTAGGGTCGGCTAGCAGTGGTGTATAGTGTAATAGGTACGCTACAATGGTGTAATAGGGTCGGCTAGCATGGGTGTATAGTGTATAGGGTACTGCTATCCGTGGGTGTATCGGGTATACGGCTACAAAGTGGGTGTATGGGTAATAGGGTACGCTAGCAGTGTGTGTATATAGAGTTACGGCTAGCATGGGTGTATATGTTAGGGTAACGGCTAGCAGGGTGTATAGGTCGGCTTTCAGTGGTGTATATGTTAGGGTACGGCTAGCAGTGGGTGTATCGTGTTAGTTACGGCTAGCAGTGGGTGTATAGGTACGGCTAGCATGGGGTAAGTGTTAGGGTAAGGCTAGCATGGGTGTAGGTACGATCGCTTGGTGTATATTGTAATAGGTAACGCTAGCAGTGGTGTATAGGTACGGCTACGTGGTGTAAATAGGGACGGTTACATGGGTGATAGGGTACGGCTATCAAGTGGGTGTATGTTTATAGGGTAGCGGCTTAGCGTGGGTGTATAGTGTACGGCTAGCTGGTGTATAGGTGGACGGCTATCATGGTGATAGGGTACGCTAGCATGTGGTGGAGGGTAACGGCTAGCAGTGGGTTATAGTGTATAGGGTACCTAGCAGGGGTGTATAGGTAACGGCTAGCAGTGGGGTTATCGTGTTAGGCACGGCTATCAGTGGGTGTAATAGGGTAACGGCTAGCCGTGGTGTATGGGTACGGCTAGCATTGGTTGTAAGGGTACGCAGTCAGTGGGTGTACAGGTTCGCTAGCTGGGTGTATGGGTACGGCTAGCTGGTATAATAGGGGTACGGCAAGCGTGGGTAATATGTGTATGGCTAGCAGTGGGTGGATGGGTACGGCTAGCAGTGGGTGTATAGGGTCGGCTAGCAGTGGGTATCGGGTAACGGCTACATGGTTATAGTACGGCAGCGTGGGGTATATTGTATGCGAGCATGGGTGTAGGGTAACGGCTCCCGTGGGTGTAATTAGGGAAGCGGCTAGCAGTGGGGTAAATGTGGTATGGCTAGCAGTGGTGTATCGTTTACGCTTGATCAGTGGTGTATAGAAGGGTACAAGGCTAGCAGTGGGTATATAGGGTAGGCTAGCATTGGGTATATTTTTGTCTGGCTATGACCGTTCTTTTCATATTTAATAGTTTCTTTGGTCCTGTCCTTTCGTTCTGTGCAGATCCCATGACCGAGATCGTATTCAATCTCCAAAAGATAAAGACATGAGCTACACAGGGAGATCAGAGGCCACCAGGAGCTGGTCAGCCAGTTACTACTACGAACACAAATGCACAGATGTCTCCTACCTAACCATGAAAATTCCATGGAGGTTGGGCCCTTATCTACGTTGCACCCCCAGGGCTGTGCTATCTGCATTCAGTGGATCCTAGACCTTTGATTTGGGATCTGAGTGGTGACTGTAATGGGAGAGCGCCAATTCATTCTGCTTTCAACATAGTACTATCGTACTTGAAAACTTACAAAAAAGTCCTAATATTATATTAATCCTAATCCAACGGCTGGGGTGATAGGTCACCCAAATGTGGGTGGTTAAAACCGAGTCCGGGGCCAATATGCTGTAGGAACATCACAGACGTTCCCCAGATTCTAGCCCAATCAAGTAAGTGTACAGAGCTGTTAATATCCCGGTCGTTGATGATGCAATCTGGATTTTCTTGTACAGAAAGAATAGACGGTGGGCCAGGTGCAGGATTCCGCTTGATCTGCACATAGAACCTCCTGCCTTTGCTGATGTGGGTTAAAGGCGTGGGTCATCCTTAAACCACAAAACTGGTCGTTGTCCGTTACGCCCCAACTGATATATTCAGCACATTATTAGAATTATTACTAAGCCATAATATTAATATAATATAAATGATTGCCTCTATTTTGCAATGAGTAAGCTGTCCTTCCCATGCGTACCATTAGCTGTGACTGGTAACATGTGCTGCTCCACTGCACCTGCTCAAGCTTAAAAGCTCAACGAGCAGAGGAAAGGGCATATCCGTTCCATAAAAAATAGAAAACGTATGCTATAATCTGGTTCAATCATGTAAAACTGGTAGAATGCAGTTGGGCTTGGGGGTCCGTTAACTGACCAAGCACTCTTTTTTGTTTTTATGTGACAATGGCCTTTAATACTTTCACACCTTTACTTCATTGCCTCTTACATACTAAATCTAAATATCACTCTGAAGAGATAATGTGTCTTAACCGCGGCTATTTGCTGGAACTCTGCAGTGAATGAACAACCCCGTAGGAGGAATAGAGATTTGTGGGAATGGTTCCATTCATTTGTATCTCTGCAGGAAGGCTGTCAACACTCCAACCATCCCCCGTCCGAATAACTGAACCTTCCTCTCTCTTCATTCATCTATTGATGCGACACCAAAGATGTGATCCTCCTTTGGCTCTCCAACTGTGCTTATTATGTGGCCTATACTGAGCTGCATCCAGCCCCAGTGTCTGTTTTCACTTTTTCTATTGTCTGGAACTTAGTCGCCTGCTATTAACCTCTCCATCACCTGCATGTCTCTCTTATCCTGTTCTTATTGGCGTACCTATGTATTCATTCGGAATTGTTGTAAAAAAAATTCCCGACACCATGCACACTTGTTTAAGGAAGGGCCACAACCCCCCCAAATTAATTATTTTCCCCCCTCCATAATCTTTTGGTAACCCTCTGTCCTCCTTCAAAGAAAAATAGTGTTACATATACGTTACAGGTCTGGGGGATTTCCCTGACTCGTAACATAATATAATATCCATCCACTGGCAGTCCAACGCCCGGGGAGTTAGGATCTGTGCCATTTACGGATGAAGTTACTTTATCAGAATGACATGTCCACTTCTGCTTCCTGGTTCTATACACTATTGAAGACTCATGCGTCGATTGCGTTACAGTGGATTAGAACCAGGAAGTGGTTGGATTTTCAGCTCTGCAAGCGGTGGTTCAATGTAAAGATAAATATCTTACTTCATCCCTGGCTCCTCTCATTTGATTGAAGAACGGATGTATGCACAGCTCATTAACCTCCCGCTTCCGTCCTACATTAAAGGGAACGTCACTTCTCCCAGTAACATGCTTTACTCTTTAATGAATCCGAATGGAGATAGGAGTAATTTGCTCCTTATATGATAGAGTGAATGGGAACTTGTCACTTTTTATATGGCCTAATATCTTAACGTTATTGTTCCCTTCCATCTTTGTGGCTGTCCCCTGCCATTTTGTCTCTGTTTGTCTATCACCCCTCGCGCTCCAATGGACACAGGATTGGAATGGAGTGAAAGGGTTTTGTTTGCGACCTCCCGCGTCTGTTTAGCTATGGACGAGAGGTTGATAAAGTGAAAATCAGTATCAGAGGAATGAACGTGGACGACTTGATGGGAAAAATCGAAATCGGGGAGGTTTAGAACGTGCGTAGATTGTTATTGGGGACTTTCGTTGGGTATCGAGACCCGAGTATAAATGCATTGTGTGATGTTCGATAAGCCCGCTCTGTTGATGATGGTTCATGGCAGTGAAGCGGGGCAGTGTGGTTTGTGGATATGGAATGCGGGGATTGTATATCTTCTGAACCATTTAAAGGGTCCAAGACTATATTGTTACTTGTAGATTCAGGCCCGAACCCCCTTTTTTTTGTGAAACCAAGTTCGCGTGCATGAGGCTACATATAAATCGAGGGGCCGGAGGTTATTTCCACACCCCCTGAGAGCCGTGACGCGAAACCCGAGGAGGATGGAAAGGTACGGAACGTAATCACTCGGATACCCGATAGAGAGTCCAAAGCCAACTATTTGATAAAGCCCACGTGTGTCATTATTAAAATGATATATTGTACAGCACCGTACTGCTACATATCCTATTATTTATCATCAGCACGGGTCATGTGCGCTGTATCCCACCATTATTTCTTTGTAACAACACCTGTGCAAGGATTCCCACCCAGGATCTACTGGTATACCATTGTGAGCCTGCCGGACCCCTAATAACACGGGATGATGAGTACACCCGTTGGTGACCTGCTAAGCTGATTGAACGGCACATTTGACACTCTAAGTTCGGAGATATGCCATCAGTGTGTACAAGAACCGGCTGAATTCTGGGTATTTTAGGGGGACCTGCTTGGAATGGGCATAAGTTCTCCTATTAACTACCTTTCAATATGTTAGTTTTCAGATTCTCCCATCTCTCTGTAAGAGGATCTGTAGCATGACCCGTCCAATCCATTCATGTCATTACGATACACTTCAGTGCTAGCGGAAATGCTGCGGATAATCAAACGGCCCTCGGCTTTCCGACCTCCCCATTATTGGAAAAAGGCTGGAATGTGAGTGGGCAGTTTGAAGATTACGCTACAAAATCCGATTGAATGACCCACACACAGATTGTATGATCCCCGTACACAACAGGTTGTATGATCCCCGTCACACCACGTTGTAATGCTCCCCCCGTACCACACAGTTGTAATATCCCCGTACACCACAGATTGTATATCCCCGGACACACACAGATTGGTATGATCCCCGTACACACACAGATGTATGATTCCCCGTACACACACAGATTTTGATCCCGTACACCACGATTGGATGATCCCCGTTAGCGTATGAGAACGGGCATGTTGTCTCGGTTTGACCTACTATTGCCCAAACATAACCCGCTGTCATCTTATTTCTTGGTATAATTGCAGGAACAGCAAGCGAGCCCCACAGAGATCATTGGCCATCCTTTCCAACCAGAGACTCGGGCTTGGAACAGCATGGGCCTGGCGCAGAGCAAGCACTTCCTGCATGAGCAAATTCGCCCTCTCTGAACCAGAAGGTAAAACACTCAACATCGGCAACTTGCGTCAAACTGGGAAACTTTAACAAACAGACGGTAATGAATCCTGGTCCCAAACCGTCAGCTCGGCCTGTGGAATCGGACAGTAGTTTGGAGAACACCCGCTCAGACAAGGACGCTGGTCGATTGGACATTTCTCGACAGGCGCTCTGTCCATTCCGATGATGCACCCAAGTCTGATGACGATGACAACAATCGCTGGTGCCCTTGACAACATAGGACGACGGACTAGTCCTGCCAATCGGCGGGATTATCGCTCATCCCGTCTGGCAGCCGTCCCGGCCATTGGCAGTGCGACATCCATGACCACACAGCCTGGGACGGAAGTGATGGAGCAGGAGACCCCAAAAGTTGACCTGCTGAATGATTTCATTTTTTCGGGACCCCCAGTAGATCTTATTCCATCAGTGTTCCGACGCTCAGCCACAGAAGCCCTAACGAACTGTTAAGGAGCGAATGAGACCAGGAGTATCAGCAATTAATTCCCTAAAAATTTCCGCCACTTGTGAATGGGAACCCGGAGAACTTCCACTACCTCTCCAACTCGATTTAACCTCAATAACGGGGATTCACAGTTACTCTCGTGAGCCCGCCACAATCCAAATCGGCGACCAGCCCCCTTCAGCACCCCTCGGCCCGTCCCCAGACCGACAGCAACAGCAGCCGAACGTGTCGCCCTTTGCAAGATCCGCATTCTGTGGTCAGGTATCCACATCCTCCAGCCGGCCGGGCTCAGGCAATTAATTTTGGCGGTGCGAATCAAAAGAGCCCAGAGCCAACACGCAACTCAAATCCTCCCCACGACTTTAAAGAGATTTTACCCTTGTCAACACGTATCTACCGATATGAAGGGACAGTATGACACGGATTCCTCTTACTGACACAACAGCACCAACCGTACCCCTTGAAACGTACTACAGGGGGTAAAACAAAATGGCCTTCTGTTGAACTGGGCCAAACGCATTGATTTTTTACAACGTTCCTTTTCTTTATGGTCATTCGCCACTCCTTGCATACGCACTGGATAGCAGAGACTGTTAGAGACGGCATATCTTCCCTTCGTCTATTTTTATTATTGATAGAACCAGCATGTCATTCATTGCGTATTGTATTATTAGGGTCATTTTTTTTATACCTTGTTTTAATGCTGGAGGCGGAAGAGGGCACTTGTACGAATGGACTCAATGTGGAGGTATTTGTGAGATTTTCGTTTACTTACTCACTTGCCTAAATACTGTGGAACTTTGCTTATTTCCATAGTTTTGTGCCGTGTTTATAGACGCCGTAAGACATCTTAGGCGGTACAAACAACACGCGGGGGCAAATGGCCGTCGGCTGCTGGCGGCAATTCGCAACGATCGAATTTTTCCGACATGCCTATTGTTTGTCCGATCCGGATAAAAGTATCGGTGCCCCACACGCATATTTTTCAGCCCCTATTACTGAAAGTGCCGAAATCTGTCGGTCGCCGAAAATATTGCTATTTTACTCCGCCTAAAGGGAATGTCGTTCAGTTCACCCAGGAAACAGTACCAGAAATATGAAGCCCTAACACGGATTCCACCCTGCGAACCTTTAGATTTGAAAAACTACAATGCCCAGCATTCCTCATTGCAAAAGCATCTAAGCATGCTGGGGGTTGTTTCAAACATCTGATGCTCCGTTGGACATCCCCCCCTAAAATGTCTTGCAAATCTCATGTTATGTTGTGAATTCTGAGTCTTTTTAACAGCCGCTCCATTTATTACCCCTCCCCCCATACATCAACAAAACCAGATTGACCACAGACTATACAATCATGTCAACCGGCTGGTTACCGGACCTCCGTTTTTAAACAGAAGTTGAAGTGCCAATTTCAGTTCTGTATATTGTCATTTTTACAGTAATAGTTCGCGCTCATGTTTGTTTGTGGTGGGAGGTTGCGGATTTCGGGGTTGTTGTTTTGCTGTAGTTAGATGGAGTCTGACCTGTGGGGGGGAGCATTTAATTCTTGCCAAGAGCAGATTTAGGCATTTCCTACTGGATGTGAGAAAAACCAGCGCTACTAAATCACGATGCAATTGCTGAGATGCTTTGGACAAACTATGAACTGCAATCACTATACTGATTAGAATGTTAAATCATAAACGGTCATCACTTACAGCGAAAATCGCCGCTGTGGGTACCTTATAGCACGTCAGCCCAGGAAAGAAGCTAAGAGATTCAAGCTATAACCCTGGACTCAGGTTGTATCCGCTGTCATGTTCTCTATTTACCACTAGTCTTGTGCCCTTGTGAGTGCTTTGTATCCATCCGTCCTGTTCCTGTATGGGGGTGTTTTGTCAATGACTGTTCCTTTCTCTCGGCTTCCTCCAGCACACTAACAGATTCTCAGATTTGTGTGTTGACAGAAGTGTTCCTGTACACCTACTGTATACGTTATAAGGAAAAACTCACTTGAGAATATTTTAAATAAAGAACCTTGGAAAAACAAATGAAGGTCATTGGTATGTAACGCGATTTATCAAGATTTCCCGTGACACTTATCTAGTCTTTCTGTTTTGGTAGTTTTAGCCGTAAGTGGATTCAGAATGCATAGTAATTCCGAGGTCACACTACAACGTGCACATGGTACACGCTATCATCGGCAAATTGTTTGTCCCCTGCGTGTGTGACTTTCGGCAATTTATTATCTGGAGTGCATGTGTATTTGGCAACACCAAAACGGGACTGCATTCGTTTCAATAACGGATTGCAGCAGTACCAATGGACATGCTGGCCAGCCCAAGACTAATTGTGCGAATTTAAAATCGCATCGGATCGACTTAAAAGCGCAGTAGTAATGGCCTAGCCCTACTCTGACTAAACACTTTGAGTGGACCGTTGATCCTCCCTGTAGCTATCCGCACGTTGTAATCCTGCGTCACATTATTGGACAATGTATTTCAGTACAGAATGCTCACTGGCTCCTCCCCTTGTCCGTGGCCCCTGAACTTTTCGATGGACAATGTGCATATGATAGAAAGGGTAATAACTGGGGGAGTAAAAGTTCAATAACAGAAACAAACTTCCTACAAAAAAATGCACACGGGACAATGTGAACTGTGTGTAATTTATTAGTGCTAAATACAAATCTGTTCAAACTGTGTGTAGAAATTTTCCAAAAACAGTTATAAAATGGCCGCACGGCACTGGCGATTCTCTATAGAAACACAAATCTGGGTTCCGCGGAGATGTCCATAAGGGAAGATACCGTGTGGCAGCTTCTGGAAATCCCCCCAGGTGCATGCAAGCTTAGGACTATGTTCATTGCATTTCTGTATTTCTGTTCCGATCGTTGTTTTTTGAAGTTCCATTTCTTTTGCTCCTCTGCCACCTTTCCTGACCGAGTTTCTTCTTTTTCGACCAGCGCTTAGTGACAAAGCCTATGAAACACCAAGAAGCTCATTATATCTCCCAAATTGGACATAAAACACTACCTATCATTTTAGTACTATTCATTACACCCAGTTAGGGTCACACCACAACCTTTAGCATCCAGATTGAGACCGAATTTGGATTTCATGACCCGGCAGATAAGTCACATCATCATCGGCCAAATGTCCTTTTTCACTATACACATGTGGCTCAATTACCCAGAGTCTGCTTATCGCTCTGGGTATGCTCCGTCCACGATTCACATCGCATTGCGAATCTGGGTAATCCTTGAATGGATTTACCCTGGGCATTTTTTGTGTAACCTGCGCATCCAACGCTAAGATGGAGTTAGGGTAGCGACTGGTTAGCGCAACTTAATTTCATATATTTTTCCACACGGAGCTCTAAATTCTCTTCAATTTTCCAAGTCATTAGTTTATTACGACTTAATCATCCATTTTATCTAGCCTGGTTACCGTCATATACATAGTATGGGTGCTATATATAAGGTAGATCGGATTTTACTAGGCCGTAGATTTCCGGTTGCCCGTACAATATCATTGGCATAGTTTACCATTTATGCCTGTAGTCATGCTTTACTATACCCGTAATGAATTTTCCAATCGCGGATTCTTGGTCTTTAGAGACCTGGGTGAATGGAGTTTCTCAAGTCGAACTATAACAATGCTAACTTCTGGTCTAAGCTGGGTCCTTATGATACCACACAGTAGTTAGTAAGCTGACAGTCCATTAACGACTACTTCACCAAAATCACCCGGGTAGGCATATGTACAGTGTGCCCAATAACGGGGTAAAGGGCCCAAGAAATTCTTGTATAAAAGGCGTCACCGTTTAACTGACCCGTATCAGTTCTTTAAAAGGAGCAGGTTCCCTCCAGACAAAATTTTACCCCCACTGCAATGCTTGCCTTTTGCTCCCTGGGGTTCCTTAATATTTCCCTGCATCGCCATCCCTCGCTGCCTGGGTCCACCCTATTTTCATGGCTGTGCGGATGGGGAAGTAGGCGTCATGGTAGGTATGTTGAGATTAGGATTGTGGCTTAAAGTTTGTCAGGTGGACTGCCCTTTAGTCATTAGAAATGTAGTGTGTTTTACCCTGGCAACACCAATAATCGTGCAAGTCTTCGCTGAGCTCTGTGGGTCGTCCTTGCGCATGTCCACAAATCATCTTCCACCGCCGTTGACTAAAAAAGAAATTAACATACAGGAGAAAGGCTAATACTTAGATTGGACAAAAACAAACTTTATGTGACCATCCTATTTCCGGTTTGTAAACACAGCAGTGCGTAACGGATTGTACTCCAATAAACAAACACACAGCTAATCCTGAATTTGCAATGGCCTAAAGTATTCCGGGCTTTAGGAGGAGGTAACTATGATACTTGGGGGTTTGAGGGGATATGGAATTTAATCAGACACCCAAGGCAAGTCCCTAGACAGTACATTATATTAGTATGTATCGTACAGTATAGTATAAATAGTATTTTAGGTTGAAATAAAGACTACGTCCATCCGTCAACCCTCTAGCACTATCCTCATTTCCGGCTACTGTGAGTATAGTCATAGTATAGTATATAAGTATTTGAGGGTGATAAAGCTCATCCATGCCGTCAACCCATCTAGCATACCCTCAATTCCTGTCTACTGTTTTCGTATAGTATAGGTAATCTTAGTATTGGAGGGGAATAACTACGTCCATCCAGGTCAAACCCATCTAGCAATATCCGCATTTCCTGTCTAATTTTAGTATAGTGATAGTAGAATATAGATTTAGTTGACAATAGAGACTACGCCATCTAGTCTAAACCCATCTATCCATATCCTCATTCCTGCTAACTGTTATATAGGATAGTAGAGTATAGTTATAATGTATAGTATTAGTATCTACAGTACTAGTACAGTAATAGATAGTATATTATAGTATAGTATAGTAATGTATAATATAGTATTTGGAGGTGAATAAGACTACGTCCATCCAGTCCAACCTCCTCCACAAATGCCCCACATGCTCCTAACGGTTGAGCGTTTATAAACACTACATGGTGGGTTGTCCTTTTGCAGACAGTAATACTTACACTCGTCTTTGTAGCGATTCCTAACGCACGATATAAAATGTAAAACATTTGCTGAATTTTACAGCTTGGATTCATAACAGTTTTCCAATAGACAACCTTGTGACTCTGCTGAAAGGCTGTAAGCGAGGAGCCGGAGGAGGCCATGTAGACCCGAATTTGTTTGATCAGAGGGTCAGGAAGCAGTGAGTAGAAGCGCCCAGATACTGCTCCATGTTTTGGAGGTGCTGCTGTGGTTTAACATGACCCGGCAGTCTGACGTAGAGAACAGAAATCACTGGCTTTGAGACCTTGACACAAAAGCAGGCGTATCCGTAATAAGGAAAATCAGGAAAAATAGTATGGGGAGTGCTGGACACTTTACTCTTCATTCGCAATTCCTAATACCAATATTTACATAAGCTCCAGCTCTTTGAATAAAAATACCCTCCTTAATAAGGATACCAGTCCCTAAATAAGAATACACCATCCCTTAAATAATACACCTAAATAACGATACTGGTGATACTTAAAAGGAGAATTATACACATGCAGCCCAGATGGTTTGCAGCCTTTCCCTCATTAACGCCGTTCTTCAATGTAGCTATAGGATAATTGTCATGACTGTGGTATGAGCACTAAAGATGTACTCAGGATAGAATTTCGCCTTAAATAGCGCTTGTTCTATTGGAAGAAGATACATCAATTTCTTTAAAGAACTTATAATGTTTACGTTTAAAAAACATGTCTGGGTTATATCGGAAAAAATGTATTTTTACCCATGGTTCCTTATTGGGCAGTGTCTTGCTCCTTTTTGTCCATAAACTATGAGGAGCGGCCGGAAGTTGAAGTACTTATCCTCATCCGCTATTGTCTCCGATAGGCCCTATGAAGCTTGCACTGGGCGCCCCATTTCTTAAAGGTATCTCCACTCATTTTTTAAAGTTGTGGGAATCCAGTTCTATGAAGACGGAGTGAGGGCCTGTGGCTTACCTTCCGTTCTCAATTGAACACACAGGAGCCAGAGAGAAGGTAAAAACTTAACGCGCTCGCTCGCTCCCCGTCCCCCCCCCCGCTTGGTTGACAGGTCCCCGCCGGACCTGGGCTCTATGCTCATAGATCTCGCATGCAAGACAGGTCCGTCGGGACCTGTAGACTACACCCGGGGAGCGAGGCGGCCAGTCTTACTCTCTCCTGTGGTCTATTGAAGAACGAGGTAAGGCCACAGCTCCTTTACCCCGTTCTTCAAAAAGACCGGATTCCAAAACTTCTAAAAACGAGTGGAGATACCCTTTAACCTATGCAACAAAGTGCAAGCCTCCCTTCACAAAGATCTCTGAAAGATGACAAACAGAATCTGCCAGATCCCCCTCCAAAGAGTCCCGAGTGTTCTCCCTGTGTAACATCAGGATAGTAAATTAGTAATGTAAAGTATAAGAGAAACCTCAGGACTGCACTTTTCGCTCAGCCGTGGCTGACTCCCAAGACATTAATACAGGGGAGACGTACCGCGTCAGGGGAAATTTCGGGCATTCGGAATGATCGCAAGGCCACGATCCGCAGGCTTGTGAACATTCGAAATGCCTACCACATACAATGCCGACACTGTCGGGCGCTTTAATCGTTACGTGTGGTACCATCTTTGGATTTTTCATATCCATGGAGGTTAGAAGGGGGTTTTTAGTGTTTTCAATCGTACTTTCTAATTGTGTGAATTTAGGCATTCGTCCCTGTTTAAACCAAACACCCAATAGGGGTGAAGCTTCCCACACTACGACAGGCCATATATAATATCTGTCATCACGAACCTCTACTTACTGGCAGAAAACGACCTGCCCTCGGATGTAAACCAGGACATTAATATTGCAGGGGAAGCCATCCGATGGTAACTAAGTCCATAATCACAACCTCTGCCACGTTTATTAAGTTCCCCAGAGCCGTCACGATTGGTGCACTCCCTAGGAAAGGAGAACCAATGTGTCGGCTTACAGACCTACAAGATAATGGAATGACCTGTCGCTCGGTGATGTCTAAAAGGGAGTCCCTAAATAGTCAATGGGGTTTCGAGAGCTTTGGGAGCATTGTAGTGAACTGGACTCTCTGTGCACTATAAAGTGGAAGGAATTGACTAATGATAGACTAAGCAGGCCCTCCAACTCAGCAAAAGAGATGGCAGATGCCGCATGAATCTCCCCTGCTGCTGGCCATGGCCGTGCTAACGTTTTGCCGATCTTATGGTAAAAAATAATATAAAAAAACAAAAACAGAATGTTTAACTTTCCCAAAAACTTTGTTTTAATGAGAACAAGTCTAATAAATAAAGTTCGTGATTTACTATAAATTAGGACATATATATATTTAAATGCTATCAGGTGCCTTACCTCCGTTCTTCATCAATGCAAGGGAGCCAGGATTAAATGCAAACTTACCTGTACATGATCCTCCACCGTCCCGATCGCTTCCGGGTTGCCTGTACAGCTAAAGCGCCCAGGCACATAATGTGCTATAGTTAAACAAACCCGGAGCGGTTGGGAATTTCAGCTCAGTGCTGCTGTGGAGGGTCATGTAACGTAAGTTTGTTCCTGGATCCACTTGCATTGATTGAAGAACGGAAGGTAACGAAACATAGCTCCTATCCTCCCGGATCTTCAATCATACATTAAGTAATGTTCACTTTAGTAGTGAACTATCTCCGTTAAAACCATCCCAATTAGTAATGCTTTCTGGTAATTAAGCCCCATTCACTCTATGATTCATAAATCGGATTTGGCTTACAGGGAAGTGAAATCCAAGCTATGAGCTTGGGAGGATGAGGATCAGTATTTACACCATTTTTCCGCCAATTAAACATTTTGATCTTACATGGAGAAGAACCTGAAAGTCTTTTCATTCTCCTTCAACAGAATGTGGTGCTGCCATATCCATGTAAGAGAGCGATGCCATGTCGCAATTAGCAGGCGTTAATCAGTTCAGAAATCTTCACCTCCTGTGCCACCCTTTAAAAATAGAACCTGCCATTTTCACACGTTTCTGCAGTAACAAGATCAAATCAGAAAAATGGAGATTTCGCTTCCTGGTTCTCACCTGTGTGTCGAGCTGGCCCTTGTTCCAGTACGTCTCAATCCACCATCAGGTGGTGTGAGACAGAGCTGCAATAGGCCACTCACAGCCGGTAGCATTGTAATCCTGTGTGGGATAACTCAGACTGTTCATGTTTTTCTATAGTCATTGGAAGGTTGACCTGAAGAAAATGAAAACCACGTAATTATCAGATCATCGTAACCAGGAGACATGGATAAAAGTACAGGTTGCCCCATACTGGATACAGAAGGGTATTAGTACAGGTTGACCCCTACTGGATACAGAAGGGTATTAGTACAGGCTGCCCCCTACTGGATACAGAAGGTTACAAGTACAGGTTGCCCCATACTGGATACAGAAGGGTATTAGTACAGGTTGCCCCATACTGGATACAGAAGGTATTAGTACAGGTTGCCCCATACTGGATACAGAAGGGTATTAGTACAGGTTGACCCCTACTGGATACAGAAGGGTATTAGTACAGGCTGCCCCCTACTGGATACAGAAGGTTACAAGTACAGGTTGCTCTCTACAGAATATAGAAGGTTATTAATACAGGTTGCCCCCTACTAGATAGAGAAATATGTGATTTGACTAAAGACTTTTACGATGATGGGAATGTAGCTTTTTTTACTTGCTCCTACCAGTGTTCATGGAAGTCGAAGGTCACATAGGTGAGATTTGGGTTGTTGAACATTAAAACTTGTTTCAGGTAAGCGTCTCCGATAATCTTCTCTCTACCAGTTTGGTCCACAAGGTTGACAATAACCTGCCCAAGAACAACAAAACGAGTTCCATTTTGAAATGGTCTAAGATGTGGAAGTTAATAAACCGCAGGTCAGTTCTACTCGTACCTGTTTTTGGTAAATTTCCAGCTCTTGATTAAAATGAAAACTGAAATACAGACTTGTCTCTTGTTCGTCTGAAAGAAACGTAACCAGTGATATAAATGTTATTTTAAACTTTTTTTTATTATTCAGCTGTTTAATTTAAAGAACAATTGTAATGTTGTTGCTCCGCCCCCCTTTCTGGCCCAGGGCCTAACCAATAAGAAGACCAACAGACTAAGTAATGGAGATAAGTAAAAGAGATGTGTCCAGTCAGATTACAGGGAAAGCACTGTGATAAGAATATCTAATTGATTACTGATCGCAATGTGATTTTCCCACATGGGGTAAATTCCAGATATGTTTTAAACTTCACTGTTTGACTTTATGTAAAACTCCTGTAAAACTAAATGTCCCTAAAACAGTGACCAATCTGCAGAAACACGAGAGCCGACCCAGAATATGGAGACTCACTCTTATCCAATCGCGGTCGAGGGTTGTACCGATATCCAACCTGACTCCAGAACACTGGCACGGACCCTCTGGTCTGGACGAAGGACAAGGTGTGATTGTGAACGTGGACAAGCTGTTCAGTCTCTACGTAGTTGGCCACATGTCCGCTTTTATCCACCCCTCTCCGCTTGTACCGCATTCCTAGAATGGAATATGGAAATGTCCATTAACCCCGACCATTCTGTTTGCAAACCAATCAAATATCCTGACTGCTCCCAGGCTAGGGGACTGTACTTCCTGCCACTGCTCCCAGGCTAGGGGACTGTACTTCCTGCCACTGCTCCCAGGCAAGGGGACTGTATTTCCTGACACTGCTCCCAAGCTATGGGACTGTACTTCCTGCCACTGCTCCCAAGCAAGGGGACTGTACTTCCCTCCACTACTCCCGGGCAAGGGACTGTTCTTCCTGCCACTGCTCTCAGGCTAGGGGACTGTACTTCCTGTCCTGCCCAGGCAAGTGGCACTCGCAGGGTGTACTTCCTGCCACTGCTCCCAGGCTAGGGGAACTGTACATTCCTGCCACTGCTCCCAGCTAGGGGACTGTACTTCCTGCCACTGCTCCAGGGCTAGGGACTGTACTTCCGTGCCACTCCCAGGCTAGGGACTGTACTTCCTGCCACTGCTCCCAGGCAAGGGGACTGTACTTCCTGCCACTGCCCCAGCGAAGGGGGCTGTACTCCTGCCAATTGCTCCCGGCAAGAGACTGTTCTTCCTGCCACTGCTCCCAGCAGGGGACTGTACTTTACTGCCACTGCTCCCGGCTAGGGTATGCCTTCCTGCCACTGCTCCATAGGGGACTGTGCTTCCTGCCACTGTCCCAGGCTAGGGTATTGTATTCCTGCCACTGCTCCCAAGCTATGGGACTGTACTATCCTGCCACTGCTCCCAAGCAGGGGACTGTATCTTCCTGCACTGCTGCCCCATAGGGGACTGTACTTCCTGCCATGCTCCCAGGCTAGGGAACTGACTTTCCTGCCACTGCCTCCAGGGCTATGGGACTGTACTTCCTGGCCACTGCCCCAGGCAGAGGACATAAATCCAAGGTCGAGTGCAGCTGCAGTGAGGAGGGTTAAGGATCAAGTGAGGGTAGGTTAGTGAACTGGGGAATTACATGGATGGCAAACATCATTTAAGCGCTACAGGAACTGACAGGTGTCAGAAGACAGGAAGCAATCACCGGCGACCAGGGATGAATGAGATCATTAATGGGAGATAATGGAGAGTCTGTCCAGCTAACTGGGCCGCTACTGGAGATGGAAAGGTTGAAAAGACATCATTCGGATATAAATATACTGGAGGTCACATGTTTCTACCGATTCTACTGCTCATCAAACCGCTTATCTACATTCTCTATATTGAAACAATTGCAACTGCCTGTTCAGACATGAAACACCCAGGGCTGGACCCAGATACGTACCACTGTAATAACCCACACTTTTTGCACTGGGGGATTATTATGAACTGGGACGACTGGTATAAAAAATGTGTCCATAGCTTTCCTGTTGATTAATGAGACAAGGAACTAGAACACAACAGGTCGAAGCGGTAAAGGATCAATCAGTAAGATGGATTACCACATAAACACTTCCTGCCTCCTCTAGTGCAAAAGCTTTCTATAGTTATCATCAGTTATTCTGGAACTATAATATTCTGAAAGCTTTCAATAGTTATCATCAGTTATTCTGGAACTATAATATTCTAAAAGCTTTCTATAGTTATCAGTTATTTCTGACTATAAACATTCTAAAAGCTTTCTATAGTATCAGTTATTCGGAACAATAATATATCATAAAGCTTTCTATAGTTATCATCAGTTATTCTGGAACTATAATATTCTAAAAGCTTTCTATAGTTATCATCAGTTATTCTGGAACTATAATATTCTGAAAGCTTTCTATAGTTATCAGTTATTCTGGAACTATAACATTCTAAAAGCTTTCTATAGTTATCAGTTATTCTGGAACAATAATATTATAAAAGCTTTCTATAGTTATCATCGTTATTCTGGAAACTATATATTTAAACGCTTTCTATAGTTATATCAGTATTCTGGAACTATAATATTTCTAAACGCTTTCTATAATCATCATCATTTATTTTCTGGAACTATAATATTCTAAAAGCTTTCTATAGTTATCATCCGTATTCTGGAACTCTAATATTCTTGAAAAGCTTTCTATAGTTATCAGTTATTCGGAAACTATAACATTCTAAAAGTTCTATGTTATCAGATTCTGGAACAATAATATTATAAAAGCTTTCTATAGTTATCATCCGTTATTCTGGAACTATAATATTCTAAACGCTTTCTATAGTTATCATCAGTTATTCTGGAACTATAATATTCTAAACGCTTTCTATAATTATCATAATTATTCTGGAACTATAATATTTAAAAGCTTTCTATAGATCATCCGTTATTCTGGAACTATAATTCTAAAAGTTTCTATAGTTTCATTGTTATTCTGGAATGATAATTTTCTAAACGCTTTCTTAATTATCAATTATTCGGAACATATATTTTAAAAGCTTCACATTTATCAGTTATTCTGGAACTATAAATTTCTAAAAGCTTCTATGTTATCATCAGTCTATTCTGGAACTATAATATTCTAAACGCCTTTCTATAGTTATTCATCAGTTATTCTGGAACATAGATTCAAACACCATTCTTATAGTTATCATCCTTATTCTGGAACTATATATTCTAAAAGCTTCCTTTAGTTATGATCTCCGTTATCTTCTCTAGTTATTATTTAATAATCTTAAAGCTTCCTTTAGTTATCATCTCGGTTTTCTGGAACTATAATATTCTAAAAGCCTCCTATAGTTATTTTAGTTATCAAGGTCTTACAGTGAAGACAACCCATGTTATATTGCATTTCTGTTACACACTGCCGGTGGGTGCTTTTACATGACAGTGTATTTCCTGTGACATCAAAGCATTCCATAACCGGTAAAAGCATGAGGTCACAAGTATATAACATAGCTAAGCACTGATTATAAGGATATCATTTTCAGAATACTTGTGGTTCTTCAATTTGATAAATAGTATTCAAAATGAACTAATAAGAGACTATGCTCAATAAAAACCTGAATAAGGAAATTATAATGTACACAAAGCCCAGTCATTCAGTTATAACTACATTCTCCGCCTCTCATGACGCCTTTATTATACACAATCAAATTGGGAATTACTGCAGTTTAAATTCACCGTTATTTAATTGCTATATTAGGGAACACTACCCGTGCAACAACAAGCTCTCTGTCTCTGCCTTCCTCTTCATTACCATATGCTCACTATGTCAAAGATGGTAGAAGTGTCAGTGACATAGACTGGGGGAGGAGCCAAAGATCAGTCAGTTACTGCAGGAATATCGTTTTTGCCAATGAGACAGGGATTGGTAACCTTATAACTTAGTATAGTACTACTGTCTGCTGGTTGATTTAATGCTCCCTTGGTTGATACACTGATCAGTTCTTCCTAAAAAAATTGATCTAGTATTGCCAGCTTTAGCCAGATATTATAAAAAATATTATAAAACACGCTGTGTGGGATCATTGGAACTCACCTGCTCTGTGCCGGCTCCTCCGTGATATCAGTGCCCACATGAATCTCGGGTGAATGTCGTCCACACATGTTGGTTCTGGGGAGGAGTCTCTGGTGTCTTTTCATCATTCTGACGAACTCATCATTATAATTTAAACCAGTTCTTCAATCTGTACGAATCCCTGATGATAGGAAGTATCCAGAAACTCCCCTTGGAATCCTGGGTAAAACAACAGGGGTAAAGGGCCGGAGGAACAGTTGTCTTTCACTGACAATGGAGAGAGGGGTCAATATTTAGTTGCCTCATGTAGCAGTGTAAGACATTATTCAGTTGCCCCATGTAGCAGTGTAAGACATTATTTAGTTGCCCCATGTAGCAGTGTAAGACATTATTTAGTTGCCCCATATGGCAGTGTAAGACATTATTTAGTTGCCCCATGTAGCAGTGTAAGACATTATTTAGTTGCCCCATGTTGCAGTGTAAGACATATTTAGTTGCCCCATGTAGCAGTGTAAGACATTATTTAGTTGCCCCATGTTGCAGGTGTAAGACATTATTTAGTTGCCCATGGGGCAGTGTAAGACATTTATATCTGTTGTATTCAATTAGATCAACTTGAAGTTCAGTTCTTGAAGACGTTTTGCTAGTCATCCGACTGGCTTTCTAATTCAGAATGACTTGTACAAGAATCTGTGGCAATTATGTACCCTGAAAATCCCAATTAGCATATCACAGCCAAGTGTTAAGGTTGGTGTGAGTAGAAGTGGCTAAGAGGTTTATAGGAAGCCCAGAGTAGGTGTCAAAACGCATTGTACAGGCAGGACAGTTGGTGTCGAACCCCCCACCTCTATTTAGCTTGGTTCTTATTTCACATAAATGGCCTCCTAACACCTCTCTTGAACCATCTCCTGACCCGAGGAAGGCCTCTTCTGTGCTGGGCCATACGTTGATGCATACTGTACGTTGAATACGACAGATAGTGTAGACATTATTAAGTTGCCCATGTGGCAGTGTAATTAATTTGCCCTAAAATTATTTTGTTCACAGAACTTACGGTGAGTATCGATCTGGACTTTACCTTTATATTAAGGAGATCCTGGACCATGGCTTGTCCAGAAGTACCTGTCATCACCTAAAAGGTAAACACAGAGTTATAAAGACTTTTTGATCCATAATGAATTAATTTTTTTATATCTTGGTGCACTCTCATGACTCTTATTTGAAGGAACTTTATTAGAACAAACGTTCCACAATCCATGTGCTTCCGACGCCCAGATTAACAATTGCAAAAACAACTCATATTGAAACAATAGAAAACAACTTAAAAAAAAAAATTTTGAGTGCCCCCCCAGCCCCCTCGATCCCCCATGGTTTTAGACAAATAGCATACCTGTTCTGCAGTGCCTGTATAGGAGCAGCAGGAAGATCGGGTCAGGCGATAAGGGAGACCCTGGTGACATCACAGGATTTTCTGCATTACCTGGGCTTCTTCGGCTTCTCCTAGATGCCCCTGGTGGTCTAGTGGAGGGTACAGCACGCGATCTCTCTCCATTCAGATCCCAGTGCAGTACAGGCTATGTAAGCTGTCAGTGTGTGACAGATTACTATAATATTTGTGAATGGAACTCAGAGTTCCATTCACAAATAGGATTTTTTCTAAGTCTTTGCTACTAACCAAAAACAAAAAATGGGGGCAGAGATTTAGGTGATAGTTTTGATCACCTAATTGTTGATCTTTGCCAGTTAATGAAAAATCACTTCAGAAAAAGAATACGGGAAGTGATTTTCCGGTCGGATTTAGACTTGGAAAATAGGCAATTATTTTATAAGTTCAATATATTCCCTAAATGATCTGATAATTATATTTGGTAATGCTAAAAAAAAAATTTAAATGCACATAAAAAAATTATTAAAGTGATACACACACACTTTTTTTTTTTTACAATAAATCTATAATTAATCTCTCCAATGTCCCACCTAGTCGCGTGGGTGTCGGTAAAGTAAACGCAAATTAACTCCTCCGATTTAAGGGAACTAATCGATTATTAGGAAATTTTACAGAAAGTACCAAAAAAAGAACAGAATTTAATTTTTAGGATCAGTAAAGTGTGCAAAAACATGTGTCTCTCAGTACCAATCGGTTTTCAAAAAATCCCCTAAAAGGGGGAGTGTGGTGGGGGGGGAGGGGGTTGTTGGCGTTTTTTGATTTTTTCTTGTATTTGCACTCGTGCATGCGTCCCATTTGAGCTAGTTGATGGCCAGTCAGTGTAAACTACATGCATATGGCATACGTTTAAATTCGAACATGTGGGAGAATAGACATTAGTAGGGTTTTTATGTAAAGAGGGGTTAGGTAGGATTCCACCTTTGAACATCGGGTTTTTTTTTCACGAAAATCTCCTAAAGCCAAGTTCTATGGTGACAGCGTCTGGAATTATTTATGTATGTATGAAAAGCATGGCACTGTACGTAGCTGAAGGCTGTTAGATTACAAAAATATATAGTATGTATGGGGTATTTCTGGTTTGGGGCCATTTCAACACATTCAACACACAAACCAAGAAGGTCCAGTAGTGAGTCATTGAATAGACACGGTTTTTCTGGACTATCACTCATAGCCGGCAAACATCGGAACCTTGCCATGTCACTGACATGCGCGTTCAATGAGGAGCGGTGAGACTCCAGTTGAGAAGAAGCTTGTGCATGGGAAGAAGTCATAGTGATGAAAACCTTTCTATAGTTATCATCAGTTATTCTGGAACTATAATATTCTAAAACCATTCTATAGTTATCATCCTTTATTCTGGAACTATAATATTCTAAAAGCTTCCTTTAGTTATGATCTCCGTTATTCTTTCTATAGTTATTATTTAATAATCTTAAAGCTTCCTTTAGTTATCATCTCGGTTTTTCTGGAACTATAATATTCTAAAAGCCTCCTATAGTTATTTTAGTTATCAAGGTCTTACAGTGAAGACACCCATGTTATATTGCATTTCTGTTACACACTGCCGGTGGGTGGCTTTTAACATGACAGTGTATTTCCTGTGACATCAAAGCATTCCATAACCGTGTAAAAGCATGAGGTCACAAGTATAATAACATAGCTAAGCACTGATTATAAGGATATCATTTTCAGAATACTTGTGGTTCTTCAATTTGATAAATATGTATTCAAAATGAACTAATAAGAGACTATTGCTCAATAAAAACCTGAATAAGGAAATTATAATGTACACACACAGCCCAGTCATTCAGTTATAACTACATCTCTCCGCCTCTCATGACGCCTTTTATTAACACAATCTAAATTGGAATTACTGCAGTTTAAATTCACCGTTATTTAATTGCTTATATTAAGGGAACACTACCCGTGCAACAACAGACAGCTCTCTGTCTCTGCCTTCCTCTTCATTACCATATGCTCACCTATGTCAAAGATGGTAGAAGTGTCAGTGACATAGACTGGGGGAGGAGCCAAAGATCAGTCAGTTACTGCAGGAATATCGTTTTTGCCAATGAGCAGGTGATTTGGTAACCTTATAACTTAGTATAGTACTACTGTCTGCTGGTTGATTTAATGCTCCCTTGGTTGATACACTGATCAGTTCTTCCTAAAAAAATTGATCTATGTATGGCCAGCTTTAGCCAGATATTATAAAAAATATTATAAAACACGCTGTGTGGGATCATTGGAACTCACCTGCTCTGTGCCGGCTCCTCCGTGATATCAGTGCCACCATGAATCTCGGGTGAATGTCGTCCACACATGTTGGTTCTTGGGGAGGAGTCTCTGGGCTGCTCTTTTCATCATCTGACGAATCATTATAATTTACAACCAGTTCTTCAATCTGTACGAATCCCTGAATGATAGGAAGTATCCAGAAACTCCCCTTGGAATCCTGGGTAAAACAACAGGGGTCAAAGGGCCGGAAACAGTTGTCTTTCACTGACAATGGAGAGAGGGGTCAATATTTAGTTGCCTCATGTAGCAGTGTAAGACATTATTCAGTTGCCCCATGTAGCAGTGTAAGACATTATTTAGTTGCCCCATGTAGCAGTGTAAGACATTATTTAGTTGCCCCATGTTGCAGTGTAAGACATTATTTAGTTGCCCATGGGGCAGTGTAAGACATTTATATCTGTTGTATTCAATTAGATCAACTTGAAGTTCAGTTCTTGAAGACGTTTTGCTAGTCATCCGACTGGCTTTCTCAATTCAGAATGACTTGTACAAGAATCTGTGGCAATTATGTACCCTGGAAAATCCCAATTAGCATATCACAGCCAAGTGTTAAGGGTGTGATTAGATAGTGGCTAAGAGGTGTTATAGGAACGCCCAGAGTAAGGTGTCAAAACAGCATTGTACATGGCAGACAGTTGGTGTCGAACCCCCCCACCTCTATTTAGGCTTGGTTTCTTTATTTTCACATAAATGGCCTCCTTAACACCTCTCTTGAACCATCTCCTGACCCGAGGAATTGGCTCTTCTGTGCTGGGCCATACGTTGATGCATACTGTACGTTGAATACGACAGATAGTGTAAGACATTATTAAGTTGCCCCATGTGGCAGTGTATATAATTTGCCCCTAAAATTATTTTTGTTCACAGAACTACGGTGAGTATCGATCTGGACTTTACCTTTATATTAAGGAGATCCTGGACCATGTGCTTGTTCCAGAAGTACCTGTCATCCACCTAAAAGGTAAACACAAGAGTTATAAAGACTTTTTGATCCATAATGAATTAAATTTTTTTATATCTTGGTGCACTCTCATGACTCTTATTTGAAGGAACATTTATTAGAACAAACGTTCCACAATCCATGTGCTTCCCGACGCCCAGATTAACAATTGCACAGAACAAATCCATATTTGAAACAATAGAAAACAACTTAAAAAAAAAAATTTTGAGTGCCCCCCCAGCCCCCTCGATCCCCCCATCGGTTTTAGACAAATAGCATACCTGTTCTGCAGTGCCTGTATAGGAGCAGCAGGAAGATCGGGTCAGTGCGATAAGGGAGACCCTGGTGACATCACAGGATTTTCTGCATTACCTGGGTCTTCCCTTAGGCTTCTCCCTAGATGCCCCTGGTGGTCTAGTGGAGGTACAGCACTGCGATCTCTCTCCATTCAGATCCCAGTGCAGTACAGGCTATAGTAAGCTGTCAGTGTGTGACAGATTACTATAATATTTGTGAATGGAACTCAGAGTTCCATTCACAAATAGGATTTTTTCTAAGTCTTTGCTACTAACCAAAAAAAAAAATGGGGGCAGAGATATTAGGTGATCAGTTTTGATCACCTAATTGTTGATCTTTGCCAGTTAATGAAAAATCACTTCAGAAAAAGAATTACGGGAAGTGAATTTTCCGGTCGGATTTAGACTTGGAAAATAGGCAATTATTTATATAAGTTCAATATCATTCCCTAAGATGATCTGATAATTATATTTGGTAATGCTAAAAAAAAAATTTAAATGCACATAAAAAACATTATTAAAGTGATACACACACACTTTTTTTTTTTTTTACAATAAATCTATAATTAATCTGCCCAATGTCCCCGGTGGTGTCGGTAAAGTAAACGCAAATTATTACTCCTCCGATTTCAAGGGAAACTAATCGTATTATTAGGAAATTTTACAGAAGTACCAAAAAAAAGACAGAATTTAATTTTTAGGATCAGTAAAGTGTGCAAAAACATGTGTCTCTCAGTACCAATCGGTTTTCAATAAAATACCACTAAAAGGGGGAGTGTGTGTGTGGGGGGAGTGGGTTGTGGCGTTTTTTGATTTTTTTTCTTGTATTTGCACTCGTGCATGCGTCCCATTTGAGCTAGTTGATGGCCACGTCTCAGTGTAAACTCATGCATATGGCATACCGTTTAATTCAGAACATGTGGGAGATTGACATTTAGTAGGGTTTTTTACTTGTAAAGAGGGTTTAGGTAGGATTTCAACCTTTGAATCATCTTGGGTTTTTTTTCACGAAATCTCCTAAAAGCCAAGTTCTATGGATGACAGCGTCTGGAATTATTTATGTATGTATGAAAGCATGGCACTGGTACGTAGCTGAAGGCGTGTAGATTACAAAAATATATAGTATGTATGGGGTATTTCTAGGTTTTGGGGCCATTTCAACACATTCAACACAAACCAAGAAGAGTCCAGTATGTGAGTCATTAGAATAGACACGCGTTTCTTCTGGACTATCACTCATAGCCGGGCAAACAATCGGAACCCTTGCCATGTCACTGACATGCGCGTTCAATGAGGGAGCAGGTGAGACTCCAGTCTGGGAAGAAGCTTGTGCATGTGCATAATTAGCATAGTTATGAAACTAGAAAGGGAAAGTTTAAGTATAAACTTTGAATTTGGCTTGAAGGGCTGCATTTTGGAAGGGATGTATGTTTGTGCAGATTTTAAAACTCAATAATGGGAATGATGAGTTTGTAGTGAACGCTTGTTTGGGACAAAAAAAACTTTCGTGTGTACCCAGCCCAAAGTGGTGGTAATTTTGATCCAACCAATCAGAAAGCTAACATCTGATTGGTTAGGGCAAAATTAGCGGCATTTTCAATGAGAATGATTTTTGATCAAAATGTATTTTTTTTTACTTTAGTTACCCTTTAAGTATGTCTGCCACAGTAATGGATAAGTAGATCAGTAGGTTTGTGTACCTGTGTCAGGTTGGGGGTTAAAAAATCTTTTTTGATAATTGGTCAAAAAACATTTTTTACTTTAGTTACCCTTTAAGTATGGCTGCCACAGTAATGGATAAGTAGATCAGTAGGTGTGTGTACCTGTGTCGGGATGGGGGTTAAAAAAACAAACTTTGTTCATGATTAGTCAAATTTGTATTTTGACTATAGTTACCCTTTAAATATGGTTGCCATGAAAATGGAAGGGTAGGTCAGTAAGCATGTGTACCTGGAACAGGTTGGGGGTTAAAAAAATAAAAAATTTTGATGATTGGTCAAAAACATTTTTTGACTTTAGTTACCCTTTAGGTATGGCTGCAACAGTAATGGAGGGGTAGGTTAGTAGGTGTATGTACCTGTGCCACGTGGGGGTTAAAAAAACTAACTTTTTTGATTATTGATCAAAATTATTTTTTTTGACTTTAGTTACCCTTTAAGTATGACTGCCACAGTAATGGATAAGTAAATCAGTAGGTGTGTGTTCCTGGGTCTGGTTGAGGGGGTATGTCTTTTTTGTGTTTACAACCATAAAACTATCTTTTATTGAGGATAAATCTAAATTCGTTTTTTTTTACTTTAGTTACCCTTTAAATATGGCTTCCATTATAGTCTATGGGAAAAAATGTCCAGAAATTCGCCGATAACGCTGTAACGCTTCCGCGGATTCCTTAGCTAGAAGACAGCACACTTCCCCTATATGCCCCGCACATCTGTACCGAATTTCATGTCTCTAGCTCAAAAACTGTGGGAGGAGATACGGTCCAAAAAAGCGGAAGAATAAAACGGAAGAAAAAGAAGAAGAAGAAATAGAAAGAACAGTAATTTGGCTTTTTCAAGCCAAATTAATTATTCACACGTCCATGGTTATGACGTGCAAACTCAATCAATACCACACAAGTACCTTACAGCATTAAGGCAAAGCCAGAGAGGAGGACCGGATGTTCCAACCTAGCAAATGTACGCGATCAATAAGAGGAAATAGGAAAGACTCAGAAACATTGTGGAGGTGCATAAGGTATCCTATACTTTTATTAAATATAGTATACATGTTTTGTGGATAACTATTTACATCACATTAAGGATAAGGATACTAGAAGTTACCTCTGAGTCCCTTTTCCTTTATAAAAATCCTTTTATATGGTAATGGAACTCTTTGGTGACTTCTAATATCCTTATAATTTACAGTAGGGGATACATTATCATTATAATACATGAGTGGTACCCAGAGTTCCCTGTATAACTCAGTCTGTGTCCTTGTACCTTTATATAGACACAGAACTCCTCGGTGACTTCTAATATCCTTATAATTTACAGTAGGGGATACATTATCCCTTATAATACATGAGTGGTACCCAGAGTTCCCTGTATAACTCAGTCTGTGTCCTTGTCCTTTATAATGGACAAGAACTCCTCAGTGACTTCTAATATCCTTATAATTTACAGTAGAGGATACATTATCCTTATAATACATGAGTGGTACCCAGAGTTCCCTGTATAATTCAGTCTGTGTCCTTGTACCTTTATATGGACACAGAACTCCTCAGTGAATTCTAATATCCTTTAATTTACAGTAGGGGATACATTATCCATTAAATACATGAGTGGTACCCAGAGTTCCCTGTTAACTCAGTCTGTGTCCTTGTACCTTTATATAGACACAGAACTCCTCAGTGACTTCTAATATCCTTATATTTACAGTAGGGGATACATTATCCCTTATAATACATGAGTGTGTACCCAGAGTTCCCTGTAACTCACTCTGTGTCCTTGTACCTTTATATGGACATAGAACTCCTCAGTGACTTCTAATATCCTTAATTTCAGTAGAGGATACATTATCCTTATAATACATGAGTGGTACCCAGAGTTCCCTGTATAATTCGTCTGTGTCCTTGTACCTTTATATAGACACAGAACTCCTCAGTGACTTCTAATATCCTATAATTTACATTAGGGGAACACATTATCGCTTATAATACATGATGGTACCCAGAGTCCCTGTATAACTCAGTCGTGTCCTTGTACCTTTATATGGACACAGAACTCCTCAGTGACTTCTAATACCTTATAATTTACAGTAGGGGATACATTATCCCTTTAATACTGAGTGGTACCCAAGTTCCCTGTTAAACTCACCTGTGTCCTTGTACCTTTATATGGACATAGAACTCCTCAGTGACTTCTAATATCCTTATAATTTACAGTAGAGATAATTATCCTTATAATACATGAGTGGTACCCAGAGTTCCCTGTATAACTCAGTCTGTGTCCTTGTACCTTTATATGGACACAGAACTCCTCAGTGACTTCTATATCCTTATAATTTTAGTAGGGGATACATTATCCAATATAATACATGAGTGGTACCCAGAGTTCCCTGTATAACTCAGTCTGTGTCCTTGTACCTTTATTAGACACAGAACTCCTCAGTGACTTCTAATATCCTTATAATATACAGTAGGGGATACATATCCCTTATATACATGAGTGGTACCCAGAGTTCCCTGTATAACTCAGTCTGTGTCCTTGTACCTTTATATAGACACAAACTCCTCAGTGACTTCTAATATCCTTATAATTTACAGTAGGGATACATTATCCCTATAATACACTGAGTGGTACCCAGAGTTCCCTGTATAACTCAGTCTGTGTCCTTGTACCTTTATATAACACAGAACTCCTCAGTGACTTCTAATATCCTTATAATTTACGTAGGGGATACATTATCCCTTATAATACATGAGTGGTACCCAGTTCCCTGTATAACCAGTCTGTGTCCTTGTACCTTATATGGACACAGAACTCCTCAGTGACTCTAATATCCTTATAATTTACAGTAGGGGATACATTATCCCTTATAATACATGAGTGGTACCCGAGTTCCCTTATAACTCAGTCTGTGTCCTTGTACCTTTATATAGACACAGAACTCCTCAGTACTTCTATATCCTTATAATTTACAGTAGGGGATACATTATCCCTTATAATACATGAGTGGTACCCAGAGTTCCCTGTATAACCCAGTCTGTGTCCTTGTACCTTTATATAGACCAGAACTCCTCAGTGCATCTATATTCTTTAATTTACAGTAGGGGATACATTATCACTTATATACATGAGTGGTACCCAGAGTTCCCTGTATAACTCAGTCTGTGTCCTTGTACCTTTATATGGACACAGAACTACTCAGTGACTTCTAATATCCTTATAATTTACAGTAGGGATACATTATCATTATAATACATGAGTGGTACCCAGAGTTCCCTGTATAACTCAGTCTGTGTCCTTGTACCTTTATTGGACACAGAACTCCTCAGTGACTTCTAATATCCTTATAATTTACAGTAGGGGATACATTATCATTATAATACATGAGTGGTACCCAGAGTTCCCTGTATAACTCAGTCTGTGTCCTTGTACCTTTATATGGACACAGAACTCCTCAGTGACATCTAATATCCTTATAATTTACAGTAGGGGATACATTATCATTATAATACATGAGTGGTACCCAGAGTTCCCTGTATAACTCAGTCTGTGTCCTTGTACCTTTATATAGACACAGAACTCCTCAGTGACTTCTAATATCCTTATAATTTACAGTAGGGGATACATTATCCCTTATAATACATGAGTGATACCCAGAGTTCCCTGTATAACTCAGTCTGTGTCCTTGTACCTTATATAGACACAGAACTCCTCAGTGACTTCTAATATCCTTATAATTTACAGTAGGGGATACATTATCCCTTATAATACTGAGTGGTACCCAGAGTTCCCTGTAACCTCAGTCTGTGTCCTTGTACCTTTATATAGACACAGAACTCCTCAGTGACATCTAATATTCTTATAGTTTACAGTAGGGGATACATTATCCCTTATAATACATGAGTGGTACCCAGAGTTCCCTGTATACCTCGTCTGTGTCCTTGTACCTTTATATGACACAGAACTCCTCAGTGACTTCTAATATCCTTATAGTTTACAGTAGGGGATACATTATCCCTTATAATACATGAGTGGTACCCAGAGTTCCCTGTATAAACTCAGTCTGTGTCCTTGTACCTTTATATAGACACAGAACTCCTCAGTGACTTCTAATTCCTTTAATTTACAGTAGGGGATACATTATCCCTTATAACATGAGTGTTACCCATAGTTCCCTGTATAACTCAGTCTGTGTCCTTGTACCTTTATATAGACACAGAACTCCTCAGTGACTTCTAATATCCTTATATTTACAGTAGGGATACATATCCCTAATAATACATGAGTGGTACCCAGAGTTCCCTGTATAACCCAGTCTGTGTCCTTGTACCTTTATATAGACACAGAACTCCTCAGTGACTTCTAATATCCTTATAATTTACAGTAGGGGGATACATTATCCCTTATAATACATGAGTGGTACCCATAGTTCCCTGTTATACTCAGTCTGTGTCCTTGTACCTTTATATAGACACAGAACTCCTCAGTGACTTCTAATACCTTATATATACAGTAGGGGATACATTACCCCTTATAATACATGAGTGGTACCCAGAGTTCCTGTATAACTCAGTCTGTGTCTTGTACCTTTATATAGACACAGAACCCTCAGTGACATCTAATATTCTTATAGTTTACAGTAGGGGATACATTATCCTATATACATGAGTGGTACCCAGAGTTCCCTGTATAACTCAGTCTGTGTCCTTGTACCTTTATATAGACACAGAACTCCTCAGTGACTTCTAATATCCTTATAA
This sequence comes from Hymenochirus boettgeri, assembly GCA_019447015.1. NCBI lineage: Eukaryota > Metazoa > Chordata > Amphibia > Anura > Pipidae > Hymenochirus > Hymenochirus boettgeri. The sequence goes on along the minus strand of CM033475.1, from coordinate 6,170,660 downwards.
TTTACAGTAGGGGATACATTATCACTTATAATACTAGTGGTCCCAGAGTTCCCTGTATAACTCAGTCTGTGTCCTTGTACCTTTATATAGACACAAACTCCTCAGTGACATCTAATATCCTTATAGTTACAGTAGGGGATACATTATCCTTATAATACATGAATGTACCCAGAGTTCCCTGTATAACTCAGTCTGTGTCCTTGTACCTTTATATGGACAGAACTCCTCAGTGACATCTAATATTCTTATAGTTTACATAGGGGTACATTATCCTTATAATACATGAGTGGTACCCAGAGTTCCCTGTAATCTCAGTCTTGTCCTTGTACCTTTATATGGACACAGAACTCCTCAGTGACTTCTAATATCCTTATAATTTACAGTAGGGATACATTATCCTTATAATACATGAGTGGGTACCCAGAGTTCCCTGTATAACTCACTCTGTTCCTTGTACCTTATATTGGAATAGAACTCCTCAGTGACTTCTAATATCCTTATAATTTACATTAGGGGATACATTATCCCTTATAATACATGAGTGGTACCCAGAGTTCCCTGTGTAACTCAGTCTGTGTCCTTGTACCTTTATATACACAGAACTCCTCAGTGACATCAATATCCTTATAGTTTACAGTAGGGGATACATTATCCCTTATAATACATGAGTGGTACCAGCAGAGTTCCCTGTATAACTCGTCTGTGTCCTTGTACCTTTATATGGACACAGAACTCCTCAGTGAATTCTAATATCCTTATAATTTACAGTAGGAGATACATTATCCCTTATACAATGAGTGGTACCCAGAGTTTCCCTGTATAACTCAGTCTGTGTCCTTGTACCTTATATAGACACAGACCTCCTCAGTGACTTCTAATATCCTTAATTTACAGTAGGGGATACTTATCCCTTATATACATGAGTGGTACCCAGAGTTCCCTGTATAACTCAGTCTGTGTCCTTGTACCTATATATACACAAACTCCTCAGTGACTTCTAATATCCTTAATTTACAGTAGGAGATACATTATCCCTTATAATACATGAGTGGTACCCAGAGTTCCCTGTACCCAGTCTGTGTCCTTGTACCTTTTATTAGACACAGAACTCCTCAGTGACTTCTAATATCCTTATAATTTACAGTAGGGGATACATTATCATATATAATACCCACATCTTCCATTAAAGGGCAGTCCACATCCCCCCCCAAAAAATTTAACCTTTTCAGTCACCAACCAAAAACCTGTTTTCTTTTACTTCAAAGTTCAAAGACGCTCCCATGCTGAGATTATTAAACTTACAAAACCCTGATTCCTCGCTGCCATTGTGAGCTGCATATAGCTCACACAGTAGCAGAGGAGTCTCGTCAGTAAAAATATAGTAATAAAAATGACTTATATTTTTTTAATTAACAATTCTAAGATTAAACATTAAATTGTGTTATAAAGCGACATTTTCAAAATGCAATCCATGTGCTAAGGTGTTAACAGATGTGAATGACATTCATTTGATTTTGTCCAAGGTACCCATGCAGGAATCCCCCCATTGAAAATCCTGCGCTTGCCCCTGAGTTTTCATCTGCCAGGTTAGTGTACTGGGCATTCCTGTATAAAAAGATAGAGCTGAAGCACTCAGAAAGACTGGCAGAAGCAATTCTCTTGCTGCCTCTCTTCATAGAAATGATTAATTAATCCTACCTCCCTACCCCAGGTACTTTTCATTTAACTGTTATCAAAAAAACCTTATACGCACTATATTTCTCCTTAATGGTATCCATAATAAAGGAATATCTTTCTCTGTATAAACACACTGGTGGAATCCATGCTGGACATTATTTAGACATTTATTATTTATCTGACATTCCATCATCAATCTACCTAAATCTAAAGACAATTGGTTGGATTAACCTCCTAACGTTCCTGCAACATTCCCCACCAGGTTCTTCCATGAAACTTGATCGCAAAAAAACGATTGGCCCAGCTGGTTGTCCAAAGTCACGCGGCGATTAGTGGTATAATATGTAACACACCCAGTATGTTAATATGGTAGAAACCACCAAAAACTGTTCCTAATAATATATTAAGAGCAACAGTCTTTACGGACCGATCCGTGATTGACTAAATTCTGACGTCTAAATGTGAAACAAGGGACCCTAGAAAGGTCATTAGCTCAGGGATAGTTCACAGTAGAACGCGTTTTACATCTCACCACCAACGCAGCGCACAAGAAACGCATGTCGCTGTTCGCACTGCATGCAGCATATTGGTGCTATAACGCCATTGAATAATGGTATTCGTTGTGCGTTAACGCAGAGGAACACTCAATCACAAACTCCATGTTCAGCCTGCTCTTTATAACTGCCACATCCTGTAGGTAACGAGACCCGAGAGATGCAAAATAATGATATCATAATAGTATTGTATAGTATAGTACACTATAGAAATTATTATCCCTTAAATACATGAGTGGTACCCAGAGTTCCCGGTAAACCCAGTCTGTGTCTTTGTACCTTTATTAGACACAGAACTCCTCAGTGACTTTCTATATCTTATAATTTACAGTAGGGGATACATTATCACTATATAAACCACATCTTCCATTAAAGGGCAAGTCCAACTCCCCCCCCAAAAAATTTAACCTTTTCAGTCACCAACCAAAAACCTGTTTTCTTTTACTTCAAAGTTCAAAGACGCTCCCATGCGAGATATTAAACTTACAAAACCCTGATTCCGCTCCATTGTGAGCTGCATATGAGCTCACACAGTAGCAGAGGAGTCTCGTTCAGTAAAAATATAGTAATAAAAATGACTATATTTTTTAATTAAACAATTCTAAGATAAACATTAAATTGTGTTATAAGCGACATTTTCAAAATGCAAATCCAGTGCTAAGGTGTTAACAGATGTGAATGACATCATTTGATTTTGTCCAAGGTAACCCATGCAGGAATCCCCCTGAAAATCCTGCGTTGCCCCTGAGTTTTCATCTGCCAGGTTAGTGTACTGGGCATTCCTGTAAAAAGATAGAGCTGAAGCACTCAGAAAGACTGGCAGAAGCCATTCTCTTGCTGCCTTCTTCCTAGAAATGATATTAATCTACTCCCTACCCCAGGTACTTTTCATTTTAACGGTTTATCAAAAAAACCTTATACGCAAATATTTCTCCTTAAATGGTATCCAAATAAAGGAATATCTTTCTCTGTATATAACACACTGTGGAATCCATGCTGGACATTATTTAGACATTTATTATTATCTGACATTCCATCATCAAATCTACCTAATATCTAAAGACATTGGTTGGATTAACCTCCTAACGTCCTGCAAACATCCCCACCCAGGTTCATTCCATGAAACTTGATCGCAAAAACGATTGGCCCAGCTGGTTGTCCAAAGTCAGCGGGCATTAGTAGTAACATATGTAACACACCCCGTATGTTAATATGGTAGAAACCACCAAAAACTGTTCCTAATAATAATATTAAGAGCAACAGTCTTACGGACCGATCCCTGTGATTGACTAAATTTGACGTTAAATGTGAAAAAAAGGACCCTAGAAGGTCATTAGCTCAGGGATAGTTCACAGTAGAACGCGTTTACATCCACCACAACGCAGCGCACATAGAAACGCATGTCGCTGTTCGCACTGCATGCAGCATATTGGTGCATTAACGCCATTGAAAATAATGGTATTCGGTGTGCGTTAACGCAGAGGAACAACTCAATCACAAACTCCATGTTCAGCTGCTTTTATAACTGCCACATCCTGTAGGTAACGAGAGCCGAGAGATGCAAATAAATGATGATCATAATAGTATTGTATAGTATAGTACAGTATAGAAATTAGCTCCTAACTAAACAATACTGGGAGGTAGGGAAACAGCAAACCTACCTCCCTGCCTCTGGTACTTTTCATTACAAAAGCCAATTTTTACAGTATAGTTGTCCTTAATTACATGTCACTTATTGTACGTTTTCACGGATTCCTTAGCTAGGAGAACAATTCTCCGATATGTCCCGCATGTCTGCCCCGAAGAAGAAACAGAAAGAACAGCAATTGGGCTTTATCAAAATGAACACAGTAACAAACTGACTGCTAACCATGATAGCCAGTAGATGGCACTCAAACCACTTGTTCTGCTCACTACACTCATATACCAGTTACTTTAAGCTAGTCCCTGGATAGGTCATTAGAACGTGCGATGCAGTACAATGAATAGTTATTTGTAGAACAACTTGCAGTGTACACGCAAGCAGCTCAGTGTGAACTATGATGTTGTGTGCTGGATCGTTTGAATAACAAAGGCACAAACTACCAATAAACAAGGTCTGTAGGAGTTTAATGGCAATCTCCATGGCTGCAGCACAATACATTCCAAAGTTACGTAACAGAAACGAACTTATGACTCAACACAATTATTTCTCCATTAGTACAAAGGACGCGACGGAACAATATCCATAAAACACTGTGTATGGAACCATTCATCCGAAGCTTGCACTGCATTACAGCGTTTACTACAAGGCAATCTATTGGTATTATAAAAACTTAGTATTAATTGATGGTTTCAGTCTGGAAATCAATTTATTTTTATTAATGAAAAAGGCCGGGTTTTCTACCTTTAAAATGAGCCATCAACCACCTCTACATGCTGCACAACCCAAGATATGAAGAAATCAACTATCAGAAAGTTAGGGAGTGTGAGGGTCTGAATCTGCGGTCCCAATACTAGTTCCTCCTTCTAATCTGCGGTTGGCACATCTCAGTGAAGAAGAAAGAGAAGGAACCAGGAAGAGATCGAGTTTACAGTGACTGAAGGAGGTATGGGAGGGGCTGCTGCGTGTTCAAGGGACTACAAGATGAGGGTCCCATGGGGGACCACAAGGGGAGGAGACACAGAGTAGAGGGACTGTCACATGGTTTTAGAGCAGGAAGTTGGGATTTGGTGATGCTGCTACCATACACACATAAAATGTAAATATCTTCAAAACTATAAAAAAAAAAAAAAAAAAAATGCACGTTCTGCAGAAGCACTTTTTCCCATTGATAGGTCCCAGAATGAGGTGGGGGTGGAGCTTAGAAAATACAGTTTTATAATTCTTGAAAAAAGCCATTAGGGGAAGATGGATATTCCAAGTTTCTAAAAACTTTGAATTCTGGGCAATAGAAAAAAATGGCAGTGGTTAACCTGGAACTTTGCAGCGCTCGGTCGTGGGTCCAGTTGCAGATGTAATATGAGGCCAACTGCTATGCCATTTGCTCAATGTTGGCAATGCGTAAAAGTAGTTTTCAGTCTTTGTATGTCTTTAACTTCCAGAATAGTAACGGAACAAAAACCTAAAAGGGGAAGTTCAGTGTAAATACATACAGGGAGATTCAATAACAGTTCTCATTAAAAATGGTGCTAATTTTGCCCCAACCATCAGATCTATTTAACATTTGAAAGCGAAACATCTGATTGGTTGGGACAAAATTAGCACCATTTAACAATAAGAACTTTTATTGAATACACCTGATATACTTTTAGAAAAAAGAGCATATTTTTCCATCCTAATGACCTTAATTGCCCATTCAGCATGTGTCTGTGTATAAATAAATACAACCGAATACTGACTTCCTGTTCGCAGGACCCTAGTAGGACCGTTATGGTCTTGCCCTTGACCCAGCGCCTGGGTTGATTCAGTTGTTCAATAGAGATCTGAGAATCTTTGACCATCCAAAGCCAATCAGTAGAAATACTGTTAGTAACATTCCAAGGAAGTGGTGCATTCTGGGAAGAAGACCGTTAGAACCTGAAATGTCAGCTCACTAATGTCAACAGCAGGGAACAGCAAGGGAATGAAATCAACTGATTTTTCAAAATGGGAGAGAATATGTAGAATAACTAGAAGGCATTACACTGACTAACAATTTAACAAATATTATCATTTCCACTGAACTGTCCCTTTAAGTATTCACTTTCTTAGACATACCTGATATTACTGCAATGTTTAAAAACTGCCCGGGCCGTTGACTTTGCAAACTGACATTACTGCCGGTCGCAAGGGATTATCCGCCAGGAATCAGGGAATGCAAGAAAGAAACCAATTCTGGCCTGTGTGCAATATCCATTGAGTCTAACGGAATGTCATATTGATGTGACATCGGGCAGGTGTATGGACAGTATAAATAGGTTCTGTATACGTTGCAGATTACAACACTGAACAATGACAGGGAGCTAACTGGTAGAGGAAAATGCACCAGATTATCCAAAAGCCAAAAGGAAAATGGCAGCAGGAAAGGACCATAGTAAAAGTGCCACTGTACTAAAGCTAAGAAGATTCTGTCAGACCCACTAATTGTTAAAGTGAGTTCTGAACGAACGTGGTCGCCCCCTGTACAAGGAAATGTGGCAGTCCTGAAAGTTTATATAGGGACTATATTTATATAGGGAGAATGCTCGGGACTGTGTGTTGGCCTAAGGAACCCCGAAGAGCCAATATATGGGGTAACACATATGAGAGCAGAGTAGCACATGGAATCTAAGTTGAGATTAATAAGAAGTTTATATAACTTATAATTAAGACAATAAGTTACTTTTGTCTTGTAGCTGATGAATGTATATTTCACATTATCGCAGGCTCCATACTGACCGTTTGCCACAGCGCTGGTCATTCTTGTCTCTCGAGCTCTGCCTCTGTACGGTGTTGGTCAGGTTTAGGTCCAGCTGTAGTGAAGGAGTCCGAGTCCATGAACATTTTAAACAATTCCTAGGAGCCTCCTCTCCAGTCTTTCCTTCTCCTTACTTTCCTTAACCTGGAACATAAAATGGAGTAGAGGGAATTACAGAAACATCTCATTTCATAGACGGAATCAGTAACAAAACATGGAAACCTTTCAACATCTCCATACAGATACCCAACACCATATTGTTTTATCCAGGATACTGCAGGACAAGTCACACTGGCTAACAGTAGCCAGTGGCTGGGGTCGGGCCTAGCAAACCAAACGGCAACATCCTAATCTATAAACAAGTCTGGTTCTTGTGTAGATCCAAACAAAGTGAAATGTTCCCCTTACATGGAATAAGATACTAAAGACACAGCCGTGGCAGGGTACTAATATAAACCTACACTTTCTATACTAGGGACGCTTTCCCTTTAACAGACTAAACATAGCTTTGTAATATTTAATGCCACTGTTTGGTTTCAAATTAAGACACATTTCCATAAAGGGAATTTCATACCAGAGAAATTTGAGAAGTGTGAGACAAACAGGTAAGAATTAAAGCGTTGTGGCTTAAAGGGCATGTTTACTCTTAAAACAAAAAAACAAAACTGGTGACTTGTCAGTTACCTGCCGCAACCCCCAACTGCTTAACCAGTTTATTACATGTATTTGAACCAGATATTTAATGACAGTTTATTCCTTTATGGAAAAGAAACTGACTCCTCCCTCTGCTCGATGAGCTTTTTTAAAGCTTAAGCATGTGCAGAGGGGGCAGCAGGGGAAAGAGAAGTCACTGTGTGATTGTGGTCAGCAGTCACAGCTTTGATTGACTGCATGGAGGGAGGAGCCAGCTTACTCTGCCAGAGAGTGTTCCTAATAGAAAGGAGCTGTTGGATCTGGTAATATTTAAATTAACATTGTGGGAGCGCATTATAGTATAAAGGTTAACTGGAGGCTTAGGGAATAGTGGACCATGAAATAGTTTATGTGGGATGTTATCAGAAAGGAAAAGTGCGCTGGGTTAACAAAGACTTTTATTTCAGGAAAGCAAGTTTTCCCAGTTAAATGCTGCTCTTCACGCATGTCAACTGGGATGACATATTCCAGTAAAGGGGGTTGGTGTTTTAAGGGGATTTTAAGCCATTTGAAACTAAATTTATGCCCTTGAGAAATAAATGTAAATATAAGTCTACACCCATGTGCTGAATCTGATGTAAAGGCATTAAACCGTTAAGTCAGAGGAACGGAGAGGCCTTTAGGAATTATAAAACTGTAACGTGAGTGTGAAGAAAGCCATCAAGTGTAAAATTAATGATGAAGTTAGGATAGTGAACAAAGCACCACTAGCCTAAACAATTTAAGTATATTTATATAAGAAGATGAGGACTAGATGTGGTGCCATTAATAATGGATAAGTTAGTTACGGAGGATGGCTATAAAGCAAATGTCTTGAATAATTTTTTTTTATCTCTGTTACACTATAGAAGATCCAAGTACAGATATCATAGAGTATAATAGCAATAATGGTATAAAAGATTTAAGTGCACTTGGTTAACCGAGGATATGGTACAGAAGGAACTAAATAAGGTTAATATTAATAAATCTCCTGGACCGATAAAATACATCCTCGGGTACTTGGGCGCTAAGTTCAGTTTGGAAGTGGGTATTGTCAGCAAGGTTTCTGTGTTTGCTGATGACACAAAACTTTGTCGACCATTAAAACTTCAGAGGATTGCAATCGATGTGCAAGATTGTCACATTGGGCTGGTAAGTGGCAGATGAGATTCAATATTGAGAAATGTAGATGATGCATTTTGGACTTAAAAATCCTTGTGCTACTTATACTATAATGGCTCTGTGTTCAGTGAATCCCTGTTGGAAAGGGATTCTTGGAGTTTTGGTGGATAACAAACTTAAAGGTAGCAAGCAGTGCCAGTGGCAACAGCCAGATCCGCCAGGGTATTGTCTTGTATAAAGAGAGGTATGATTCAAGGAGGAAAATGTAATTCTCCCTCTTTACAAAGCATGGTAAGGCCTCATTTGGAATATGCAGTGCAATTTTGGAATCCTGTGTACAAAAAGGACATCTTGAAATGGAAGGGTTCAGAGAAGGGCAACTAAATGAATAAGGGGATTGGGGGAGCTTGAATATATGAGAGAGACTGGATACGTTACAAGTATGTATGCTGGAGAAAAGGCGCTTGTGTGGGGAATGATTATTGTGTATAATATAATTAACGGCCATACAATAAAACTATCTGGGGCATTGTTCACCAATAGAACATGTTCAGAGGACACTAGGAATCCCTTAAGACTAGAAGAAAAAAGGTTTACGCTTCAAGTTGGGAAAGGGTTTTTCACTGTGAGAACGGTAAAGCTATGGAACTGTCTTCCAGTGGACGTTGTTATGGCAGGTTCATTGGTCATGTTTAATAAAAGATGGATGAGTTTCTGCAAACACGGAATGTTGCAAGTTACTGGATTGATACAATACGTAGAGTTATCCAGGGAAATTTACGATTGCCACTTGGAGTCGAAGAATTTTTTCCCCCTTCATAAATTTGGTGGGTTTTTTTGCCTTCCTCTGGATCAACAGTTAGGCAGGAAAGGATATTGCTAGATGGGTTGAACTGGATGGACGTAGTCTTTTATTCAACCTCAAATACTATATTATAACTATACTTACTATACTAAAGTTAGACAGGAAATGAGGGTATTGCTAGATGGGTAAGACTAGATGGACGTATGTCTTTATTCAACCTCAAATACTATACTATACTATACTAACAGTTAGGCACGAAATGAGGATATTGCTAGATGGTTGGACTAGATGGACATATGTCTTTATTCAACTCCCAAATACTATATTATACTATATATACTGTACTATACTAACAGTTAGACAGGAAATGGAGGATATTGCTAGATGGGTTGGACTGGATGGACGTATGTCTTTATTCAACCTCAAATACTATATTATACTATACTATACTATACTAACAGTTAGACGGAAATGAGGATATTGCTAGATGGTGTTGGACTGGATGACGTATGTCTTTATTCAACCTCAATACTATATTATACTATACTATACTATACTAACAGTTAGACAGGAAATGAGGATATTGCTAGATGGGTTGGACTGGATGGACGTGTCTTTTCAACTCAAATACTATATTATACTATACTATAACTAACACCTGGAGGTCCTAACGTCTAACCTTTTCACTTTCTTTTACTTCCAATTACGATTAGCAAACTTTTTGATTGAAAAGTTAGACGTTAGGACCTTCCAGACAGGGGTTTACCTTGACGTGGTTTGAAGGCTTCATTCATGTACATACAGCAGTAATGTATACTAAAACCCCTTTGTTTTATAAGTAGCCGGTGTGCAGATAATATGATATTGTATGGGGCCCAGGAATGTGCATTGATTAATACTTTTCTATGTTTGTTATAAATGTTTTGACCAGATCATAGCAACTTCCGCAAATGTAGTTGTAAATTAGCCTAAATGGAGTGCTTCCACAATCTTGTATTGTATGTATTTATTGGAGGCTTGGTCAAGCTTCCATGTGTAATAGCACCCCCAACACGCCCCCTTAATGGGAGGTCCTCTGCCTTTAATATAAATCCTGGATGGCCTCTTCCCTCATTTTAAAAAGCCAAAGGGCTGAGGGGGAAGGGAGAGAGCCTGTTATATGGATCCAGTGTGTAGGAACAAGATAAACGTATGTCTTTATTCAACCTCAAATACTATATTATACTATACTATACTGTACTAACAGTTAGACAGGAAATGAGGATATGCTAGAGGGTTGGACTGGATGGACGTATGTCTTTATTCAACCTCAAATACTATATATACTTATACTATACTATACTAACGTTAGACAGGAAATGAGGAATTGCTAGATGGGTTGGACTGGATGGACGTATGTCTTTATTCAACCTCAAATACTATATTATACTATACTCGATACTATACTACAGTAGACAGGAAATTAGGATATTGCTAGATGGGTTAGACTAGATGGACGTATGTCTATATTCAATCTCAAATACTATATTACACTATACTATACTATACTAACAGTTAGACAGGAAATGGGATATTGCTAGATGGGTTGGACTGGATGGATGTATGTCTTTATTCAACCTCAAATACTAATTATACTATACTGTACAGTACATATACTATACTGTACTATACTATATTATCTATACTATACTATACTATACTATACTAAACAGTTAGGCAGGAAATGAGGATATTGCTAGATGGGTTGGACTGGATGGAGTTATGTCTTTATTCAACCTCAAATACTATATTATACTATAACTATACTATACTAGACTAAACAGTTAGACAGGAAATTAGGATATTGCTAGATGGGTTGGACTGGATGACGTATGTCTTTATTCAACTCAAATACTATATTATATAACTATACTATACTATACTAAAGTTAGACAGGAAATTAGGATATTGCTCAGATGGGTTAGACTAGATGACGAGTTATGTCTATTCAACCTCAAATACATATTACAACAATACTATACTATACAACAGTTAGACAGGAAATGAGATGGATATTGCTAGATGGGTTGGACGGATGGACGTAATGTCTTTATTCACCTCAAATACTATACTGTACTATACTACCGGATACGTACTAGATACTATACTATATATACGAACAGTTAGACAGGAAATGAAGATATTGTTAGTAGGTGGGACTAGGGGACGTATTTGTCTTTATTCAACCCAAATACTATATTATACTACTACTACTATACTATACTAACGTTAGAAGGAAATGAAGATATTGCTAGATGGGTTGGACTAGATGGACTATGTCTTTATTCAACCTCAAATACTAATGATACTATACTATACTATACTAACAGTTAGGCAGGAAATGAGGAATTGCTAGATGGGTTGACTAGATGGAAGTATGTATGTTTATTCAACCTCAAATACTATCTTATACTATACTATACTATAACTAACAGTTAGGCAGGAAATGAGGATTTGCTAGATGGGTTGGACTAGATGGACGTATGTCTTTATTCAACCTCAAAACTATATTATACTATATACTAACAGTTAGACGGAAATGAGATATTGCTAGTATGGTGGACTGGATGGACGTATGTCTTTATTCAACCTTAAATACTGTTTTAACTATAATACTATACTATACACAGTTAGACAGGAAATGAAGATATTGCTAATGGGTTGGACTGGATGGACGTATGTCTTTATTAACACTTAATATATATTATTACTATACTATTACTATACTATACAACAGTTAGACAGGAATGAGGATATGCTAAGGGTTAGACTGGATGGACGTATGTCTTTATTCAACCTCAAATTATATTATTACTATACTATACTGTACAGTTACTGTTCTATACTGTACTATACTATATTATACTATACTTACTATAACTATACTGTACTATAAAATCAGTTCGAGGAAATGAGGATATTGCTAGATGGGTTAGACTGGATGGACGTATGTCTTTATTCAACCTCAAATACTATATATATACTAACTATACTATATAACAGTTAGACAGGAAATGAGGATATTGCTAGATGGTTGGACTGGAGGACGTATGTCTTTATTCAACCTCAAATACATATTATAATATACTATACTGTACAGTACTATTACTATACTGTCCTATACCATACTATACTGTACTATATCTAAACAGTTTAGACAGGAAATGGGAATTTGCTAGATGGGTTAGACTGATGGACGTATGTCTTTATTCAACCTCAAATACTATATTATACTAACTCTATAATATACTATACTAACTATACTATACACAGTTAACAGGAAATGAGGTATGTTGACTGGGTTGGACTGGATGGACGTATAGTTTCAACCTCAAATACTAATATTATACTAACTATACGATACTAACAGTTAGACAGGAATGAGGATATGCTAGATGGTTGGACTGGAGGAGTGATGTCCTTTATTCACCTCAAATACTATATTATACTATCTATACTGTACAGTACTATACTACTGACTTCTACTACTATACGATACTATACTAACAGTTAGACAGGAAATGAGGATATTGCTAGAGGTGGTTGACTGGG
>CM033475.1:6136049-6157287 GCA_019447015.1 Hymenochirus boettgeri | reverse complement strand
GTATCTCCTACTGTAAATTATAAGGTATTAGAAGTCTGAGGAGTTCTGTGTCTATATATAGGTACAAGGACACAGACTGAGTTATACAGGGAACTCTGGGTACCACTCATTTATTATAAGGGATAATGTATCCCCTACTGTAATATAAAGGAGATTAGAAGTCATGAGGAGTTCTGTTCTATATAAAGGTACAAGGACACAGACTGAGTTATACAGGGAACTCTGGGTACCACTCATGTATTATAGGGATAATGTATCTCCTACTGTAAATTATAAGGATATTAGAATTCACTGAGGAGTTCTGTGTCCATATAAAGGTACAAGGACACAGACGAGTTATACAGGGAACTCTGGGTACCACTCATGTATTATAAGGGATAATGTATCCCCTACTGTAAACTATAAGGGATATTAGATGTCACTGAGGAGTTCTGTGTCTATATAAAGGTACAAGGACACAGACTGAGTTACACAGGGAACTCTGGGTACCCTCATGTATTTAAGGGATAATGTATCCCCTAATGTAAATTATAAGGATATTAGAAGTCACTGAGGAGTTCTATGTCCATATAAGTACAAAGACACAGAGTGTATTTTAACAGGAACTCTGGGTACCACTCATGTATTATAAGGATAATGTATCCCCTACTGTAATATAAGGATATTAGAAGTCACTGAGGAGTTCTGTGTCCATATAAAGTCAAGGACACAGACTGAGATTACAGGGAACTCTGGGTACCACTCATGTATTATAAGGGATAAGTGATCCCCTTGTAAACTATAAGAATATTAGATGTCACTGAGGAGTTCTGTGTCCATATAAAGGTACAAGGACACAGACTGAGTTATACAGGGAACTCTGGGTACCATTCATGTATTATAAGGATAATGTATCCCCTACTGTAAACTTAAAGGATATTAGATGTCACTGAGGAGTTCTGTGTCTATATAAAGGTACAAGGACACAGACTGAGTTATACAGGGAACCTGGGTCCACTCATGTATTATAAGTGATAATGTATCCCCTACTGTAAATTATAAGGAATTAGAAGTCACTGAGGAGTTCTGTGTCTATATAAAGGTACAAGGACACAGACTGAGTTATACAGGGAACTCTGGGTACCACTCATGTATTATAAGGATAATGTATCCCCTACTGTAAACTATAAAATATAGATGTCACTGAGAGTTCTGTGTCTATATAAGGTCCAAGGACACAGACTGAGTTATACAGGAACTCGGGTACCACTCATGTATTATAAGGGGTAATGTATCCCCTACTGTATATTATAAGGATATAGAAGTCACTGAGGATTCTGTGTCTATTAAAAGGTACAAGGACACAGATGAGTTATACAGGGAACTATGGGTACCACTCATGTATTATAAGGGATAATGTATCCCCCTACTGTAAATTATAAGGATATTAGAATCACTGAGGAGTTCTGTGTCTATATAGGTACAAGGACACAGACTGGGTTTACAGGGAACTCTGGGTACCACTCATGATTATTAGGGATAATGTATCCCCTACTGTAAATTATAAGGATATTAGAAGTCACTGAGGAGTTCTGTGTCTATATAAAGGTACAAGGACACGACTGAGTTTATACGGAACTATGGGTACCACTCATGATATAAGGGATAATGTATCCCCTACTGTAAATTATAAGGATATTAGAAGTCACTGAGGAGTTCTGTGTCTATATAAAGGTACAAGGACACAGACTGATGTTATACAGGGAACTCTGGGTACCACTCATGTATTATAAGGGATAATTATCCCCTACTGTAAACTATAAGGATATTAGAAGTCACTGAGGATTCTGTGTCTATATAAAGTACAAGGACACAGACTAGTTATACAGGGAACTCTGGGTACCACTCATGTATTATAGGGATAATGTATCCCCTACTGTAAACTATAAGAATATGATGTCACTGAGGAGTTCTGTGTCTATATAGGTACAAGAGACACAGACTGGAGTTATACAGGGAACTCTGGGTACCACTCATGTATTATAAGGGATAATGTATCCCCTACTGTAAATTATAAGGATATTGAAGTCACTGAGGAGTTCTGTTCTATATTAAGGTACAAGGACACAGACTGAGTATACAGGGAACTCTGGTATCACTCATGTATTATAAGGGATAATGTATCCCCTACTGTAAATTATAAGATATTAGAAGTCACTGAGGAGTTTCTGTGTCTATATAAAGGTACAAGGACACAGACTGAGTTATCAGGGAACTCTGGTACCACTCATGTATTATAATGATAATGTATCCCCTACTGTAAATTATAAGGATATTAGATGTCACTGAGGAGTTCTGTTCTCATAATAAGTACAAGGACACAGACTGAGTTATACAGGGAACTCTGGGTACCACTCATGATTATAATGTAATGTATCCCCTACTGTAAATTATAAGATATTAGAAGTCACTGAGGAGTTCTGTGTCCATATAAAGGTACAGGACACAGACTGAGTTATACAGGGAACTCTGGGTACCACTCATGTATTATAATGATAATGTATCCCTACTGTAAATTATAAGGATATTAGAAGTCACTGAGTAGTTCTGTGTCCATATAAGGTCAAGACACAGACTGAGTTATACAGGGAACTCTGGGTACCACCATGTATTAAAGTGATATGTATCCCCTACTGTAAATTATAAGAATATTAGATGTCACTGAGGATTCTGGGTCTATATAAAGGTACAAGGACACAGACTGGGTATACAGGGAACTCTGGGTACCACTCATGTATTATAAGGGATAATGTATCCCCTACTGTAAATTATAAGGATATTAGAGTCACTGAGGAGTTCTGTGTCTATATAAAGGTACAAGGACACAGACTGAGTTATAAGGGGAACTCTGGTACCACTCATGTATTATAAGGGTAATGTTCCCCTACTGTAAATTATAAGGATATTAGAAGTCACTGAGGATTCTGTGTCCATATAAAGGTACAAGGACACAGACTGGGTTATACAGGGAACTCTGGGTACCACCATGTATTATAAGGGATAATGTATCCCCTACTGTAAATTATAAGGATATTAAAGTCACTGAGGATTCTGTGTCTATATAAAGGTACAAGGACACAGACTGAGTTATACAGGGAACTCTGGGTACCACTCATGTATTATAAGGATAATGTATCCCCTACTGTAAATTATAAGGATATTAGAAGTCACTGAGGAGTTCTGTGTCTATATAAGGTACAAGGACACAGACTGAGTTATACAGGGAACTCTGGGTACCACTCATGTATTATAAGGGATATGTATCCCCTACTGTAATTATAAGGATATTAGAAGTCACTGAGGAGTTCTGTGTCTATATAAAGGTACAAGGACACAGACTGAGTTATACAGGAACTCTGGGTACCACTCTGTATTATATTGGATAATGTATCCCCTACTGTAAATTATAAGGATATTAGAAGTCACTGAGGAGTTCGGTGTCCATATAAAGTACAAGGACACAGACTGAGTTATACAGGAACTCTGGGTACCACTCATGTTTATAAGGATAATTATCCTCTACTGTAAATTATAAGGATATTAGAAGTCACTGAGGTTCTATGTCCATATAAGGTACAAGGACACAGATGAGTTAACAGGGAACTCTGGGTACCACTCATGTATTAAGGGATAATGTATCCCCTACTGTAAATTATAAGGATATTAGAAGTCACTGAGGAGTTCTGTGTTCATATAAAGGTACAAGGACACAGACTGAGTTTAACAGGGAACTCTGGGTACCACTCGTATTATAGCGATAATGTGTCCCCTATGTAAATTATAAGATATAGAGTCACTGAGGAGTTCTGTGTCTATATAAAGGTACAAGACAACGACTGAATTATACAGGGAACTCTGGGTACCACTCATGTATTATAGGATAATGTATCCTCTACTGTAAATTAAAGGATATTAGAAGTCACTGAGGAGTTCTATGTCCATATAAAGGTACAAGGACACAGATGAGTTATACAGGGAACTCTGGGTACCACTCATGTATTATAAGGGATAATGTATCCCCTACTGTAAATTATAAGGATATTAGAAGTCACTGAGGAGTTCTGTGTTCTATATAAAGGTACAAGGACACAGACTGAGTTATACAGGGAACTCTGGGTACCACTCATGTATTATAATGATAATGTACCCCTACTGTAAATTAAAAGGATATTAGAATTCACTGAGGATTCTGTGTCCATATAAAGGTACAAGGACACAGACTGAATTATCCAGGAAACTCTGGTACCACTCATGTATTATAAGGATAATGTATCCTCTACTGTAAATTATAAGGATATTAGAAGTCACTGAGGAGTTCTGTGTCCATATAAAGGACAAGGACACAGCTGAGTTATACAGAACTCTGGGTACCACTCATGTATTATAGGATAATGTATCCCTACTGTAAATTAAGAGATATTAGAAGTCACCGAGGAGTTCTGTGTCAATAAAGGTACAAGGACACAACTGAGTTATACAGGGAACTCTGGGTACCACTCATGTATATAATGATAATGTATCCCCTACTGTAAATTATAAGGATATTAGAAGTCACCAAAGAGTTTCCATTACCATATAAAGGATTTTATAAAGGAAAAGGGACTCAGAGGTAACTTCTAGTATCCTTATCCTTAATGTGATGAAATAGTTATCCACAAAACATGTATACTATATTTAATAAAAGTATAGGATACCTTATGCACCTCCACAATGTTTCTGAGTCTTTCCTATTTCCTCTTATTGATCGCGTACATTGGCTAGTTTGAACATCCGTTCCTCCTCTCTGGCTTTGCTTAATGCTGTAAGGTACTTGTGTGGTATTGATTGAGTTTGCACGTCATAACCATGGACGTGTGAAAATTAATTGGCTTGAAAAAGCCACAATTACTGTTCTTTCTATTTCTTCTTCTTCTTTTCTTCTTCTTTTTATTCTTCCGCTTTTTTGGACCGTATCTCCTCCACAGTTTTTGAGCTAGAGACATGAAATTCGTACAGATGTGCGGGGCATATAGGGGAGGTGGCTGTCTTCTAGCTAAGGAATCCGCGGAACGTTACAGCGTTATCGGCGAATTTCTGGACATTTTTTCCCATAGACTATAATGGAAGCCATATTTAAAGGGTAACTAAAGTAAAAAAAACGAATTTAGATTTATCCTCAATAAAAGATAGTTTTATGGTTGTAAACACAAAAAAGACATACCCCCAAACAGACCCCGAACACACACCTACTGATTTACTTATCCATTACTGTGGCAGTCATACTTAAAGGGTAACTAAGTCAAAAAAAATATTTTGATCAATATCAAAAAAAAAGTTAGTTTTTTTAACCCCCACGTGCACAGGTACATACACCTACTAACCTACCCCTCATTACTGTTGCAGCCATCCTAAAGGGTAACTAAGCAAAAAATGTTTTTGACCAATCATCAAAATTTTTATTTTTAACCCCCCACCTTTTCCAGGTACACATGCTTACTGACCTACCCTCCATTTTCATGGCAACCATATTTAAAGGGTAACTATAGTCAAAATACAAATTTGACTAACATGAACAAAGTTTGTTTTTTTAACCCCCATCCCGACACAGGTACACACACCTACTGATCTACTTATCCATTACTGTGGCAGCCATACTTAAAGGGTAACTAAAGTAAAAAATGTTTTTGACCAATTATCAAAAAAGATTTTTTAACCCCCACCTGACACAGGTACACAACCCCTGATCTACTTATCCATTACTGTGGCAGACATACTTAAAGGGTACTAAAGTAAAAAAAATACATTTTGATCAAAATCATTCTCATTGAAAATGCCGCTAATTTTGCCCTAACCAATCAGATGTTAGCTTTCTGATTGGTTGGATCAAAATTACCACCACTTTGGCTGGGTACACACGAAAGTTTTTTTGTCCCAAACAAGCGTTCACTACAAACTCATCATTCCCATTATTGATTTTTAAATCTGCACAAACATACATCCTTCCAAAAGCAGCCCTTCAAGCCAAATTCAAAGTTATACTTAAACTTTCCCTTCTAGTTTCATAACTATGCGTAATTATGCACATGCACAAGCTTCTTCCCAGACTGGAGTCTCACTGCTCCCTCATTACGCGCATGTCAGTGACATGGCAAGGTTCCGATGTTTGCCCGGCTATGAGTGATAGTCCAAAGAAACGCGTGTCTATTCTAATGACTCACATACTGGACTCTCTTGGTTTGTGTTTAATGTGTTGAAATGCCCCAAAACCTAGAATAACCCCATACATACTATATATTTTGTAATCTACACGCCTTCAGCTACGTACCAGTGCCATGCTTTCATACATACATAATAATTCCAGACGCTGCATCCATAGAACTTGGCTTTAGGAGATTTCGTGAAAAAAACCCAAGATGATCAAAGGTTTGAAATCCTACCTAAACCCTCTTTACAAGTAAAAAACCTCTATAAATGTCAATCTCCCACATGTTCTGAATTAAACGGTATGCCATATGCATGAGTTTACAACTGAGACTGCCATCAACTAGCTCAAATGGACGCATGCACGAGTGCAAATACAAGAAAAAAAATCAAAAAACGCGCACAACCACTCCCCCCACACACACACTCCCCCTTTTAGTGGTTATTTTATTGAAAACCGATTGGTACTGAGAGACACTGTTTTTGCACACTTTACTGATCCTAAAAATTAAATTCTTCTTTTTTTGGTACTTCTGTAAAATTTCCTAATAATACGATTAGTTTCCCTTGAAATCGGAGAGTAATAATTTGCGTTTACTTTACCGACACCACCGGGGACATTGGGCAATTAATTATAGATTTTGTAAAAAAAAAAAAAAGTGTGTGTGTATCACTTTAATAATGTTTTTTATTGGCATTTAAATTTTTTTTTTAGCATTACCAAATATAATTATCAGATCATCTTAGGGAATGATATTGAACTTATATAAATAATTGCCTATTTTCCAAGTCTAAATCCGACCGGAAAATTCACTTCCCGTAATTCTTTTTGAAGTGATTTTCATTAACTGGCAAAGATCAACAATTAGGTGATCAAAACTGATCACCTAATATCTCTGCCCCCATGTTTTTTTTGGTTATAGCAAAGACTTAGAAAAAATCTATTTGTGAATGGAACTCTGAGTTCCATTCACAAATATTATAGTAATCTGTCACACACTGACAGCTTACTATAGCCTGTACTGCACTGGGATCTGAATGGAGAGAGATCGCAGTGCTGTACCTCACACTAGACCACCAGGGGCATCTAGGGAGAAGCCTAAGGGAAGACCCAGGTAATGCAGAAAATCCTGTGATTTCACCAGGGTCTCCCTTATCGCACTGACCCGATCTTCCTGCTGCTCCTATACAGGCACTGCAGAACAGGTATGCTATTGTCTAAAACCGATGGGGGGATCGAGGGGGCTGGGGGGGCACTCAAAATTTTTTTTTTAAGTTGTTTTCTATGTTTCAAATATGGATTGTTCTGTGCAATTGTTAATCTGGGCGTGGAAGCACAGGGATTGTGGAACGTTTGTGTTCTAATAAATGTTCCTTCAAATAAGAGTCATGAGAGTGCACCAAGATATAAAAAATTAATTCATTATGGATCAAAAGTCTTTATAAACTCTTGTGTTTCCTTTTAGGTGGATGACAGGTACTTCTGAACAAGCACATGGTCCAGGATCTCCTTAATATAAAGGTAAAGTCCAGATCGATACTCACCGTAGTTTCTGTGAACAAAATAATTTTAGGGGCAAATTATATACACTGCCACATGGGGCAACTTAATAATGTCTTACACTATCTGTCGTATTCAACGTACAGTATCATCAACGTATGGCCCAGCACAGAAGAGCCAATTCCTCGTCAGAGATGGTCAAGAGGGTGTTAAGGAGGCCATTTATGTGAAAATAAAGAAACCAAGCCTAAATAGAGGTGGGGGGGTTCGACACCAACTGTCTGCATGTACAATGCTGTTTTGACACCTTACTCTGGGCGTTCTATAACCTCTTAGCCACTATCTAATCACACCCTTAACACTTGGCTGTGATATGCTAATTGGGATTTTCCAGGTACATAATTGCCACAGATTCTTGTACAAGTCATTCTGAATTGAGAAAGCCAGTCGTGATGACTAGCAAAACGTCTTCAAGAACTGAACTTCAAGTTGATCTAATTGAATACAACAGATATAATGTCTCACTGCCCATGGCAACTAAAAATGTCTTACACTGCAACATGGGGCAACTAAATAATGTCTTACACTGCTACATGGGGCAACTAAATAATGTCTTACACTGCAACATGGGGCAACTAAATAATGTCTTACACTGCTACATGGGGCAACTAAATAATGTCTTACACTGCCATATGGGGCAACATAAATAATGTCTTACACTGCTACATGGGGCAACTAAAACTAATAAGTCTTACTACCTGCTACATGGGGCAACTGAATAATGTCTTACACTGCCTACATGAGGCAACTAAATATGACCCTCTCTCCTATTGTCAGTGAAAGACAACGTTTCCGGCACCTTTGACCCCTGTTGTTTTACCCAGGATTCCAAGGGGAGTTTCGGATACTTCCTATCATCAGGGATTCGTACAGATTGAAGAAATGGTTGTAAATTATAGAATTCTCAGATATGAAAAGAGCAGCCCAGAGACTCCTCCCCAAGAACCAACATGTGTGGACGACATTCACCCGAGATTCATGGTGGCACTGATATCACGGAGGAGCCGGCACAGAGCAGGTGAGTTCCAATGATCCCACCAGGCGTGTTTTATAATATTTTTTATAATATCTGGCTAAAGCTGGCCATACAAGATCAATTTTTTTAGGAAGAAAGATCAGTGTATCAACCAAGGGAGCATTAAATCAACCAGCAGACAGTAGTACTATACTAAGTTATAAGGTTACCAAATCACTGCTCATTGGCAAAAAACGATATTCCTGCAGTAACTGACTGATCTTTGGCTCCTCCCCCAGTCTATGTCACTGACACTTCTACCATCTTTGACATAGGTGAGCATATGGTAATGAAGAGGAAGGCAGAGACAGAGAGACTGTCTGTTGTTGCGTTGTTGAGGTGTCCCTTAATATAAGCAATTAAATAACGGTTGAATTTAAACTGCAGTAATTCCAATTTAGATTGTGTTAATAAAAGCGTCATGAGAGGCGGAGAGATGTAGTATAACTGAATGACTGGGGCTGTGTGTACATTATAATTCCTTATTCAGGTTTTTTTGAGCATAGTCTCTTATTAGTTCATTTTGAATACATATTTATCAAATTGAAGAACCACAAAGTATTCTGAAAATGATATCCTTATAATCATTGCTTAGCTATGTTATTATACTTGTGACCTCATGCTTTACTCGACACGGTTATGGAATGCTTTGATGTCCACAGGAAATACACTGTCATGTTAAAAGCCACCCACCGGCAGGTGTAACAGAAATGCAATATAACATGGGTGTGTCACTGTAAGACCTTGATAACTAAAATAACTATAGGAGGCTTTTAGAATATTATAGTTCCAGAAAAACCGAGATGATAACTAAGGAAGCTTTAAGATTATTAAATAATACTATAGAAAGAATAACGGAGATCATAACTAAAGGAAGCTTTTAGAATATTATAGTTCCAGAATAGAAGGATGATAACTATTAGAATGGTTTAGAATTTATAGTTCCAGAATAACTGATGATAACTATAGAAAGCTGTTTAGAAATATTATAGTTCCAGAATACTGATGATAACCTATAGAAAACTTTTAGATAATATTTAGTTCCAGAATAACTGATGATAACTATAGAAAGCTTTTTAAATATTTATAGTTCCAGAATAATATGATAATTATAGAAAGCGTTTAGAAAATTATCATTCCAGAATAACAATGAAACTATAGAAAGCTTTAGAATATTATAGTTCCAGAATAAACGGATGATAACTATAGAAAGCTTTTAGAATATTATAGTTCCCGATAAATGATGATAAGTATAGAAAGCGTTTAGAATATTCTATAGTTCCAGATAATAACTGATGATAACTATAGAAAGCTGTTTAGAATATATAGTTCCAGAATCTGGATGATAACTATAGAAAGCTTTTATAATATTATTTTCCAGAATAACTGATAACTATAAAAATATATAAAAATAACGAATAATATATAAAAATATATATTACTAACTAAAAAAAATTAAATCTAACTAAATGAAATACTACATCACTACTCCCTAAACTCCCCCCTCTTACCTTAAAAAAATACATCCGCAACCTCATCATCCCCTCCTCAACCACTTACCTAATCCCTCAATCACCCCGCCTCTCCTCCTCCCTCCCACCCCTCCCCTCCCTCTTCCATTATCCCTTATAATACATGAGTGGTACCCAGAGTTCCCTGTATAACCCAGTCTGTGTCCTTGTACCTTTATATAGACACAGAACTCCTCAGTGACTTCTAATATCCTTATAATTTACAGTAGGGGATACATTATTCACTATATAACCCACATCTTCCATTAAAGGGCAAGTCCAACTCCCCCCCCAAAAAATTTAACCTTTTCAGTCACCAACCAAAAACCTGTTTTCTTTTTACTTCAAAGTTCAAAGACGCTCCCATGCTGAGATATTAAACTTACAAAACCCTGATTCCTCGCTGCCATTGTGAGCTGCATATGAGCTCACACAGTAGCAGAGGAGTCTCGTTCAGTAAAAATATAGTAATAAAAATGACTTATATTTTTTTAATTAAACAATTCTAAGATTAAACATTAAAATTGTGTTATAAAGCGACATTTTCAAAATGCAAATCCATGTGCTAAGGTGTTAACAGATGTGAATGACATCATTTGATTTTGTCCAAGGTAACCCATGCAGGAATCCCCCCCTTGAAAATCCTGCGCTTGCCCCTGAGTTTTCATCTGCCAGGTTAGTGTACTGGGCATTCCTGTATAAAAGATAGAGCTGAAGCACTCAGAAAGACTGGCAGAAGCAATTCTCTTGCTGCCTCTCTTCATAGAAATGATATTAATCCTACCTCCCTACCCCAGGTACTTTTCATTTTAACTGTTATTCAAAAAAACCTTATACGCACTATATTTCTCCTTTAAATGGTATCCATAATAAAGGAATATCTTTCTCTGTATATAACACACTGGTGGAATCCATGCTGGACATTATTTAGACATTTATTATTATCTGACATTCCATCATCAAATCTACCTAATATCTAAAGACAATTGGTTGGATTAACCTCCTAACGTTCCTGCAACATTCCCCACCCAGGTTCATTCCATGAAACTTGATCGCAAAAAAAACGATTGGCCCAGCTGGTTGTCCAAAGTCAGCGGGCATTAGTGTATAACATATGTAACACACCCAGTATGTTAATATGGTAGAAACCACCAAAAACTGTTCCTAATAATAATATTAAGAGCAACAGTCTTTACGGACCGATCCCTGTGATTGACTAAATTCTGACGTCTAAATGTGAAACAAGGGACCCTAGAAAGGTCATTAGCTCAGGGATAGTTCACAGTAGAACGCGTTTTACATCTCACCACAACGCAGCGCACATAGAAACGCATGTCGCTGTTCGCACTGCATGCAGCATATTGGTGCATTAACGCCATTGAAAATAATGGTATTCGTTGTGCGTTAACGCAGAGGAACAACTCAATCACAAACTCCATGTTCAGCTGCTCTTTATAACTGCCACATCCTGTAGGTAACGAGAGCCCGAGAGATGCAAAATAATGATGATCATAATAGTATTGTATAGTATAGTACAGTATAGAAATTAGCTCCTCAACTAAACAATACTGGGAGGTAGGGAAACAGCAAACCTACCTCCCTGCCTCTGGTACTTTTCATTTTCAAAAAGCCAATTTTTACAGTATAGTTGTCCTTTAATTACATGTCACATTATTGTAACGTTTTCACGGATTCCTTAGCTAGGAGAACAATTCTCCGATATGTCCCGCATGTCTGCCCCGAAGAAGAAACAGAAAGAACAGCAATTGGGCTTTATCAAAATGAACACAGTAACAAACTGACTGCTAAACCATGATCAGCCAGTAGATGGCATCAAACCACTTGTTCTGCTCACTACACTCAATATACCAGTTACTTTAAGCTAGTCCCTGGATAGGTCATTAGAACGTGCGATGCAGATACAATGAATAGTTATTTGTAGAACAACTTGCAGTGTCACGCAAGCAGCTCAGTGTGAACTATGAATGTTGTGTGGCTGGATCGTTTGAATAACAAAGGCACAAACTACCAATAAACAAGGTCTGTAGGAGTTTAATGGCAATCTCCATGGCTGCAGCACAATACATTCCAAAGTTACGTAACAGAAACGAACTTAATGACTCAACACAATTATTTCTCCATTAGTACAAAGGACGCGACGGAACAATATCCATAAAACACTGTGTATGGAACCATTCATCCGAAAGCTTGCACTGCATTACAGCGTTTACTACAAGGCAATCTATTGGTTATTATAAAAATCTTAGTATTAATTGATGGTTTCAGTCTGGATAATCAATTTATTTTTATTAATGAAAAAGGCCGGGTTTCTACCTTTAAAATGAGCCATCAACCACCTCTCTACATGCTGCACAACCCAAGATATGAAGAAATCACTATCAGAAAGTTAGGGAGTGTGAGGGTCTGAATCTGCGGTCCCAATACTAGTTCCTCCTTCTAATCTGCGGTTGGCACATGCTCAGTGCAAGAGAAAGTAGAAGGAACCAGGAAGAGATCGAGTTACAGTGACTGAAGGAGGTATGGGAGGGGCTGCTGCGGGTTTCAAGGGGACTACAAGATGAGGGTCCATGGGGGACCACAAGGAGGAGGAGACACAGAGTAGAGGGACTGTCACATGGTTTTAGAGCAGGAAGTTGGGATTTGGTGATGCTGCTACCATATCACACATAAAAATGTAAATATCTTCAAAACTATAAAAAAAAAAAAAAAAAAATGCACGTTCTGCAAGAAGCACTTTTTCCCATTGGATAGGTCCCAGACTGAGGTGGGGGTGGAGCTTAGAAAATACAGTTTTATAATTCTTGAAAAAAGCCATTAGGGGAAGATGGAATATTCCAAGTTTCTAAAAACTTTGAATTCTGGGCAATAGAAAAAAATGGCAGTGGTTAACACTGGAACTTTGCAGCGCTCGGTCGTGGGTCCAGTTGCAGATGTAATATGAGGCCAACTGCTATGCCATTTGACTCAATGTTGGCAATGCTGTAAAAGTAGTTTTCAGTCTTTGTATGTTCTTTAACTTCCAGAATAGTCATACGGAACAAAAACCTTAAAGGGGAAGTTCAGTGTAAATACATACAGGGAGATTCAATAACAGTTCTCATTAAAAATGGTGCTAATTTTGCCCCAACCAATCAGATCTTATTTAACATTTGAAAGCGAACATCTGATTGGTTGGGACAAAATTAGCACCATTTTTAACAATAAGAACTTTTATTGAATAACCCTGATATACTTTTAAGAAAAAAGAGCAGTATTTTTCCATCCTAATGACCTTAATCTGCCCATTCAGCATTGTGTCTGTGTATAAATAAATACAACCGAAATACTGACTTCCTGTTCGCAGGACCCCTAGTAGAGACCGTTATGGTCTTGCCCTTGACCCAGCGCCTGGGTTGATTCAGTTGCTCAATAGAGATCTGAGAATCTTTGACCCATCCAACAGCCAATCAGTAGAAATTACTGTTAGTAACATTCCAAGGAAGTGGTGCATTCTGGGAAGAAGGACCGTTAGAACCTGAAATGTCAGCTCACTAATGTCAACAGCAGGGAACAGCAAAGGGAATGAAATCAACTGATTTTTCAAAATGGGAGAGAATATGTAGAATAACTAAGAAGGCATTACACTGACTAACAATTTAACAAATATTGATCATTTCCACTGAACTGTCCCTTTAAGTATTCACTTTCTTAGACATACCTGATATTACTGCAATGTTTAAAAACTTGCCCGGGCCGTTGACTTTGCAACTGACATTACTGCCGGTCGCAAGGGATTATCCAGCCAGGAACATCATGGGAATGCAAGGAAAGAAACCAATTCTTGGCCTGGTGTCAATATCCATTGAGTCTAACGGAATGTCATATTGATGTGACATCGGGCAGGTGTATGGACAGTATAAATAGGTTCTGTATACGTTGCAGATTACAACACTGAACAATGACATCGGGAGCTAAACTGGTAGAGGAAAATGCACCAGATTATCCAAAAGCCAAAAGGAAAATGGCAGCAGGAAAGGACCATAGTATAAAAGTGCCACTGTACTAAAGCTAAGAAGATTCTGTCAGACCCACTAATTGTTAAAGTGAGTTCTGAACGAACGTGGTCGCCCCCTGTACTAAAGGAAATGTGGCAGTCCTGAAAGTTTATATAGGGACTATACTTTATATAGGGAGAATGCTCGGGACTGTGTGTTGGCCTAAGGAACCCCGAGAGCCAATATATGGGGTAACACAATATGAGAGCAGAGTAGCACATGGAATCTAAGTTGAGATTAATAAGAAGTTTATATAACTTATAATTAAGACAATAAGTTACTTTTGTCTTGTAGCTGATGAATGTAATATTCTACATTATCGCAGGCTCCATACTGACCGTTTGCCACAGCGCTAGGTCATTCTTGTCTCTCGAGCTCTGCCTCTGTACGGTGTTGGTCAGGTCGTAGGTCCAGCTGTAGTAGAAGGAGTCCGAGTCCATGAACATTT
Organism: Hymenochirus boettgeri; assembly: GCA_019447015.1. Classification (NCBI taxonomy): domain Eukaryota; kingdom Metazoa; phylum Chordata; class Amphibia; order Anura; family Pipidae; genus Hymenochirus; species Hymenochirus boettgeri. The sequence continues at coordinate 6,142,478 of CM033475.1, read as the reverse complement.
TAAACAATTCCTCCAGGAGCCTCCTCTCCAGTCTTTCCTTCTCCTTACTTTCCTTAACCTGGAACATAAAATGGAGTAAGAGGGAATTACAGAAACATCTCATTTCATAGACGGAATCAGTAACAAAACATGGAAACCTTTCAACATCTCCATACAGATACCCAACACCATATTGTTTTATCCAGGATACTGCAGGACAAGTCACACTGGCTAACAGTAGCCAGTGGCTGGGGTCGGGCCTAGCAAACCAAACGGCAACATCCTAATCTATAAACAAGTCTGGTTCTTGTGTAGATCCAAACAAAGTGAAATGTTCCCCTTACATGGAAATCAGATACTAAAGACACAGCCGTGGCAGGGTTTACAATATTAAACCTACACTTTCTATTACTAGGGACGCTTTCCCTTTAACAGACTAAACATAGCTTTGTAATATTTAATGCCACTTGTTTGGTTTCAAATTAAGACACCTGATTCCATAAAGGGAATTTCATTACCAAGAGAAATTTGAGAAGTGTGAGACAAACAGGTAAGAATTAAAGCGTTGTGGCTTAAAGGGCATGTTTACTCTTAAAACAAAAAACAAAACTGGTGACTTGTCAGTTACCTGCCGCAACCCCAACTGCTTAACCAGTTTATTACATGTATTTGTAACCAGATATTTAATGACAAGTTCTATTCCTTTATGGAAAAGATAACTGACTCCTCCCTCTGCTCGATGAGCTTTTTATAAGCTTAAGCATGTGCAGAGGGGGCAGCAGGGGAAAGAGAAGTCACTGGTTGTGATGTCAGCAGTCACAGCTTTGATTGACTGCATGGAGGGAGGAGCCAGCTTACTCTGCCAGAATAGTGTTCCTAATAGAAAAGGAGCTCTGTTGGATCTGGTAATATTTAAATTAACATTGTGGAGCGCATTATAGATATAAAGGTAACTGGAGGCTTAGGGAATAGTGACCATGAAATAGTTTCATTGTGGGATGTTATCAGAAAGGAAAAGTGCGCTGGGTTAACAAAGACTTTTAATTTCAGGAAAGCAAGTTTTCCCAGGTTAAATGCTGCTCTTCAGCATGTCAACTGGGATGACATATTACCAGGTAAAGGGGGTGGGCTGTTTTTAAGGGGATTTTAAGCCATTTTGAATCTAAATTTATGCCCTTGAGAAATAAATGTAAAATATAAGTCTACACCCATGTTGCTGAATTCTGATGTAAAGGCATTTAAAACCGTTAAGTCAGAGGGAACGGAAAGGGCCTTTAGGAATTATAAAAACTGTAACAAGGAGTGTAAGAAAGCCATCAAAGTTGCTAAAATTAATGATGAAGTTAGGATAGCTGAACAAAGCACCACTAAGCCTAAACAATTTTAAGTATATTTATAGTAAGAAGATGAGGACTGAGAATGTGGTGCCATTAATTAATGGGGATAAGTTAGTTACGGAGGATGGCGATAAAGCAAATGTCTTGAATAATTTTTTTTTATCTCTGTATACACTATAGAAGATCCAAGTACAGATATCATAGAGTATAATAGCAATAATGGTATAAAAGATTTAAGTGCACTTTGGTTAACCGAGGATATGGTACAGAAGGAACTAAATAAGGTTAATATTAATAAATCTCCTGGACCGGATAAAATACATCCTCGGGTACTTGGGCGCTAAGTTCAGTTTGGAAGTGGGTATTGTCAGCAAGGTTTCTGTGTTTGCTGATGACACAAAACTTTGTCGACCATTAAAAACTTCAGAGGATGTGCAATCGATGTGCAAGATTGTCACATTGGGCTGGTAAGTGGCAGATGAGATTCAATATTGAGAAATGTAAGATGATGCATTTTGGACTTAAAAATCCTTGTGCTACTTATACTATAAATGGCTCTGTGTTCAGTGAATCCCTGTTGGAAAGGGATCTTGGAGTTTTGGTGGATAACAAACTTAAAGGTAGCAAGCAGTGCCAGGTGGCAACAGCCAGATCCAGCATGGTATTGTCTTGTATAAAGAGAGGTATGGATTCAAGGGAGGAAAATGTAATTCTCCCTCTTTACAAAGCATTGGTAAGGCCTCATTTGGAATATGCAGTGCAATTTTGGAATCCTGTGTACAAAAAGGACATCTTTGAAATGGAAAGGGTTCAGAGAAGGGCAACTAAATGAATAAGGGGATTGGGGGAGCTTGAATATGAAGAGAGACTGGATACGTTACAAGTATGTATGCTGGAGAAAAGGCGCTTGTGTGGGGAAATGATTATTGTGTATAAATACATTAACGGGCCATACAATAAACTATCTGGGGCATTGTTCACCAATAGAACATGTCAGAGGACACTAGGACATCCCTTAAGACTAGAAGAAAAAAGGTTTACGCTTCAAGTTGGGAAAGGGTTTTTCACTGTGAGAACGGTAAAGCTATGGAACTGTCTTCCAGTGGACGTTGTTATGGCAGGTTCATTGGTCAGTTTAATAAAAAGATGGATGAGTTTCTGCAAACAAGGAATGTTGCAAGTTACTGGTATTGATACATAACGTAGAGTTATCCAGGGAAATTTACGATTGCCACTTGGAGTCAGGAAGAATTTTTTCCCCCTTCATAAATTTGGTGGGTTTTTTTTGCCTTCCTCTGGATCAACAGTTAGGCAGGAAATGAGGATATTGCTAGATGGGTTGAACTGGATGGACGTATGTCTTTATTCAACCTCAAATACTATATTATACTATACTGTACTATACTAACAGTTAGACAGGAAATGAGGGTATTGCTAGATGGGTAAGACTAGATGGACGTATGTCTTTATTCAACCTCAAATACTATACTATACTATACTAACAGTTAGGCACGAAATGAGGATATTGCTAGATGGGTTGGACTAGATGGACATATGTCTTTATTCAACCTCAAATACTATATTATACTATACTATACTGTACTATACTAACAGTTAGACAGGAAATGAGGATATTGCTAGATGGGTTTGGACTGGATGGACGTATGTCTTTATTCAACCCAAATACTATATTATACTATACTATACTATACTAACAGTTAGACAGGAAATGAGGATATTGCTAAGGGTTGGACTGGATGGACGTATGTCTTTTATTCAACCTCAAATACTATATTATACTATACATACTATACTACAGTTTAGACAGGAATGAGGATATTGCTAGATGGGTTGGACTGGATGGACGTATGTCTTTATTCAACCTCAATACTATATTATACTATACTATACTACACCTGAGGTCCTAACGTCTAACCTTTTCATTTCTTTTACTTCAATTACGATTAGCAAACTTTTTGATTGAAAAGGTTAGACGTTAGGACCTTCCAGACAGGGGTTACCTTGACGTGGTTGGAAGGCTTTTCATTCATGTGATCACAGTAATGTATACTAAAACCCCTTTGTTTATAAAGTATGCCAGTGTGCAGATAATATGAATTGTATGGGGCCCAGGAATGGGCATTGATTATCTTTTCTATGTTTGTATAAATGTTTTGACAGATCAGTAGCACTTCCGCTAAATGTAGTTGTAAATTAGCCTAAATGGAGTGCTTCCACAATCCTTGTATTGTATGTATTTATTGGGAGGCTTGGTCAAGCTTCCATGTGGTAATAGCACCCCCAACACGCCCCCTTAATGGGAGGTCCTCTGCCTTTAATATAAGCACTGGATGGCCTCTTCCCTCATTTTAAAAACCAAAGGGCTGAGGGGGAAGGAGAGAGAGCCTGTTATATGGATCCAGTGTGTAGGAACAAGATAAACGTATGTCTTTATTCAACCTCAAATACTATATTATACTATACTATACTGTACTAACAGTTAGACAGGAAATGAGGATATTGCTAGATGGGTTGGACTGGATGGACGTATGTCTTTATTCAACCTCAAATACTATATTATACTATACTATACTATACTAACAGTTAACAAAATGAGGATATTGCTAGATGGGTTGGACTGGATGGACGTATGTCTTTATTCAACCTCAAATACTATATTATACTATACTATACTATACTAACAGTTAGACAGGAATTAGGATATTGCTAGATGGGTTAGACTAGATGGACGTATGTCTATATTCAATCTCAAATACTATATTACACTATACTATACTATACTACAGTTAGCAGGAATGAGGATATTGCTAGATGGTTGGACTGGATGGATGTATGTCTTTTATCAACCTCAAATACTATATTATACTATACTGTACAGTACTATACTATACTGTACTATACTATATTATACTATACTATACTTACTATACTATACTAACAGTTAGGCAGGAAATGAGGATATTGCTAGATGGGTTGGACTGATGATGTATGTCTTTATTCAACCTCAAATACTATATTATACTATATACTATACTATACTATACTAACAGTTAGACAGGAAATTAGGATATTGCTAGATGGTTTGGACTGGATGAACGTATGTCTTTATTCAACCTCAAATACTATATTATCTATACTATACTATACTATACTAACAGTTAGACAGGAAATTAGGATATTGCTAGATGGGTTAGACTATGGACGTATGTCTATATTCAACCTCAAATACTATATTACACATACTATACTATACTAACAGTTAGACAGAAATGAGGATATTGCTAGATGGTTGGACTGGATGGACGTATGTCTTTATTCAACCTCAAATACTATACTGTACTATACTACCGGTATACTGTACTATACATACTATACTAACAGTTAGACAGGAAATGAAGATATTGTTAGATAGGTTGGACTAGATGGACGTATGTCTTTATTCAACCTCAAATACTATATTATACTATACTATACTATACTATACTAACAGTTAGACAGGAAATGAAGATATTGCTAGATGGTGTTGGACTAGATGGACGTATGTCTTTATTCAACCTCAAATACTATATTTACTATACTATACTATACTAACATTTAGGCAGGAAATGAGGATATTGCTAGATGGGTTGGACTAGATGACGTATGTCTTTATTCAACCTCAAATCTATAATTTACTATATTATACTATACTATACTATACCTAACAGTTAGGCAGGAAATGAGGATATGCTAGATGTTGGACTAGATGGACGTATGTCTTTATTCAACCTCAAAAACTATAATTATACTATAACTATATACTAACAGTTAGACAGGAAATGAGGATATTGCTAGATGGGTTGGACTGGATGGACGTATGCTTTTATCAACCTTCAATAAATACTGTATTATACTATACTATACTATACTATACTAACAGTTAGACAGGAAATGAGATTTGCTAGATGGGGACTGGATGGACGTATGTCTTTATCAACCTTAAATACTATATTATACTATACTATACTATCTATACTACCAGTTAGACAGGAAATGAGGATATTGCTAGATGGGTTAGACTGGAGGACGTATGTCTTTATTCAACCTCAAATACTATATTATACTATACTATATGTACAGTACTGTTCTATACTGTACTATATCTATATTATACTATAATATACTATACTAATACTGTACTATACTTCATTTAGACAGGAAATGAGGATATTGCAGATGGGTTAGACTGGATGGACGTATGTCTTTATTCAACCTCAAATACTATATTAACTAACTATACTATACTACAGTTAGACAGGAAATGAGGATATTGCTAGATGGGTTGGACTGGATGGACGTATGTCTTTATTCAACCTCAATACTATATTATACTATACTATACTGTACAGTACTATACTATACTGTACTACATACTTACTGTACTAACTATACTACAGTTAGACAGGAAATGAGGATATTGCTAGATGGGTTAGACTGATGGACGTATGTCTTTATTCAACCTCAAATACTATATTATACTAACTATACTACTATAACTATACTATACTATACTAACAGTTAAACAAATGAGGATATTGCTGGATGGGTTGGACTGGATGGACGTATGTCTTTATTCAACCTCAAATACTATATTATACTATACTATACTATACTAACAGTTAGACAGGAAATGAGGATATTGCTAGATGGGTTGGACTGGATGGACGTATGTCTTTATTAACCTCAAATACTATATTATACTATCTATACTGTACGTACTATACTATACTGTACTATACTATACTATACTATCTATACTAACGTTAGACAGGAAATGAGGATATTGCTAGATGGGTTGACTGGATGGACGTATGTCTTTATTCAACCTCAAATACTATATTATAATACAACTATACTATACTACAGTTAGACAGGAAATGAGGATATTGCTGGATGGGTTGGACTGGATGGGCGTATGTCTTTATTCAACCTCAAATACTATATTATACTACTATACTATACTAACAGTTTAGACAGGAATGAGGCATATTGTTAGATGGTTGGACTGGATGGACGTATGTCTTTATTCAACCTCAAATACTGTATTATACTT